>CAIIXF020000036.1:0-165000 GCA_903813345.2 Owenia fusiformis
GCTCCTAGACTTACATCCAGATCCTGTGTAGCATCGTAGTCAGTGTAGCTAGCGTAGCCCCCGTATGCATACTCCTAGGTTTACCTCCAGACTCTGTGTAGCAGCGTAGTCAGTGTAGCTATCGTAGCCCCAGAATGCATGCTCCTAGGCTTACCTCTATACACTCTTTAGTCGCATAGCCAATGTAGCTAGCTTAGCCCCTGAATACATGCTCCTAGGCTTACATCCAGATCCTGTGTAGCAGCGTAGACAGTGTAGCTAGCGTAGCCCCAGAATGCATGCTCCTAGGGTTACCTCCAGAACCTCTGTAGTCGCGTAGCCAGTGTAGCTAGCTTAGCTACTGCATTCATGCTCCTTTTAGCTTACCTCTATACACTCTGTAGTTGAATAGCCAGTGTAGCTAGCGTAGCCCCTGAATGCATGCTCCTAGGCTTACATCCAGATCCTGTGTAGCATCGTAGTCAGTGTAGCTTGCGTAGCCTCCGAATACATGCTCCTAGGCTTACCTCCAGAATCTGTGTAGCAGCGTAGTCAGTGTAGCTAGCGTAGCCACAGAATGTATGCTCCTAGACTTACCTCTATACACTCTGTAGTCGCTTACCCCCAGAACCTCTGTAGTCGTGTAGCCGGTGTGGCTAACGTAGCCACAGAATGCATGCTCCTAGGCTTACCTGCAGACCATATGTAGCTGCGTAGCCAGTGTAGTTAGCGTAACCATCGTATGCATGCTCCCAGGGTTACCTCTATACCCTTTGTAGTCCCGTAGCCAATGTAGCTAACGTAGCCACCGAATGCATGCTCCTAGGCTTACCCCAGAATCTCTGTGTAGCAGAGTAGTCAGTGTAGCTAGCGGGGCCACAGAATGCATGCTCCTAGGCTTACCTACAGACTCTGTAGCTACATAGCCAGTGTGGTTAGCGTAGCCATCGTATGCATGCTCCCAGGGTTACCTCTTTGCCCTCTGTAGTCGTGTAGCAAGGGTAGCTAACGTATCCACCGAATGCATTCTCCTTGGCTTACCTCCAGACTCTATGTAGTCGCGTAGCCAGTGTAGCTAGCGTAGCCACCGTATGCATGCTCCCAGGATTACCTCTATACCCTCTGCATTCGCATAGCCAGTGTAGCTAAGGTAGCCACCGAATGCATGCTCCTAGGCTTACATCCATATCCTGTGTAGCAGCGTAGTCAGTGTAGCTAGCGTAGCCCCAGAATGCATGCTCCTAGGCTTACCTCCAGAACCACTGTAGTCGCGTAGCCAGTGTGGTTAACGTAGCCACAGAATGAATGCTGCAAGGCTTACCTCGAGACCATTTGTAGCTGCGTAGCCAGTGTAGCTAGCTTAGCTACCACATTCATGCTCCTTAGCTTACCTCTATACACTCTGTAGTCGCATAGCCAATGTAGCTAGCGCAGCCCCTGAATACATGCTCCTAGGCTTACATCCAGACTCTGTGTAGCAGCGTAGTAAGTGTAGCTAGCGTAGCCCAAGAATGCATGCTCCTAGGCTTACCTCTATACACTCTGTAGTCGCATAGCCCGTGTAGCTAGCGTAGCCCCTGAATGCGTGCTCCTTGGCTTACATCCAGACTCTGTATATCAGCATAGCCAGTGTAGCTATTGTAGCCACCGTATGCATGCTCCTAGGGTTACCTCTATACCCTCTGTAGTCGCGTAGCCAGTGTAGCTAACGTAGCCCCCGAATGCATGCTCCTGGGCTTACCTCCAGACTCTGTGTAGCAGCGTAGTCAGTGTAGCTAGCGTAGATCCTGAATACATGCTCCTAGGCTTACCCCCAGAACCTCTGTGTAGTCGTGTAGCCAGTGTGGTTAACGAAGCCACAGAATGCATGCTCCTAGGCTTACCTGCAGACCCTATGTAGCCGCGTAGTCAGTGTAGGTAGCGTATCGACCGTATGCATGCTCCCAGGGTTACTTCTATACCCTCTGAAGTCGTGTAGCCAGTGTAGCTAACGTAGCCACCGAATGCATGCTCCCAGGGTTACCTCTGTAGTCGTGTAGCCAGTTTACCTTACGTAGCCACCGAATGATTGCTCCTAGGCTTACGTCCAGACTCTGTGTAGTCGTGTAGCCAGTGTAGCTAACGTAGCCACCGAATTCATGCTCCTAGGCTTACCTCTAGACTCTTTGTAGCAGCGTAGTCAGTGTAGCTAGCGTAGCCCCCGAATGAATGCTCCTAGGCTTACCCCCAGAACCTCTGTAGTCGCGTAGCCAGTGTGGCCTACGTAGCTACAGTGTGCATGCTCCTAGGCTTACATCCAGATCCTGTGTAGCAGCGTAGTCAGTGTAGCTTAGCTTACCTCCAGACTCTGTGTAGTCGTGTATCCAGTGTAGCTTGCGTAGCTACTGAATGCATGCTCCTAGGCTTACGTCCAGACCCTATGTAGCCACGTAGCCAGTGTAGCTAGCGTTGCCACAGTATTCATGCTCCCATTGTTACCCTCTGTAGTCGCGTAGCCAGTGTAGCTAACGTAGCGCCTGAATGCATGCTCCTAGGCTTACATCCAGATCCTGTGTAAGCAGTGTAGTCAGTGTAGCTAGCGTAGCCCCAGAATGCATGCTCCTAGGCTTACCTGCAGACCCTTTGTAGTCGCATATCCAGAGTAGCTAACGTAGCCACCGAATGCATGCTCCTAGGCTTACCTTCAGACTCTGTATAGCAGCGTAGCCAGTGTAGCTAGCGTAGCCACCGTATGCATGCTCCTAGGGTTACCTCTATACCCTCTGTTGTCGCATAGCCAGTGTAGCTAACGTAGCCCACGAATGCATGCTCCTAGGTTTACCTCCAAACTCTGTGTAGCAGCGTAGCCAGTGTAGCTAACGTAGACCCGAATGCATGCTCCTAGGCTTACCTCCAGACTCTGTGTAGCAGCGTAGTCAGTGTAGCTAACGTAGATCCTGAATACATGCTCCTAGGCTTACCCCAAAAACCTCTGTGTAGTCGTGTAGCCAGTGTGGTTAACGAAGCCACAGAATGCATGCTCCTAGCCTTACCTGAAGACCCTATGTAGCCGCATAGCCAGTGTAGTTAGCGTAGCCACCGTATGCATGCTCCCAGGGTAACCTCTATACCCTCTGTAGTCGTGTAGCCAGTTTACCTAACGTAGCCACCGAATGATTGCTCCTAGGCTTACCTCCAGACTCTGTGTAGCGGCGTAGTCAGTGTAGCTAGGGTACCAACAGAATGCATGCTCCTAGGCTTACCTGCAGACCCTATGTAGGTGCGTAGCCAGTGTAGTTAGCGTAGCCCCCGTATGCATGCTCCCAGGGTAACTCTATACCCTCTGTAGTCGTGTAGCCAGTGTAGCTAACATAGCCACCGAATGTTTGGTTCTAGGCTTACCTCCAGACTCTGTTTAGTCGCGTAGCCAGTGTAGCTAACGTAGCCTCCGAATGCATGCTCCTAGGCTTACCTCCAGACTCTGTGTAGCGGCGTAGTCAGTGTAGCTAGGGTACCAACAGAATGCATGCTCCTAGGCTTACCTGCAGACCCTATGTAGGTGCGTAGCCAGTGTAGTTAGCGTAGCCCCCGTATGCATGCTCCCAGGGTACCTCTATACCCTCTGTAGTCGTGTAGCCAGTGTAGCTTGCGTAGCCACTGCATGCATGCTCCTAGGCTTACCTCCAGACCCTATATAGCCACGTAGTCAGTGTAGCTAGCGGAGCCCCTGAATGCATGCTCTTAGGCTTACCCCCAGAACCTCTGTAGTCGTGTAGCAAGTGTAGCTAGCGTATCCACCGAATGCATGCTCCTAGGCTTTCCTCTAGACTCTGTGTAGCCGCATAGCCAGTGTAGCTTGCGTAGCCACTGCATGTATGCTCCTAGGCTTACCTCCAGACCCTATGTAGCCACGTAGTCAGTGTAGCTAGCGTAGCCCCCGAATGCGGGCTCTTAGGCTTACCCCTAGAACCTCTGTAGTCGCGTAGCCAGTGTGGCTAACGTAGCCACATAATGCATGCTCTTAGGCTTACATGCAGACCCTAGGTAGCCGTGTAGCCAGTGTAGATACAGTAGCCACCGAATGCATGCTCCTAAGCTTACCTCCAGACTCTCTGTATCAGCAGAGCCAGTGTAGCTAGCGTAGCCACCGTATGCATGCTCCTAGGGTTACCTCTTTACCCTCTGTAGTTGTGTAGCCAGTGTAGCTAACGTAGCCGCCGTTTGCATGCTCCTAGGGTTACCTCTATACCCTCTGTAGTAGCGTAGCCAGTGTAGCTAGCGTAGCCACCGTATGCATGCTCCCAGGGTTACCTCTATACCTTCTGTAGTCGTGTAACCAGTGTAGCTAACGTAGCCACCGAATGCATTCTCCTTGGCTTACCTCCAGACTCTATGTAGTCGCGTAGCCAGTGTAGCTAGCGTAGCCACCGTATGCATGCTCCCAGGATTACCTCTATACCCTCTAACGTAGCCACCGAATGCATGCTCCTAGGCTTACATCCATATCCTGTGTAGCAGCGTAGTCAGTGTAGCTAGCGTAGCCCCAGAATGCATGCTCCTAGGCTTACCTCCAGACTCTGTGTAGCATCGTAATCAGTGTAGCTAGCGTAGCCACAGATTGCATGCTCCTAGGCTTACCTGCAGACCCTATGTAGCCGCGTAGCCAGTGTAGTTAGCGTAGCCACCGTATGCATGCTCCCAGGGTTACCTCTTTACCCTCTGTAGTTGTGTAGCCAGTGTAGCTAACGTAGCCGCCGTATGCATGCTCCCAGGGTTACCTCTATACGTATCCAGTGTAGCTACTGTATGCATGCTCCCAGGGTTACTTCTATACCCTTTGTAGTCCCGTAGCCAATGTAGCTAACGTAGCCACCGAATGCATGCTCCTAGGCTCACCCCCAGAATCTCTGTGTAGCAGAGTAGTCAGTGTAGCTAGCGGGGCCACAGAATGCATGCTCTAAGGCTTACCTCCAGACTCTGTGTAGCTACATAGCCAGTGTAGTTAGCGTAGCCATCGTATGCATGCTCCCAGGGTTACCTCTTTGCCCTCTGTAGTCGTGTAGCAAGGGTAGCTAACGTATCCACCGAATGCATGCTCCTAGGCTTACCTCCAGACCCTATGTAGCCACGTAGTCAGTGTAGCTAGCGTAGCCCCCGAATGCGGGCTCTTAGGCTTACCCCCAGAACCTCTGTGTATCAGCGTAGCCAGTGTAGCTAGCGTAGCCACCGTATGCATGCTCCTAGGGTTACCTCTTTACCCTCTGTAGTTGTGTAGCCAGTGTAGCTAACGTAGCCGCCGTATGCATGCTCCCAGGGTTACCTCTATACCTTCTGTAGTCGTGTAACCAGTGTAGCTTACGTAGCCACCGAATGCATTCTCCTTGGCTTACCTCCAGACTGTGTGTAGTCGCGTAGCCAGTGTAGCTAGCGTAGCCACCGTATGCATGCTCCTAGGGTTACCTCTATACCCTCTGTTGTCGCATAGCCAGTGTAGCTAACGTAGCCCACGAATGCATGCTCCTAGGTTTACCTCCAAACTCTGTGTAGCAGCGTAGCCAGTGTAGCTAACGTAGACCCGAATGCATGCTCCTAGGCTTACCTCCAGACTCTGTGTAGCAGCGTAGTCAGTGTAGCTAACGTAGATCCTGAATACATGCTCCTAGGCTTACCCCAAGAACCTCTGTGTAGTCGTGTAGCCAGTGTGGTTAACAAAGCCACAGAATGCATGCTCCTAGCCTTACCTGAAGACCCTATGTAGCCGCATAGCCAGTGTAGTTAGCGTAGCCACCGTATGCATGCTCCCAGGGTAACCTCTATACCCTCTGTAGTCGTGTAGCCAGTTTACCTAACGTAGCCACCGAATGATTGCTCCTAGGCTTACCTGCAGACTCTGTGTAGCGGCGTAGTCAGTGTAGCTAGGGTACCAACAGAATGCATGCTCCTAGGCTTACCTGCAGACCCTATATAGGTGCGTAGCCAGTGTAGTTAGGGTAGCCCCCGTATGCATGCTCCCAGGGTACCTCTATACCCTCTGTAGTCGTGTAGCCAGTGTAGCTAACATAGCCACCGAATGTTTGGTTCTAGGCTTACCTCCAGACTCAGTTTAGTCGCGTAGCCAGTGTAGCTAACGTAGCCTCCGAATGCATGCTCCTAGGCTTACCTCCAGACTCTGTGTAGCGGCGTAGTCAGTGTAGCTAGGGTACCAACAGAATGCATGCTCCTAGGCTTACCTGCAGACCCTATGTAGGTGCGTAGCCAGTGTAGTTAGCGTAGCCCCCGTATGCATGCTCCCAGGGTACCTTTATACCCTCTGTAGTCGTGTAGCCAGTGTTGCTAACATAGCCACCGAATGTTTGGTTCTAGGCTTACCAGGGTTACCTTTTTACCCTCTTTACCCTCTTTACCCCCCGAATGAATGCTCCTAGGCTTACCCCCAGAACCTCTGTAGTCGCGTAGCCAGTGTGGCCTACGTAGCTACAGTGTGCATGCTCCTAGGCTTACATCCAGATCCTGTGTAGCAGCGTAGTCAGTGTAGCTTAGCTTACCTCCAGACTCTGTGTAGTCGTGTATCCAGTGTAGCTTGCGTAGCTACTGAATGCATGCTCCTAGGCTTACGTCCAGACCCTATGTAGCCACGTAGCCAGTGTAGCTAGCGTTGCCACAGTATTCATGCTCCCATTGTTACCCTCTGTAGTCGCGTAGCCAGTGTAGCTAACGTAGCGCCTGAATGCATGCTCCTAGGCTTACATCCAGATCCTGTGTAAGCAGTGTAGTCAGTGTAGCTAGCGTAGCCCCAGAATGCATGCTCCTAGGCTTACCTGCAGACCCTTTGTAGTCGCATATCCAGAGTAGCTAACGTAGCCACCGAATGCATGCTCCTAGGCTTACCTTCAGACTCTGTATAGCAGCGTAGCCAGTGTAGCTAGCGTAGCCACCGTATGCATGCTCCTAGGGTTACCTCTATACCCTCTGTTGTCGCATAGCCAGTGTAGCTAACGTAGCCCACGAATGCATGCTCCTAGGTTTACCTCCAAACTCTGTGTAGCAGCGTAGCCAGTGTAGCTAACGTAGACCCGAATGCATGCTCCTAGGCTTACCTCCAGACTCTGTGTAGCAGCGTAGTCAGTGTAGCTAACGTAGATCCTGAATACATGCTCCTAGGCTTACCCCAAAAACCTCTGTGTAGTCGTGTAGCCAGTGTGGTTAACGAAGCCACAGAATGCATGCTCCTAGCCTTACCTGAAGACCCTATGTAGCCGCATAGCCAGTGTAGTTAGCGTAGCCACCGTATGCATGCTCCCAGGGTAACCTCTATACCCTCTGTAGTCGTGTAGCCAGTTTACCTAACGTAGCCACCGAATGATTGCTCCTAGGCTTACCTCCAGACTCTGTGTAGCGGCGTAGTCAGTGTAGCTAGGGTACCAACAGAATGCATGCTCCTAGGCTTACCTGCAGACCCTATGTAGGTGCGTAGCCAGTGTAGTTAGCGTAGCCCCCGTATGCATGCTCCCAGGGTAACTCTATACCCTCTGTAGTCGTGTAGCCAGTGTAGCTAACATAGCCACCGAATGTTTGGTTCTAGGCTTACCTCCAGACTCTGTTTAGTCGCGTAGCCAGTGTAGCTAACGTAGCCTCCGAATGCATGCTCCTAGGCTTACCTCCAGACTCTGTGTAGCGGCGTAGTCAGTGTAGCTAGGGTACCAACAGAATGCATGCTCCTAGGCTTACCTGCAGACCCTATGTAGGTGCGTAGCCAGTGTAGTTAGCGTAGCCCCCGTATGCATGCTCCCAGGGTACCTCTATACCCTCTGTAGTCGTGTAGCCAGTGTAGCTTGCGTAGCCACTGCATGCATGCTCCTAGGCTTACCTCCAGACCCTATATAGCCACGTAGTCAGTGTAGCTAGCGGAGCCCCTGAATGCATGCTCTTAGGCTTACCCCCAGAACCTCTGTAGTCGTGTAGCAAGTGTAGCTAGCGTATCCACCGAATGCATGCTCCTAGGCTTTCCTCTAGACTCTGTGTAGCCGCATAGCCAGTGTAGCTTGCGTAGCCACTGCATGTATGCTCCTAGGCTTACCTCCAGACCCTATGTAGCCACGTAGTCAGTGTAGCTAGCGTAGCCCCCGAATGCGGGCTCTTAGGCTTACCCCTAGAACCTCTGTAGTCGCGTAGCCAGTGTGGCTAACGTAGCCACATAATGCATGCTCTTAGGCTTACATGCAGACCCTAGGTAGCCGTGTAGCCAGTGTAGATACAGTAGCCACCGAATGCATGCTCCTAAGCTTACCTCCAGACTCTCTGTATCAGCAGAGCCAGTGTAGCTAGCGTAGCCACCGTATGCATGCTCCTAGGGTTACCTCTTTACCCTCTGTAGTTGTGTAGCCAGTGTAGCTAACGTAGCCGCCGTTTGCATGCTCCTAGGGTTACCTCTATACCCTCTGTAGTAGCGTAGCCAGTGTAGCTAGCGTAGCCACCGTATGCATGCTCCCAGGGTTACCTCTATACCTTCTGTAGTCGTGTAACCAGTGTAGCTAACGTAGCCACCGAATGCATTCTCCTTGGCTTACCTCCAGACTCTATGTAGTCGCGTAGCCAGTGTAGCTAGCGTAGCCACCGTATGCATGCTCCCAGGATTACCTCTATACCCTCTAACGTAGCCACAGAATGCATGCTCCTAGGCTTACCTCCAGACTCTGTGTAGCTACATAGCCAGTGTAGTTAGCGTAGCCATCGTATGCATGCTCCCAGGGTTACCTCTTTGCCCTCTGTAGTCGTGTAGCAAGGGTAGCTAACGTATCCACCGAATGCATGCTCCTAGGCTTACCTCCAGACCCTATGTAGCCACGTAGTCAGTGTAGCTAGCGTAGCCCCCGAATGCGGGCTCTTAGGCTTACCCCCAGAACCTCTGTGTATCAGCGTAGCCAGTGTAGCTAGCGTAGCCACCATATGCATGCTCCTAGGGTTACCTCTTTACCCTCTGTAGTTGTGTAGCCAGTGTAGCTAACGTAGCCGCCGTATGCATGCTCCCAGGGTTACCTCTATACCTTCTGTAGTCGTGTAACCAGTGTAGCTTACGTAGCCACCGAATGCATTCTCCTTGGCTTACCTCCAGACTGTGTGTAGTCGCGTAGCCAGTGTAGCTAGCGTAGCCACCGTATGCATGCTCCTAGGGTTACCTCTATACCCTCTGTTGTCGCATAGCCAGTGTAGCTAACGTAGCCCACGAATGCATGCTCCTAGGTTTACCTCCAAACTCTGTGTAGCAGCGTAGCCAGTGTAGCTAACTTAGACCCGAATGCATGCTCCTAGGCTTACCTCCAGACTCTGTGTAGCAGCGTAGTCAGTGTAGCTAACGTAGATCCTGAATACATGCTCCTAGGCTTACCCCAAGAACCTCTGTGTAGTCGTGTAGCCAGTGTGGTTAACAAAGCCACAGAATGCATGCTCCTAGCCTTACCTGAAGACCCTATGTAGCCGCATAGCCAGTGTAGTTAGCGTAGCCACCGTATGCATGCTCCCAGGGTAACCTCTATACCCTCTGTAGTCGTGTAGCCAGTTTACCTAACGTAGCCATCGAATGATTGCTCCTAGGCTTACCTGCAGACTCTGTGTAGCGGCGTAGTCAGTGTAGCTAGGGTACCAACAGAATGCATGCTCCTAGGCTTACCTGCAGACCCTATATAGGTGCGTAGCCAGTTTAGTTAGCGTAGCCCCCGTATGCATGCTCCCAGGGTACCTCTATACCCTCTGTAGTCGTGTAGCCAGTGTAGCTAACATAGCCACCGAATGTTTGGTTCTAGGCTTACCTCCAGACTCAGTTTAGTCGCGTAGCCAGTGTAGCTAACGTAGCCTCCGAATGCATGCTCCTAGGCTTACCTCCAGACTCTGTGTAGCGGCGTAGTCAGTGTAGCTAGGGTACCAACAGAATGCATGCTCCTAGGCTTACCTGCAGACCCTATGTAGGTGCGTAGCCAGTGTAGTTAGCGTAGCCCCCGTATGCATGCTCCCAGGGTACCTTTATACCCTCTGTAGTCGTGTAGCCAGTGTTGCTAACATAGCCACCGAATGTTTGGTTCTAGGCTTACCTCCAGACTCTGTTTAGTCGCGTAGCCAGTGTAGTTAGCGTAGCCACTGTATGCACGCTCCCAGGGTTACCTCTATACCCTCTGTAGTCGTTTAGCCAGTGTAGCTAACGTTGCCACCGAATGATTGCTCCTAGTCTTACCTCCAATCTCTGTGTAGTCGCGTAGCCAGTGTAGCTGTGTAGCTACTGCATGCATGCTCCTAGGCTTACCTCCAGACTCTGTGTAGCGGCGTAGTCAGTGTAGCTAGGGTACCAACAGAATGCATGCTCCTAGGCTTACCTGCAGACCATATGTAGCTGCGTAGCCAGTGTAGTTAGCGTAAACATCGTATGCATGCTCCCAGGGTTACCTCTAAACCCTCTGTAGTCGTGTAGCCAGTTTACCTAACGTAGCCACCGAATGATTGCTCCTAGGCTTACCTCAAGACTCTGTGTAGTCGTGTAGCCAGTGTAGCTAACGTAGCCTCCGAATGCATGCTCCTAGGCTTACCTCCAGACTCTGTGTAGCGGCGTAGTCAGTGTAGCTAACGTAGATCCTGAATACATGCTCCTAGGCTTACCCCCAGAACCTCTGTGTAGTCGTGTAGCCAGTGTGGTTAACGAAGCCACAGAATGCATGCTCCTAGCCTTACCTGCAGACTCTATGTAGCCGCGTAGCCAGTGTAGTTAGCGTAGCCACCGTATGCATGCTCCCAGGGTTACCTCTAAACCCTCTGTAGTCGTGTAGCCAGTTTACCTAACGCAGCCACCGAATGATTGCTCCTAGGCTTACCTCAAGACTCTGTGTAGTCGTGTAGCCAGTGAAGCTAACGTAGCCTCCGAATGCATGCTCCTAGGCTTACCTCCAGACTCTGTGTAGCGGCGTAGTCAGTGTAGCTAGGGTACCAACAGAATGCATGCTCCTAGGCTTACCTGCAGACCCTATGTAAGTGCGTAGCCAGTGTAGTTAGCGTAGCCCCCGTATGCATGCTCCCAGGGTACCTCTATACCCTCTGTAGTCGTGAGCCAGTGTAACTAACGTAGCCACCGAATGTTTGGTTCTAGGCTTACCTCCAGACTCTGTTTAGTCGCGTAGCCAGTGTAGCTTGCGTAGCCACTGCATGCATCCTCCTAGGCTTACCTCCAGACCCTATATAGCCACGTAGTCAGTGTAGCTAGCGGAGCCCCCGATTGCATGCTCTTGGGCTTACCCCCAGAACCTCTGTAGTCGTGTAGCCGGTGTGGCTAACTGTGTAGCCGGTGTGGCTAACTGTGGCTACGTTAGTAGCCACAGAATGCATGCTCCTAGGCTTACCTGCAGACCCTATGTAGCTGCGTAGACAGTGTAGTTAGCGTAACCATCGTATGCATGCTCCCAGGGTTACCTCTATACGTATCCAGTGTAGCTACTGTATGCATGCTCCCAGGGTTACTTCTATACACTTCGTAGTCCCGTAGCCAATGTAGCTAACGTAGCCACCGAATGCATGCTCCTAGGCTTACCCCCAGAATCTCTGTGTAGCAGAGTAGTCAGTGTAGCTAGCGGGGCCACAGAATGCATGCTCCTAGGCTTACCTCCAGTCTCTGTGTAGCTACATAGCCAGTGTAGTTAGCGTAGCCATCGTATGCATGCTCCCAGGGTTACCTCTTTGCCCTCTGTAGTCGTGTAGCAAGGGTAGCTAACGTATCCACCGAATGCATGCTCCTAGGCTTACCTCCAGACCCTATGTAGCCACGTAGTCAGTGTAGCTAGCGTAGCCCCCGAATGCGGCTCTTAGGCTTACCCCCAGAACCTCTGTGTATCAGCGTAGCCAGTGTAGCTAGCGTAGCCACCGTATGCATGCTCCTAGGGTTACCTCTTTACCCTCTGTAGTTGTGTAGCCAGTGTAGCTAACGTATCCGCCGTATGCATGCTCCTAGGGTTACCTCTATACCCTCTGTAGTAGCGTAGCCAGTGTAGCCACCGTATGCATGCTCCCAGGGTTACCTCTATACCTTCTGTAGTCGTGTAACCAGTGTAGCTTACGTAGCCACCGAATCCATTCTCCTTGGCTTACCTCCAGACTGTGTGTAGTCGCGTAGCCAGTGTAGCTAGCGTAGCCACCGTATGCATGCTCCCAGGGTTACCTCGGTAACCAGAGAATGCATTCTGCGTGGCTTACCTCCAGACCCTGTGTAGCAGTGTAGTCAGTATAGCCCCAGAATGCATGCACCTAGGCTTACCCTCAGAACCTCTGTAGTCGCGTAGCCAGTGTGCATGCTCCTAGGCTTACATACAGATCCTGTGTAGCAGCGTAGTCAGTGCAGCTAACGTAGCCACAGAATGATTGCTCCTAGGCTTACCTCCAGACTCTGTGTAGTTGCGTAGCCAGTGTAGCTTGCATAGCCACTGCATGCATGTTCCTAGGCTTACCTCCAGACTCTGTGTAGTTGCGTAGCCAGTGTAGCTTGCATAGCCACTGCATGCATGTTCCTAGGCTTACCTCCAGACTCTGTGTAGCAGCGTAGTCAGTGTAGCTAGCGTAGCCACCATATGCATGCTCCCAGGGTTACCTCTATACCCTCTGTAGTCGCATAGCCAGTGCAGCTAACGTAGCCACCGAATGCAGGCCCTTAGGCTAACCTCCAGACTCTGTGTAGCAGCGTAATCACTGTAGCTAGCGTAGCCACAGAATGCATGCTCTTAGGCTTACCTGCAGACCCTATGTAGCCGCGTAGCCAGTGTAGTTAGCGTAGCCACCGTATGCATGCTCCCAGGGTTACCTCTATATCCTCTGTAGTCGTGTAGCCAGTGTAGCTAACGTAGCCAACGAATGTTTGCTCCTAGGCTTACCTCCAGACTCTGTGTAGTCGCGTTGCCAGTGTCGCTTGCGTAGCCACTGCATGCATGCCCCTAGGCTTACCTCCAGAACCTATGAAGCCACGTAGCCAGTGTAGCTAGCGTAGCCACCATATGCATGCTCCAAGGGTTACCTCTATACCCTCTGTAGTTCCATAGCCAGTGTAGCTAACGTAGCCACCGAATGCATGCTCCTAGGCTTACATCCATATCCTGTGTAGCAGCGTAGTCAGCGTAGCTAGCTTAGCTACCGCATTCATGCTCCTCAGCTTACCTCTATACACTCTGTAGTCGCATAGCCAGTGAAGCTAGCGTAGCCCCTGAATGCATGCTCCTAGACTTACATCCAGATCCTGTGTAGCATCGTAGTCAGTGTAGCTAGCGTAGCCCCCGTATGCATACTCCTAGGCTTACCTCCAGACTCTGTGTAGCAGCGTAGTCAGTGTAGCTATCGTAGCCCCAGAATGCATGCTCCTAGGCTTACCTCTATACACTCTGTAGTCGCATAGCCAATGTAGCTAGCTTAGCCCCTGAATACATGCTCCTAGGCTTACATCCAGATCCTGTGTAGCAGCGTAGACAGTGTAGCTAGCGTAGCCCCAGAATGCATGCTCCTAGGGTTACCTCCAGAACCTCTGTAGTCGCGTAGCCAGTGTAGCTAGCTTAGCTACTGCATTCATGCTCCTAGGCTTACATCCAGATCCTGTGTAGCAGCGTAGACAGTGTAGCTAGCGTAGCCCCAGAATGCATGCTCCTAGGGTTACCTCCAGAACCTCTGTAGTCGCGTAGCCAGTGTAGCTAGCTTAGCTACTGCATTCATAGCCCCTGAATGCGTGCTCCTTGGCTTACATCCAGACTCTGTATATCAGCATAGCCAGTGTAGCTATTGTAGCCACCGTATGCATGCTCCTAGGGTTACCTCCATACCCTCTGTAGTCGCGTAGCCAGTGTAGCTAACGTAGCCCCCGAATGCATGCTCCTGGGCTTACCTCCAGACTCTGTGTAGCAGCGTAGTCAGTGTAGCTAGCGTAGATCCTGAATACATTCTCCTAGGCTTACCCCCAGAACCTCTGTGTAGTCGTGTAGCCAGTGTGGTTAACGAAGCCACAGAATGCATGCTCCTAGGCTTACCTGCAGACCCTATGTAGCCGCGTAGCCAGTGTAGGTAGCGTATCGACGGTTTGCATGCTCCCAGGGTTACTTCTATACCCTCTGAAGTCGTGTAGCCAGTGTAGCTAACGTAGCCACCGAATGCATGCTCCCAGGGTTACCTCTGTAGTCGTGTAGTCAGTTTACCTAACGTAGCCACCGAATGATTGCTCCTAGGCTTACGTCCAGACTCTGTGTAGTCGTGTAGCCAGTGTAGCTAACGTAGCCACCGAATTCATGCTCCTAGGCTTACCTCTAGACTCTTTGTAGCAGCGTAGTCAGTGTAGCTAGCGTAGCCCCCGAATGAATGCTCCTAGGCTTACCCCCAGAACCTCTGTAGTCGCGTAGCCAGTGTGGCCTACGTAGCTACAGTGTGCATGCTCCTAGGCTTACATCCAGATCCTGTGTAGCAGCGTAGTCAGTGTAGCTTAGCTTACCTCTATACATTTTGTAGTTGCATAGCCAATGTAGCTAGCGGAGCCCCTGAATACATGCTCCTAGGCTTACATCCAGACTCTGTGTAGCAGCGTAGTCAGTGTAGCTAGCGTAGCCCCAGAATGCATGCTCCTAGGCTTACCACCAGAACCTCTGTAGTCGCGTAGCCAGTGTGGTTAACGTATCCACAGAATGCATGCTCCTAGGCTTACCTGCAGACCCAATGTAGCCGCGTAGCCAGTGTAGTTAGTGTAGCCACTGTATGCATGCTCCCAGGGTTACCTCTATACCCTCTGTAGTCGTGTAGCCAGTGTAGCTAACGCTGCCACCGAATGATTGCTCCTAGGCTTACCTCCAGACTCTGTGTAGTCGTGTATCCAGTGTAGCTTGCGTAGCTACTGAATGCATGCTCCTAGGCTTACGTCCAGACCCTATGTAGCCACGTAGCCAGTGTAGCTAGCGTTGCCACAGTATTCATGCTCCCATTGTTACCCTCTGTAGTCGCGTAGCCAGTGTAGCTAACGTAGCGCCTGAATGCATGCTCCTAGGCTTACATCCAGATCCTGTGTAAGCAGTGTAGTCAGTGTAGCTAGCGTAGCCCCAGAATGCATGCTCCTAGGCTTACCTGCAGACCCTTTGTAGTCGCATATCCAGAGTAGCTAACGTAGCCACCGAATGCATGCTCCTAGGCTTACCTTCAGACTCTGTATAGCAGCGTAGCCAGTGTAGCTAGCGTAGCCACCGTATGCATGCTCCTAGGGTTACCTCTATACCCTCTGTTGTCGCATAGCCAGTGTAGCTAACGTAGCCCACGAATGCATGCTCCTAGGTTTACCTCCAAACTCTGTGTAGCAGCGTAGCCAGTGTAGCTAACGTAGACCCGAATGCATGCTCCTAGGCTTACCTCCAGACTCTGTGTAGCAGCGTAGTCAGTGTAGCTAACGTAGATCCTGAATACATGCTCCTAGGCTTACCCCAAAAACCTCTGTGTAGTCGTGTAGCCAGTGTGGTTAACGAAGCCACAGAATGCATGCTCCTAGCCTTACCTGAAGACCCTATGTAGCCGCATAGCCAGTGTAGTTAGCGTAGCCACCGTATGCATGCTCCCAGGGTAACCTCTATACCCTCTGTAGTCGTGTAGCCAGTTTACCTAACGTAGCCACCGAATGATTGCTCCTAGGCTTACCTCCAGACTCTGTGTAGCGGCGTAGTCAGTGTAGCTAGGGTACCAACAGAATGCATGCTCCTAGGCTTACCTGCAGACCCTATGTAGGTGCGTAGCCAGTGTAGTTAGCGTAGCCCCCGTATGCATGCTCCCAGGGTAACTCTATACCCTCTGTAGTCGTGTAGCCAGTGTAGCTAACATAGCCACCGAATGTTTGGTTCTAGGCTTACCTCCAGACTCTGTTTAGTCGCGTAGCCAGTGTAGCTAACGTAGCCTCCGAATGCATGCTCCTAGGCTTACCTCCAGACTCTGTGTAGCGGCGTAGTCAGTGTAGCTAGGGTACCAACAGAATGCATGCTCCTAGGCTTACCTGCAGACCCTATGTAGGTGCGTAGCCAGTGTAGTTAGCGTAGCCCCCGTATGCATGCTCCCAGGGTACCTCTATACCCTCTGTAGTCGTGTAGCCAGTGTAGCTAACATAGCCACCGAATGTTTGGTTCTAGGCTTACCTCCAGACTCTGTTTAGTCGCGTAGCCAGTGTAGCTTGCGTAGCCACTGCATGCATGCTCCTAGGCTTACCTCCAGACCCTATATAGCCACGTAGTCAGTGTAGCTAGCGGAGCCCCTGAATGCATGCTCTTAGGCTTACCCCCAGAACCTCTGTAGTCGTGTAGCAAGTGTAGCTAGCGTATCCACCGAATGCATGCTCCTAGGCTTTCCTCTAGACTCTGTGTAGCCGCATAGCCAGTGTAGCTTGCGTAGCCACTGCATGTATGCTCCTAGGCTTACCTCCAGACCCTATGTAGCCACGTAGTCAGTGTAGCTAGCGTAGCCCCCGAATGCGGGCTCTTAGGCTTACCCCTAGAACCTCTGTAGTCGCGTAGCCAGTGTGGCTAACGTAGCCACATAATGCATGCTCTTAGGCTTACATGCAGACCCTAGGTAGCCGTGTAGCCAGTGTAGATACAGTAGCCACCGAATGCATGCTCCTAAGCTTACCTCCAGACTCTCTGTATCAGCAGAGCCAGTGTAGCTAGCGTAGCCACCGTATGCATGCTCCTAGGGTTACCTCTTTACCCTCTGTAGTTGTGTAGCCAGTGTAGCTAACGTAGCCGCCGTTTGCATGCTCCTAGGGTTACCTCTATACCCTCTGTAGTAGCGTAGCCAGTGTAGCTAGCGTAGCCACCGTATGCATGCTCCCAGGGTTACCTCTATACCTTCTGTAGTCGTGTAACCAGTGTAGCTAACGTAGCCACCGAATGCATTCTCCTTGGCTTACCTCCAGACTCTATGTAGTCGCGTAGCCAGTGTAGCTAGCGTAGCCACCGTATGCATGCTCCCAGGATTACCTCTATACCCTCTAACGTAGCCACCGAATGCATGCTCCTAGGCTTACATCCATATCCTGTGTAGCAGCGTAGTCAGTGTAGCTAGCGTAGCCCCAGAATGCATGCTCCTAGGCTTACCTCCAGACTCTGTGTAGCATTGTAATCAGTGTAGCTAGCGTAGCCACAGATTGCATGCTCCTAGGCTTACCTGCAGACCCTATGTAGCCGCGTAGCCAGTGTAGTTAGCGTAGCCACCGTATGCATGCTCCCAGGGTTACCTCTTTACCCTCTGTAGTTGTGTAGCCAGTGTAGCTAACGTAGCCGCCGTATGCATGCTCCCAGGGTTACCTCTATACGTATCCAGTGCAGCTACTGTATGCATGCTCCCAGGGTTACTTCTATACCCTTTGTAGTCCCGTAGCCAATGTAGCTAACGTAGCCACCGAATGCATGCTCCTAGGCTCACCCCCAGAATCTCTGTGTAGCAGAGTAGTCAGTGTAGCTAGCGGGGCCACAGAATGCATGCTCCTAGGCTTACCTCCAGACTCTGTGTAGCTACATAGCCAGTGTAGTTAGCGTAGCCATCGTATGCATGCTCCCAGGGTTACCTCTTTGCCCTCTGTAGTCGTGTAGCAAGGGTAGCTAACGTATCCACCGAATGCATGCTCCTAGGCTTACCTCCAGACCCTATGTAGCCACGTAGTCAGTGTAGCTAGCGTAGCCCCCGAATGCGGGCTCTTAGGCTTACCCCCAGAACCTCTGTGTATCAGCGTAGCCAGTGTAGCTAGCGTAGCCACCGTATGCATGCTCCTAGGGTTACCTCTTTACCCTCTGTAGTTGTGTAGCCAGTGTAGCTAACGTAGCCGCCGTATGCATGCTCCTAGGGTTACCTCTATACCCTCTGTAGTAGCGTAGCCAGTGTAGCCACCGTATGCATGCTCCCAGGGTTACCTCTATACCTTCTGTAGTCGTGTAACCAGTGTAGCTTACGTAGCCACCGAATGCATTCTCCTTGGCTTACCTTCAGACTGTGTGTAGTCTCGTAGCCAGTGTAGCTAGCGTAGCCACCGTATGCATGCTCCTAGGGTTACCTCTATACCCTCTGTTGTCGCATAGCCAGTGTAGCTAACGTAGCCCACGAATGCATGCTCCTAGGTTTACCTCCAAACTCTGTGTAGCAGCGTAGCCAGTGTAGCTAACGTAGACCCGAATGCATGCTCCTAGGCTTACCTCCAGACTCTGTGTAGCAGCGTAGTCAGTGTAGCTAACGTAGATCCTGAATACATGCTCCTAGGCTTACCCCAAGAACCTCTGTGTAGTCGTGTAGCCAGTGTGGTTAACAAAGCCACAGAATGCATGCTCCTAGCCTTACCTGAAGACCCTATGTAGCCGCATAGCCAGTGTAGTTAGCGTAGCCACCGTATGCATGCTCCCAGGGTAACCTCTATACCCTCTGTAGTCGTGTAGCCAGTTTACCTAACGTAGCCACCGAATGATTGCTCCTAGGCTTACCTGCAGACTCTGTGTAGCGGCGTAGTCAGTGTAGCTAGGGTACCAACAGAATGCATGCTCCTAGGCTTACCTGCAGACCCTATATAGGTGCGTAGCCAGTGTAGTTAGCGTAGCCCCCGTATGCATGCTCCCAGGGTACCTCTATACCCTCTGTAGTCGTGTAGCCAGTGTAGCTAACATAGCCACCGAATGTTTGGTTCTAGGCTTACGTCCAGACTCTGTTTAGTCGCGTAGCCAGTGTAGCTAACGTAGCCTCCGAATGCATGATCCTAGGCTTACCTCCAGACTCTGTGTAGCGGCGTAGTCAGTGTAGCTAGGGTACCAACAGAATGCATGCTCCTAGGCTTACCTGCAGACCCTATGTAGATGCGTAGCCAGTGTAGTTAGCGTAGCCCCCGTATGCATGCTCCCAGGGTACCTCTATACCCTCTGTAGTCGTGTAGCCAGTGTTGCTAACATAGCCACCGAATGTTTGGTTCTAGGCTTACCTCCAGACTCTGTTTAGTCGCGTAGCCAGTGTAGCTTGCGTAGCCACTGCATGCATGCTCCTAGGCTTACCTCCAGACCCTATATAGCCACGTAGTCAGTGTAGCTAGCGGAGCCCCCGAATGCATGCTCTTAGGCTTACCCCCAGAACCTCTGTAGTCGTGTAGCAAGTGTAGCTAGCGTATCCACCGAATGCATGCTCCTAGGCTTTCCTCTAGACTCTGTGTAGCCGCATAGCCAGTGTAGCTTGCGTAGCCACTGCATGTATGCTCCTAGGCTTACCTCCAGACCCTATGTAGCCACGTAGTCAGTGTAGCTAGCGTAGCCCCCGAATGCGGGCTCTTAGGCTTACCCCTAGAACCTCTGTAGTCGCGTAGCCAGTGTGGCTAACGTAGCCACATAATGCATGCTCTTAGGCTTACATGCAGACCCTAGGTAGCCGTGTAGCCAGTGTAGATACAGTAGCCACCGAATGCATGCTCCTAAGCTTACCTCCAGACTCTGTGTATCAGCAGAGCCAGTGTAGCTAGCGTAGCCACCGTATGCATGCTCCTAGGGTTACCTCTTTACCCTCTGTAGTTGTGTAGCCAGTGTAGCTAACGTAGCCGCCGTTTGCATGCTCCTAGGGTTACCTCTATACCCTCTGTAGTAGCGTAGCCAGTGTAGCTAGCGTAGCCACCGTATGCATGCTCCCAGGGTTACCTCTATACCTTCTGTAGTCGTGTAACCAGTGTAGCTAACGTAGCCACCGAATGCATTCTCCTTGGCTTACCTCCAGACTCTATGTAGTCGCGTAGCCAGTGTAGCTAGCGTAGCCACCGTATGCATGCTCCCAGGATTACCTCTATACCCTCTAACGTAGCCACCGAATGCATGCTCCTAGGCTTACATCCATATCCTGTGTAGCAGCGTAGTCAGTGTAGCTAGCGTAGCCCCAGAATGCATGCTCCTAGGCTTACCTCCAGACTCTGTGTAGCATCGTAATCAGTGTAGCTAGCGTAGCCACAGATTGCATGCTCCTAGGCTTACCTGCAGACCCTATGTAGCCGCGTAGCCAGTGTAGTTAGCGTAGCCACCGTATGCATGCTCCCAGGGTTACCTCTTTACCCTCTGTAGTTGTGTAGCCAGTGTAGCTAACGTAGCCGCCGTATGCATGCTCCTAGGGTTACCTCTATACCCTCTGTAGTAGCGTAGCCAGTGTAGCCACCGTATGCATGCTCCCAGGGTTACCTCTATACCTTCTGTAGTCGTGTAACCAGTGTAGCTTACGTAGCCACCGAATGCATTCTCCTTGGCTTACCTCCAGACTGTGTGTAGTCGCGGAGCCAGTGTAGCTAGCGTAGCCACCGTATGCATGCTCCCAGGGTTACCTCGGTAACCAGAGAATGCATTCTGCGTGGCTTACCTCCAGACCCTGTGTAGCAGTGTAGTCAGTATAGCTAGCGTAGCACCAGAATGCAAGCACCTAGGCTTACCCTCAGAACCTCTGTAGTCGCGTAGCCAGTGTGCATGCTCCTAGGCTTACATCCAGATCCTGTGTAGCAGCGTAGTCAGTGCAGCTAACGTAGCCACAGAATGATTGCTCCTAGTCTTACCTCCAGACTCTGTGTAGTCGCGTAGCCAGTGTAGCTTGCATAGCCACTGCATGCATGCCCCTAGGCTTACATCCAGACTCTGTGTAGCAGCGTAGTCAGTGTAGCTAGCGTAGCCACCATATGCATGCTCCCAGGGTTACCTCTATACCCTCTGTAGTCGCATAGCCAGTGTAGCTAACGTAGCCACCCAATTCAGGCCCCCAGGCTTACCTCCAGACTCTGTGTAGCATCGTAATCAGTGTAGCTAGCGTAGCCACAGATTGCATGCTCCTAGACTTACCTGCAGACCCTATGTAGCCGCGTAGCAAGTGTAGTTAGCGTAGCCACCGTATGCATGCTCCCAGGGTTACCTCTATATCCTCTGTAGTCGTGTAGCCAGTGTAGCTAACGTAGCCAACGAATGTTTGCTCCTAGGCTTACCTCCAGACTCTGTGTAGTTGCGTTGCCAGTGTCGCTTGCGTAGCCACTGCATGCATGCCCCTAGGCTTACATCCAGAACATCTGTAGTTGCGTAGCCAGTGTAGCTAGCTTAGCTACCGCATTCATGCTCCTTTTAGCTTACCTCTATACACTCTGTAGTTGCATAGCCAGTGTAGCTAGCGTAGCCACTGAATGCATGCTCCTAGGCTTACATCCAGATCCTGTGTAGCATCGTAGTCAGTGTAGCTTGCGTAGCCCCCGAATACATGCTCCTAGGCTTACCTCCAGAATCTGTGTAGCAGCGTAGTCAGTGTAGCTAGCGTAGCCACAGAATGTATGCTCCTAGACTTACCTCTATACACTCTGTAGTCGCTTACCCCCAGAACCTCTGTAGTCGTGTAGCCGGTGTGGCTAACGTAGCCACAGAATGCATGCTCCTGGGCTTACCTGCAGACCATATGTAGCTGCGTAGCCAGTGTAGTTAGCGTAACCATCGTATGCATGCTCCCAGGGTTACCTCTATACCCTTTGTAGTCCCGTAGCCAATGTAGCTAACGTAGCCACCGAATGCATGCTCCTAGGCTTACCCCAGAATCTCTGTGTAGCAGAGTAGTCAGTGTAGCTAGCGGGGCCACAGAATGCATGCTCCTAGGCTTACCTACAGACTCTGTAGCTACATAGCCAGTGTGGTTAGCGTAGCCATCGTATGCATGCTCCCAGGGTTACCTCTTTGCCCTCTGTAGTCGTGTAGCAAGGGTAGCTAACGTATCCACCGAATGCATTCTCCTTGGCTTACCTCCAGACTTTATGTAGTCGCGTAGCCAGTGTAGCTAGCGTAGCCACCGTATGCATGCTCCCAGGATTACCTCTATACCCTCTGCATTCGCATAGCCAGTGTAGCTAAGGTAGCCACCGAATGCATGCTCCTAGGCTTACATCCATATCCTGTGTAGCAGCGTAGTCAGTGTAGCTAGCGTAGCCCCAGAATGCATGCTCCTAGGCTTACCTCCAGAACCACTGTAGTCGCGTAGCCAGTGTGGTTAACGTAGCCACAGAATGAATGCTGCAAGGCTTACCTCGAGACCATTTGTAGCTGCGTAGCCAGTGTAGCTAGCTTAGCTACCACATTCATGCTCCTTAGCTTACCTCTATACACTCTGTAGTCGCATAGCCAATGTAGCTAGCGCAGCCCCTGAATACATGCTCCTAGGCTTACATCCAGACTCTGTGTAGCAGCGTAGTAAGTGTAGCTAGCGTAGCCCAAGAATGCATGCTCCTAGGCTTACCTCTATACACTCTGTAGTCGCATAGCCCGTGTAGCTAGCGTAGCCCCTGAATGCGTGCTCCTTGGCTTACATCCAGACTCTGTATATCAGCATAGCCAGTGTAGCTATTGTAGCCACCGTATGCATGCTCCTAGGGTTACCTCTATACCCTCTGTAGTCGCGTAGCCAGTGTAGCTAACGTAGCCCCCGAATGCATGCTCCTGGGCTTACCTCCAGACTCTGTGTAGCAGCGTAGTCAGTGTAGCTAGCGTAGATCCTGAATACATTCTCCTAGGCTTACCCCCAGAACCTCTGTGTAGTCGTGTAGCCAGTGTGGTTAACGAAGCCACAGAATGCATGCTCCTAGGCTTACCTGCAGACCCTATGTAGCCGCGTAGCCAGTGTAGGTAGCGTATCGACGGTATGCATGCTCCCAGGGTTACTTCTATACCCTCTGAAGTCGTGTAGCCAGTGTAGCTAACGTAGCCACCGAATGCATGCTCCCAGGGTTACCTCTGTAGTCGTGTAGCCAGTTTACCTAACGTAGCCACCGAATGATTGCTCCTAGGCTTACGTCCAGACTCTGTGTAGTCGTGTAGCCAGTGTAGCTAACGTAGCCACCGAATTCATGCTCCTAGGCTTACCTCTAGACTCTTTGTAGCAGCGTAGTCAGTGTAGCTAGCGTAGCCCCCGAATGAATGCTCCTAGGCTTACCCCCAGAACCTCTGTAGTCGCGTAGCCAGTGTGGCCTACGTAGCTACAGTGTGCATGCTCCTAGGCTTACATCCAGATCCTGTGTAGCAGCGTAGTCAGTGTAGCTTAGCTTACCTCTATACATTTTGTAGTTGCATAGCCAATGTAGCTAGCGGAGCCCCTGAATACATGCTCCTAGGCTTACATCCAGACTCTGTGTAGCAGCGTAGTCAGTGTAGCTAGCGTAGCCCCAGAATGCATGCTCCTAGGCTTACCACCAGAACCTCTGTAGTCGCGTAGCCAGTGTGGTTAACGTATCCACAGAATGCATGCTCCTAGGCTTACCTGCAGACCCAATGTAGCCGCGTAGCCAGTGTAGTTAGTGTAGCCACTGTATGCATGCTCCCAGGGTTACCTCTATACCCTCTGTAGTCGTGTAGCCAGTGTAGCTAACGCTGCCACCGAATGATTGCTCCTAGGCTTACCTCCAGACTCTGTGTAGTCGTGTATCCAGTGTAGCTTGCGTAGCTACTGAATGCATGCTCCTAGGCTTACGTCCAGACCCTATGTAGCCACGTAGCCAGTGTAGCTAGCGTTGCCACAGTATTCATGCTCCCATTGTTACCCTCTGTAGTCGCGTAGCCAGTGTAGCTAACGTAGCGCCTGAATGCATGCTCCTAGGCTTACATCCAGATCCTGTGTAAGCAGTGTAGTCAGTGTAGCTAGCGTAGCCCCAGAATGCATGCTCCTAGGCTTACCTGCAGACCCTTTGTAGTCGCATATCCAGAGTAGCTAACGTAGCCACCGAATGCATGCTCCTAGGCTTACCTTCAGACTCTGTATAGCAGCGTAGCCAGTGTAGCTAGCGTAGCCACCGTATGCATGCTCCTAGGGTTACCTCTATACCCTCTGTTGTTGCATAGCCAGTGTAGCTAACGTAGCCCACGAATGCATGCTCCTAGGTTTACCTCCAAACTCTGTGTAGCAGCGTAGCCAGTGTAGCTAACGTAGACCCGAATGCATGCTCCTAGGCTTACCTCCAGACTCTGTGTAGCAGCGTAGTCAGTGTAGCTAACGTAGATCCTGAATACATGCTCCTAGGCTTACCCCAAAAACCTCTGTGTAGTCGTGTAGCCAGTGTGGTTAACGAAGCCACAGAATGCATGCTCCTAGCCTTACCTGAAGACCCTATGTAGCCGCATAGCCAGTGTAGTTAGCGTAGCCACCGTATGCATGCTCCCAGGGTAACCTCTATACCCTCTGTAGTCGTGTAGCCAGTTTACCTAACGTAGCCACCGAATGATTGCTCCTAGGCTTACCTCCAGACTCTGTGTAGCGGCGTAGTCAGTGTAGCTAGGGTACCAACAGAATGCATGCTCCTAGGCTTACCTGCAGACCCTATGTAGGTGCGTAGCCAGTGTAGTTAGCGTAGCCCCCGTATGCATGCTCCCAGGGTAACTCTATACCCTCTGTAGTCGTGTAGCCAGTGTAGCTAACATAGCCACCGAATGTTTGGTTCTAGGCTTACCTCCAGACTCTGTTTAGTCGCGTAGCCAGTGTAGCTAACGTAGCCTCCGAATGCATGCTCCTAGGCTTACCTCCAGACTCTGTGTAGCGGCGTAGTCAGTGTAGCTAGGGTACCAACAGAATGCATGCTCCTAGGCTTACCTGCAGACCCTATGTAGGTGCGTAGCCAGTGTAGTTAGCGTAGCCCCCGTATGCATGCTCCCAGGGTACCTCTATACCCTCTGTAGTCGTGTAGCCAGTGTAGCTAACATAGCCACCGAATGTTTGGTTCTAGGCTTACCTCCAGACTCTGTTTAGTCGCGTAGCCAGTGTAGCTTGCGTAGCCACTGCATGCATGCTCCTAGGCTTACCTCCAGACCCTATATAGCCACGTAGTCAGTGTAGCTAGCGGAGCCCCTGAATGCATGCTCTTAGGCTTACCCCCAGAACCTCTGTAGTCGTGTAGCAAGTGTAGCTAGCGTATCCACCGAATGCATGCTCCTAGGCTTTCCTCTAGACTCTGTGTAGCCGCATAGCCAGTGTAGCTTGCGTAGCCACTGCATGTATGCTCCTAGGCTTACCTCCAGACCCTATGTAGCCACGTAGTCAGTGTAGCTAGCGTAGCCCCCGAATGCGGGCTCTTAGGCTTACCCCTAGAACCTCTGTAGTCGCGTAGCCAGTGTGGCTAACGTAGCCACATAATGCATGCTCTTAGGCTTACATGCAGACCCTAGGTAGCCGTGTAGCCAGTGTAGATACAGTAGCCACCGAATGCATGCTCCTAAGCTTACCTCCAGACTCTCTGTATCAGCAGAGCCAGTGTAGCTAGCGTAGCCACCGTATGCATGCTCCTAGGGTTACCTCTTTACCCTCTGTAGTTGTGTAGCCAGTGTAGCTAACGTAGCCGCCGTTTGCATGCTCCTAGGGTTACCTCTATACCCTCTGTAGTAGCGTAGCCAGTGTAGCTAGCGTAGCCACCGTATGCATGCTCCCAGGGTTACCTCTATACCTTCTGTAGTCGTGTAACCAGTGTAGCTAACGTAGCCACCGAATGCATTCTCCTTGGCTTACCTCCAGACTCTATGTAGTCGCGTAGCCAGTGTAGCTAGCGTAGCCACCGTATGCATGCTCCCAGGATTACCTCTATACCCTCTAACGTAGCCACCGAATGCATGCTCCTAGGCTTACATCCATATCCTGTGTAGCAGCGTAGTCAGTGTAGCTAGCGTAGCCCCAGAATGCATGCTCCTAGGCTTACCTCCAGACTCTGTGTAGCATCGTAATCAGTGTAGCTAGCGTAGCCACAGATTGCATGCTCCTAGGCTTACCTGCAGACCCTATGTAGCCGCGTAGCCAGTGTAGTTAGCGTAGCCACCGTATGCATGCTCCCAGGGTTACCTCTTTACCCTCTGTAGTTGTGTAGCCAGTGTAGCTAACGTAGCCGCCGTATGCATGCTCCCAGGGTTACCTCTATACGTATCCAGTGCAGCTACTGTATGCATGCTCCCAGGGTTACTTCTATACCCTTTGTAGTCCCGTAGCCAATGTAGCTAACGTAGCCACCGAATGCATGCTCCTAGGCTCACCCCCAGAATCTCTGTGTAGCAGAGTAGTCAGTGTAGCTAGCGGGGCCACAGAATGCATGCTCCTAGGCTTACCTCCAGACTCTGTGTAGCTACATAGCCAGTGTAGTTAGCGTAGCCATCGTATGCATGCTCCCAGGGTTACCTCTTTGCCCTCTGTAGTCGTGTAGCAAGGGTAGCTAACGTATCCACCGAATGCATGCTCCTAGGCTTACCTCCAGACCCTATGTAGCCACGTAGTCAGTGTAGCTAGCGTAGCCCCCGAATGCGGGCTCTTAGGCTTACCCCCAGAACCTCTGTGTATCAGCGTAGCCAGTGTAGCTAGCGTAGCCACCGTATGCATGCTCCTAGGGTTACCTCTTTACCCTCTGTAGTTGTGTAGCCAGTGTAGCTAACGTAGCCGCCGTATGCATGCTCCTAGGGTTACCTCTATACCCTCTGTAGTAGCGTAGCCAGTGTAGCCACCGTATGCATGCTCCCAGGGTTACCTCTATACCTTCTGTAGTCGTGTAACCAGTGTAGCTTACGTAGCCACCGAATGCATTCTCCTTGGCTTACCTCCAGACTGTGTGTAGTCTCGTAGCCAGTGTAGCTAGCGTAGCCACCGTATGCATGCTCCTAGGGTTACCTCTATACCCTCTGTTGTCGCATAGCCAGTGTAGCTAACGTAGCCCACGAATGCATGCTCCTAGGTTTACCTCCAAACTCTGTGTAGCAGCGTAGCCAGTGTAGCTAACGTAGACCCGAATGCATGCTCCTAGGCTTACCTCCAGACTCTGTGTAGCAGCGTAGTCAGTGTAGCTAACGTAGATCCTGAATACATGCTCCTAGGCTTACCCCAAGAACCTCTGTGTAGTCGTGTAGCCAGTGTGGTTAACAAAGCCACAGAATGCATGCTCCTAGCCTTACCTGAAGACCCTATGTAGCCGCATAGCCAGTGTAGTTAGCGTAGCCACCGTATGCATGCTCCCAGGGTAACCTCTATACCCTCTGTAGTCGTGTAGCCAGTTTACCTAACGTAGCCACCGAATGATTGCTCCTAGGCTTACCTGCAGACTCTGTGTAGCGGCGTAGTCAGTGTAGCTAGGGTACCAACAGAATGCATGCTCCTAGGCTTACCTGCAGACCCTATATAGGTGCATAGCCAGTGTAGTTAGCGTAGCCCCCGTATGCATGCTCCCAGGGTACCTCTATACCCTCTGTAGTCGTGTAGCCAGTGTAGCTAACATAGCCACCGAATGTTTGGTTCTAGGCTTACGTCCAGACTCTGTTTAGTCGCGTAGCCAGTGTAGCTAACGTAGCCTCCGAATGCATGATCCTAGGCTTACCTCCAGACTCTGTGTAGCGGCGTAGTCAGTGTAGCTAGGGTACCAACAGAATGCATGCTCCTAGGCTTACCTGCAGACCCTATGTAGATGCGTAGCCAGTGTAGTTAGCGTAGCCCCCGTATGCATGCTCCCAGGGTACCTCTATACCCTCTGTAGTCGTGTAGCCAGTGTTGCTAACATAGCCACCGAATGTTTGGTTCTAGGCTTACCTCCAGACTCTGTTTAGTCGCGTAGCCAGTGTAGCTTGCGTAGCCACTGCATGCATGCTCCTAGGCTTACCTCCAGACCCTATATAGCCACGTAGTCAGTGTAGCTAGCGGAGCCCCCGAATGCATGCTCTTAGGCTTACCCCCAGAACCTCTGTAGTCGTGTAGCAAGTGTAGCTAGCGTATCCACCGAATGCATGCTCCTAGGCTTTCCTCTAGACTCTGTGTAGCCGCATAGCCAGTGTAGCTTGCGTAGCCACTGCATGTATGCTCCTAGGCTTACCTCCAGACCCTATGTAGCCACGTAGTCAGTGTAGCTAGCGTAGCCCCCGAATGCGGGCTCTTAGGCTTACCCCTAGAACCTCTGTAGTCGCGTAGCCAGTGTGGCTAACGTAGCCACATAATGCATGCTCTTAGGCTTACATGCAGACCCTAGGTAGCCGTGTAGCCAGTGTAGATACAGTAGCCACCGAATGCATGCTCCTAAGCTTACCTCCAGACTCTGTGTATCAGCAGAGCCAGTGTAGCTAGCGTAGCCACCGTATGCATGCTCCTAGGGTTACCTCTTTACCCTCTGTAGTTGTGTAGCCAGTGTAGCTAACGTAGCCGCCGTTTGCATGCTCCTAGGGTTACCTCTATACCCTCTGTAGTAGCGTAGCCAGTGTAGCTAGCGTAGCCACCGTATGCATGCTCCCAGGGTTACCTCTATACCTTCTGTAGTCGTGTAACCAGTGTAGCTAACGTAGCCACCGAATGCATTCTCCTTGGCTTACCTCCAGACTCTATGTAGTCGCGTAGCCAGTGTAGCTAGCGTAGCCACCGTATGCATGCTCCCAGGATTACCTCTATACCCTCTAACGTAGCCACCGAATGCATGCTCCTAGGCTTACATCCATATCCTGTGTAGCAGCGTAGTCAGTGTAGCTAGCGTAGCCCCAGAATGCATGCTCCTAGGCTTACCTCCAGACTCTGTGTAGCATCGTAATCAGTGTAGCTAGCGTAGCCACAGATTGCATGCTCCTAGGCTTACCTGCAGACCCTATGTAGCCGCGTAGCCAGTGTAGTTAGCGTAGCCACCGTATGCATGCTCCCAGGGTTACCTCTTTACCCTCTGTAGTTGTGTAGCCAGTGTAGCTAACGTAGCCGCCGTATGCATGCTCCTAGGGTTACCTCTATACCCTCTGTAGTAGCGTAGCCAGTGTAGCCACCGTATGCATGCTCCCAGGGTTACCTCTATACCTTCTGTAGTCGTGTAACCAGTGTAGCTTACGTAGCCACCGAATGCATTCTCCTTGGCTTACCTCCAGACTGTGTGTAGTCGCGGAGCCAGTGTAGCTAGCGTAGCCACCGTATGCATGCTCCCAGGGTTACCTCGGTAACCAGAGAATGCATTCTGCGTGGCTTACCTCCAGACCCTGTGTAGCAGTGTAGTCAGTATAGCCCCAGAATGCATGCACCTAGGCTTACCCTCAGAACCTCTGTAGTCGCGTAGCCAGTGTGCATGCTCCTAGGCTTACATACAGATCCTGTGTAGCAGCGTAGTCAGTGCAGCTACCGTAGCCACAGAATGATTGCTCCTAGGCTTACCTCCAGACTCTGTGTAGTTGCGTAGCCAGTGTAGCTTGCATAGCCACTGCATGCATGTTCCTAGGCTTACCTCCAGACTCTGTGTAGTTGCGTAGCCAGTGTAGCTTGCATAGCCACTGCATGCATGTTCCTAGGCTTACCTCCAGACTCTGTGTAGCAGCGTAGTCAGTGTAGCTAGCGTAGCCACCATATGCATGCTCCCAGGGTTACCTCTATACCCTCTGTAGTCGCATAGCCAGTGCAGCTAACGTAGCCACCGAATGCAGGCCCTTAGGCTAACCTCCAGACTCTGTGTAGCAGCGTAATCACTGTAGCTAGCGTAGCCACAGAATGCATGCTCTTAGGCTTACCTGCAGACCCTATGTAGCCGCGTAGCCAGTGTAGTTAGCGTAGCCACCGTATGCATGCTCCCAGGGTTACCTCTATATCCTCTGTAGTCGTGTAGCCAGTGTAGCTAACGTAGCCAACGAATGTTTGCTCCTAGGCTTACCTCCAGACTCTGTGTAGTCGCGTTGCCAGTGTCGCTTGCGTAGCCACTGCATGCATGCCCCTAGGCTTACCTCCAGAACCTATGAAGCCACGTAGCCAGTGTAGCTAGCGTAGCCACCATATGCATGCTCCAAGGGTTACCTCTATACCCTCTGTAGTTCCATAGCCAGTGTAGCTAACGTAGCCACCGAATGCATGCTCCTAGGCTTACATCCATATCCTGTGTAGCAGCGTAGTCAGCGTAGCTAGCTTAGCTACCGCATTCATGCTCCTCAGCTTACCTCTATACACTCTGTAGTCGCATAGCCAGTGAAGCTAGCGTAGCCCCTGAATGCATGCTCCTAGACTTACATCCAGATCCTGTGTAGCATCGTAGTCAGTGTAGCTAGCGTAGCCCCCGTATACATACTCCTAGGCTTACCTCCAGACTCTGTGTAGCAGCGTAGTCAGTGTAGCTATCGTAGCCCCAGAATGCATGCTCCTAGGCTTACCTCTATACACTCTGTAGTCGCATAGCCAATGTAGCTAGCTTAGCCCCTGAATACATGCTCCTAGGCTTACATCCAGATCCTGTGTAGCAGCGTAGACAGTGTAGCTAGCGTAGCCCCAGAATGCATGCTCCTAGGGTTACCTCCAGAACCTCTGTAGTCGCGTAGCCAGTGTAGCTAGCTTAGCTACTGCATTCATGCTCCTAGGCTTACATCCAGATCCTGTGTAGCAGCGTAGACAGTGTAGCTAGCGTAGCCCCAGAATGCATGCTCCTAGGGTTACCTCCAGAACCTCTGTAGTCGCGTAGCCAGTGTAGCTAGCTTAGCTACTGCATTCATAGCCCCTGAATGCGTGCTCCTTGGCTTACATCCAGACTCTGTATATCAGCATAGCCAGTGTAGCTATTGTAGCCACCGTATGCATGCTCCTAGGGTTACCTCTATACCCTCTGTAGTCGCGTAGCCAGTGTAGCTAACGTAGCCCCCGAATGCATGCTCCTGGGCTTACCTCCAGACTCTGTGTAGCAGCGTAGTCAGTGTAGCTAGCGTAGATCCTGAATACATTCTCCTAGGCTTACCCCCAGAACCTCTGTGTAGTCGTGTAGCCAGTGTGGTTAACGAAGCCACAGAATGCATGCTCCTAGGCTTACCTGCAGACCCTATGTAGCCGCGTAGCCAGTGTAGGTAGCGTATCGACGGTATGCATGCTCCCAGGGTTACTTCTATACCCTCTGAAGTCGTGTAGCCAGTGTAGCTAATGTAGCCACCGAATGCATGCTCCCAGGGTTACCTCTGTAGTCGTGTAGCCAGTTTACCTAACGTAGCCACCGAATGATTGCTCCTAGGCTTACGTCCAGACTCTGTGTAGTCGTGTAGCCAGTGTAGCTAACGTAGCCACCGAATTCATGCTCCTAGGCTTACCTCTAGACTCTTTGTAGCAGCGTAGTCAGTGTAGCTAGCGTAGCCCCCGAATGAATGCTCCTAGGCTTACCCCCAGAACCTCTGTAGTCGCGTAGCCAGTGTGGCCTACGTAGCTACAGTGTGCATGCTCCTAGGCTTACATCCAGATCCTGTGTAGCAGCGTAGTCAGTGTAGCTTAGCTTACCTCTATACATTTTGTAGTTGCATAGCCAATGTAGCTAGCGGAGCCCCTGAATACATGCTCCTAGGCTTACATCCAGACTCTGTGTAGCAGCGTAGTCAGTGTAGCTAGCGTAGCCCCAGAATGCATGCTCCTAGGCTTACCACCAGAACCTCTGTAGTCGCGTAGCCAGTGTGGTTAACGTATCCACAGAATGCATGCTCCTAGGCTTACCTGCAGACCCAATGTAGCCGCGTAGCCAGTGTAGTTAGTGTAGCCACTGTATGCATGCTCCCAGGGTTACCTCTATACCCTCTGTAGTCGTGTAGCCAGTGTAGCTAACGCTGCCACCGAATGATTGCTCCTAGGCTTACCTCCAGACTCTGTGTAGTCGTGTATCCAGTGTAGCTTGCGTAGCTACTGAATGCATGCTCCTAGGCTTACGTCCAGACCCTATGTAGCCACGTAGCCAGTGTAGCTAGCGTTGCCACAGTATTCATGCTCCCATTGTTACCCTCTGTAGTCGCGTAGCCAGTGTAGCTAACGTAGCGCCTGAATGCATGCTCCTAGGCTTACATCCAGATCCTGTGTAAGCAGTGTAGTCAGTGTAGCTAGCGTAGCCCCAGAATGCATGCTCCTAGGCTTACCTGCAGACCCTTTGTAGTCGCATATCCAGAGTAGCTAACGTAGCCACCGAATGCATGCTCCTAGGCTTACCTTCAGACTCTGTATAGCAGCGTAGCCAGTGTAGCTAGCGTAGCCACCGTATGCATGCTCCTAGGGTTACCTCTATACCCTCTAACGTAGCCACAGAATGCATGCTCCTAGGCTTACCTCCAGACTCTGTGTAGCTACATAGCCAGTGTAGTTAGCGTAGCCATCGTATGCATGCTCCCAGGGTTACCTCTTTGCCCTCTGTAGTCGTGTAGCAAGGGTAGCTAACGTATCCACCGAATGCATGCTCCTAGGCTTACCTCCAGACCCTATGTAGCCACGTAGTCAGTGTAGCTAGCGTAGCCCCCGAATGCGGGCTCTTAGGCTTACCCCCAGAACCTCTGTGTATCAGCGTAGCCAGTGTAGCTAGCGTAGCCACCGTATGCATGCTCCTAGGGTTACCTCTTTACCCTCTGTAGTTGTGTAGCCAGTGTAGCTAACGTAGCCGCCGTATGCATGCTCCCAGGGTTACCTCTATACCTTCTGTAGTCGTGTAACCAGTGTAGCTTACGTAGCCACCGAATGCATTCTCCTTGGCTTACCTCCAGACTGTGTGTAGTCGCGTAGCCAGTGTAGCTAGCGTAGCCACCGTATGCATGCTCCTAGGGTTACCTCTATACCCTCTGTTGTCGCATAGCCAGTGTAGCTAACGTAGCCCACGAATGCATGCTCCTAGGTTTACCTCCAAACTCTGTGTAGCAGCGTAGCCAGTGTAGCTAACGTAGACCCGAATGCATGCTCCTAGGCTTACCTCCAGACTCTGTGTAGCAGCGTAGTCAGTGTAGCTAACGTAGATCCTGAATACATGCTCCTAGGCTTACCCCAAGAACCTCTGTGTAGTCGTGTAGCCAGTGTGGTTAACAAAGCCACAGAATGCATGCTCCTAGCCTTACCTGAAGACCCTATGTAGCCGCATAGCCAGTGTAGTTAGCGTAGCCACCGTATGCATGCTCCCAGGGTAACCTCTATACCCTCTGTAGTCGTGTAGCCAGTTTACCTAACGTAGCCACCGAATGATTGCTCCTAGGCTTACCTGCAGACTCTGTGTAGCGGCGTAGTCAGTGTAGCTAGGGTACCAACAGAATGCATGCTCCTAGGCTTACCTGCAGACCCTATATAGGTGCGTAGCCAGTGTAGTTAGCGTAGCCCCCGTATGCATGCTCCCAGGGTACCTCTATACCCTCTGTAGTCGTGTAGCCAGTGTAGCTAACATAGCCACCGAATGTTTGGTTCTAGGCTTACCTCCAGACTCAGTTTAGTCGCGTAGCCAGTGTAGCTAACGTAGCCTCCGAATGCATGCTCCTAGGCTTACCTCCAGACTCTGTGTAGCGGCGTAGTCAGTGTAGCTAGGGTACCAACAGAATGCATGCTCCTAGGCTTACCTGCAGACCCTATGTAGGTGCGTAGCCAGTGTAGTTAGCGTAGCCCCCGTATGCATGCTCCCAGGGTACCTTTATACCCTCTGTAGTCGTGTAGCCAGTGTTGCTAACATAGCCACCGAATGTTTGGTTCTAGGCTTACCTCCAGACTCTGTTTAGTCGCGTAGCCAGTGTAGCTTGCGTAGCCACTGCATGCATGCTCCTAGGCTTACCTCCAGACCCTATATAGCCACGTAGTCAGTGTAGCTAGCGGAGCCCCCGAATGCATGCTCTTAGGCTTACCCCCAGAACCTCTGTAGTCGTGTAGCAAGTGTAGCTAGCGTATCCACCGAATGCATGCTCCTAAACTTTCCTCTAGACTCTGTGTAGCCGCATAGCCAGTGTAGCTTGCGTAGCCACTGCATGTATGCTCCTAGGCTTACCTCCAGACCCTATGTAGCCACGTAGTCAGTGTAGCTAGCGTAGCCCCCGAATGCGGGCTCTTAGGCTTACCCCTAGAACCTCTGTAGTCGCGTAGCCAGTGTGGCTAACGTAGCCACATAATGCATGCTCTTAGGCTTACATGCAGACCCTAGGTAGCCGTGTAGCCAGTGTAGATACAGTAGCCACCGAATGCATGCTCCTAAGCTTACCTCCAGACTCTGTGTATCAGCAGAGCCAGTGTAGCTAGCGTAGCCACCGTATGCATGCTCCTAGGGTTACCTCTTTACCCTCTGTAGTTGTGTAGCCAGTGTAGCTAACGTAGCCGCCGTTTGCATGCTCCTAGCGTTACCTCTATACCCTCTGTAGTAGCGTAGCCAGTGTAGCTAGCGTAGCCACCGTATGCATGCTCCCAGGGTTACCTCTATACCTTCTGTAGTCGTGTAACCAGTGTAGCTAACGTAGCCACCGAATGCATTCTCCTTGGCTTACCTCCAGACTCTATGTAGTCGCGTAGCCAGTGTAGCTAGCGTAGCCACCGTATGCATGCTCCCAGGATTACCTCTATACCCTCTAACGTAGCCACCGAATGCATGCTCCTAGGCTTACATCCATATCCTGTGTAGCAGCGTAGTCAGTGTAGCTAGCGTAGCCCCAGAATGCATGCTCCTAGGCTTACCTCCAGACTCTGTGTAGCATCGTAATCAGTGTAGCTAGCGTAGCCACAGATTGCATGCTCCTAGGCTTACCTGCAGACCCTATGTAGCCGCGTAGCCAGTGTAGTTAGCGTAGCCACCGTATGCATGCTCCCAGGGTTACCTCTTTACCCTCTGTAGTTGTGTAGCCAGTGTAGCTAACGTAGCCGCCGTATGCATGCTCCTAGGGTTACCTCTATACCCTCTGTAGTAGCGTAGCCAGTGTAGCCACCGTATGCATGCTCCCAGGGTTACCTCTATACCTTCTGTAGTCGTGTAACCAGTGTAGCTTACGTAGCCACCGAATGCATTCTCCTTGGCTTACCTCCAGACTGTGTGTAGTCGCGGAGCCAGTGTAGCTAGCGTAGCCACCGTATGCATGCTCCCAGGGTTACCTCGGTAACCAGAGAATGCATTCTGCGTGGCTTACCTCCAGACCCTGTGTAGCAGTGTAGTCAGTATAGCTAGCGTAGCACCAGAATGCAAGCACCTAGGCTTACCCTCAGAACCTCTGTAGTCGCGTAGCCAGTGTGCATGCTCCTAGGCTTACATCCAGATCCTGTGTAGCAGCGTAGTCAGTGCAGCTAACGTAGCCACAGAATGATTGCTCCTAGTCTTACCTCCAGACTCTGTGTAGTCGCGTAGCCAGTGTAGCTTGCATAGCCACTGCATGCATGCCCCTAGGCTTACATCCAGACTCTGTGTAGCAGCGTAGTCAGTGTAGCTAGCGTAGCCACCATATGCATGCTCCCAGGGTTACCTCTATACCCTCTGTAGTCGCATAGCCAGTGTAGCTAACGTAGCCACCCAATTCAGGCCCCTAGGCTTACCTCCAGACTCTGTGTAGCATCGTAATCAGTGTAGCTAGCGTAGCCACAGATTGCATGCTCCTAGGCTTACCTGCAGACCCTATGTAGCCGCGTAGCAAGTGTAGTTAGCGTAGCCACCGTATGCATGCTCCCAGGGTTACCTCTATATCCTCTGTAGTCGTGTAGCCAGTGTAGCTAACGTAGCCAACGAATGTTTGCTCCTAGGCTTACCTCCAGACTCTGTGTAGTTGCGTTGCCAGTGTCGCTTGCGTAGCCACTGCATGCATGCCCCTAGGCTTACCTCCAGAACCTCTGTAGTTGCGTAGCCAGTGTAGCTAGCTTAGCTACCGCATTCATGCTCCTTTTAGCTTACCTCTATACACTCTGTAGTTGCATAGCCAGTGTAGCTAGCGTAGCCACTGAATGCATGCTCCTAGGCTTACATCCAGATCCTGTGTAGCATCGTAGTCAGTGTAGCTTGCGTAGCCCCCGAATACATGCTCCTAGGCTTACCTCCAGAATCTGTGTAGCAGCGTAGTCAGTGTAGCTAGCGTAGCCACAGAATGTATGCTCCTAGGCTTACCTGCAGACCCTATGTAGCCGCGTAGTCAGTGTAGTTAGCGTAGCCACTGTATGCACGCTCCCAGGGTTACCTCTATACCCTCTGTAGTCGTTTAGCCAGTGTAGCTTACGTTGCCACCGAATGATTGCTCCTAGTCTTACCTCCAATCTCTGTGTAGTCGCGTAGCCAGTGTAGCTGTGTAGCTACTGCATGCATGCTCCTAGGCTTACCTCCAGACTCTGTGTAGCGGCGTAGTCAGTGTAGCTAGGGTACCAACAGAATGCATGCTCCTAGGCTTACCTGCAGACCATATGTAGCTGCGTAGCCAATGTAGTTAGCGTAAACATCGTATGCATGCTCCCAGGGTTACCTCTAAACCCTCTGTAGTCGTGTAGCCAGTTTACCTAACGTAGCCACCGAATGATTGCTCCTAGGCTTACCTCAAGACTCTGTGTAGTCGTGTAGCCAGTGTAGCTAACGTAGCCTCCGAATGCATGCTCCTAGGCTTACCTCCAGACTCTGTGTAGCGGCGTAGTCAGTGTAGCTAACGTAGATCCTGAATACATGCTCCTAGGCTTACCCCCAGAACCTCTGTGTAGTCGTGTAGCCAGTGTGGTTAACGAAGCCACAGAATGCATGCTCCTAGCCTTACCTGCAGACTCTATGTAGCCGCGTAGCCAGTGTAGTTAGCGTAGCCACCGTATGCATGCTCCCAGGGTTACCTCTAAACCCTCTGTAGTCGTGTAGCCAGTTTACCTAACGTAGCCACCGAATGATTGCTCCTAGGCTTACCTCAAGACTCTGTGTAGTCGTGTAGCCAGTGAAGCTAACGTAGCCTCCGAATGCATGCTCCTAGGCTTACCTCCAGACTCTGTGTAGCGGCGTAGTCAGTGTAGCTAGGGTACCAACAGAATGCATGCTCCTAGGCTTACCTGCAGACCCTATGTAAGTGCGTAGCCAGTGTAGTTAGCGTAGCCCCCGTATGCATGCTCCCAGGGTACCTCTATACCATCTGTAGTCGTGAGCCAGTGTAACTAACGTAGCCACCGAATGTTTGGTTCTAGGCTTACCTCCAGACTCTGTTTAGTCGCGTAGCCAGTGTAGCTTGCGTAGCCACTGCATGCATCCTCCTAGGCTTACCTCCAGACCCTATATAGCCACGTAGTCAGTGTAGCTAGCGGAGCCCCCGATTGCATGCTCTTGGGCTTACCCCCAGAACCTCTGTAGTCGTGTAGCCGGTGTGGCTAACTGTGTAGCCGGTGTGGCTAACTGTGGCTACGTTAGTAGCCACAGAATGCATGCTCCTAGGCTTACCTGCAGACCCTATGTAGCTGCGTAGACAGTGTAGTTAGCGTAACCATCGTATGCATGCTCCCAGGGTTACCTCTATACGTATCCAGTGTAGCTACTGTATGCATGCTCCCAGGGTTACTTCTATACACTTCGTAGTCCCGTAGCCAATGTAGCTAACGTAGCCACCGAATGCATGCTCCTAGGCTTACCCCCAGAATCTCTGTGTAGCAGAGTAGTCAGTGTAGCTAGCGGGGCCACAGAATGCATGCTCCTAGGCTTACCTCCAGACTCTGTGTAGCTACATAGCCAGTGTAGTTAGCGTAGCCATCGTATGCATGCTCCCAGGGTTACCTCTTTGCCCTCTGTAGTCGTGTAGCAAGGGTAGCTAACGTATCCACCGAATGCATGCTCCTAGGCTTACCTCCAGACCCTATGTAGCCACGTAGTCAGTGTAGCTAGCGTAGCCCCCGAATGCGGCTCTTAGGCTTACCCCCAGAACCTCTGTGTATCAGCGTAGCCAGTGTAGCTAGCGTAGCCACCGTATGCATGCTCCTAGGGTTACCTCTTTACCCTCTGTAGTTGTGTAGCCAGTGTAGCTAACGTATCCGCCGTATGCATGCTCCTAGGGTTACCTCTATACCCTCTGTAGTAGCGTAGCCAGTGTAGCCACCGTATGCATGCTCCCAGGGTTACCTCTATACCTTCTGTAGTCGTGTAACCAGTGTAGCTTACGTAGCCACCGAATGCATTCTCCTTGCCTTACCTCCAGACTGTGTGTAGTCGCGTAGCCAGTGTAGCTAGCGTAGCCACCGTATGCATGCTCCCAGGGTTACCTCGGTAACCAGAGAATGCATTCTGCGTGGCTTACCTCCAGACCCTGTGTAGCAGTGTAGTCAGTATAGCCCCAGAATGCATGCACCTAGGCTTACCCTCAGAACCTCTGTAGTCGCGTAGCCAGTGTGCATGCTCCTAGGCTTACATACAGATCCTGTGTAGCAGCGTAGTCAGTGCAGCTAACGTAGCCACAGAATGATTGCTCCTAGGCTTACCTCCAGACTCTGTGTAGTTGCGTAGCCAGTGTAGCTTGCATAGCCACTGCATGCATGTTCCTAGGCTTACCTCCAGACTCTGTGTAGTTGCGTAGCCAGTGTAGCTTGCATAGCCACTGCATGCATGTTCCTAGGCTTACCTCCAGACTCTGTGTAGCAGCGTAGTCAGTGTAGCTAGCGTAGCCACCATATGCATGCTCCCAGGGTTACCTCTATACCCTCTGTAGTCGCATAGCCAGTGCAGCTAACGTAGCCACCGAATGCAGGCCCTTAGGCTAACCTCCAGACTCTGTGTAGCAGCGTAATCACTGTAGCTAGCGTAGCCACAGAATGCATGCTCTTAGGCTTACCTGCAGACCCTATGTAGCCGCGTAGCCAGTGTAGTTAGCGTAGCCACCGTATGCATGCTCCCAGGGTTACCTCTATATCCTCTGTAGTCGTGTAGCCAGTGTAGCTAACGTAGCCAACGAATGTTTGCTCCTAGGCTTACCTCCAGACTCTGTGTAGTCGCGTTGCCAGTGTCGCTTGCGTAGCCACTGCATGCATGCCCCTAGGCTTACCTCCAGAACCTATGAAGCCACGTAGCCAGTGTAGCTAGCGTAGCCACCATATGCATGCTCCAAGGGTTACCTCTATACCCTCTGTAGTTCCATAGCCAGTGTAGCTAACGTAGCCACCGAATGCATGCTCCTAGGCTTACATCCATATCCTGTGTAGCAGCGTAGTCAGCGTAGCTAGCTTAGCTACCGCATTCATGCTCCTCAGCTTACCTCTATACACTCTGTAGTCGCATAGCCAGTGAAGCTAGCGTAGCCCCTGAATGCATGCTCCTAGACTTACATCCAGATCCTGTGTAGCATCGTAGTCAGTGTAGCTAGCGTAGCCCCCGTATGCATACTCCTAGGCTTACCTCCTGACTCTGTGTAGCAGCGTAGTCAGTGTAGCTATCGTAGCCCCAGAATGCATGCTCCTAGGCTTACCTCTATACACTCTGTAGTCGCATAGCCAATGTAGCTAGCTTAGCCCCTGAATACATGCTCCTAGGCTTACATCCAGATCCTGTGTAGCAGCGTAGACAGTGTAGCTAGCGTAGCCCCAGAATGCATGCTCCTAGGGTTACCTCCAGAACCTCTGTAGTCGCGTAGCCAGTGTAGCTAGCTTAGCTACTGCATTCATGCTCCTAGGCTTACATCCAGATCCTGTGTAGCAGAGTAGACAGTGTAGCTAGCGTAGCCCCAGAATGCATGCTCCTAGGGTTACCTCCAGAACCTCTGTAGTCGCGTAGCCAGTGTAGCTAGCTTAGCTACTGCATTCATAGCCCCTGAATGCGTGCTCCTTGGCTTACATCCAGACTCTGTATATCAGCATAGCCAGTGTAGCTATTGTAGCCACCGTATGCATGCTCCTAGGGTTACCTCCATACCCTCTGTAGTCGCGTAGCCAGTGTAGCTAACGTAGCCCCCGAATGCATGCTCCTGGGCTTACCTCCAGACTCTGTGTAGCAGCGTAGTCAGTGTAGCTAGCGTAGATCCTGAATACATTCTCCTAGGCTTACCCCCAGAACCTCTGTGTAGTCGTGTAGCCAGTGTGGTTAACGAAGCCACAGAATGCATGCTCCTAGGCTTACCTGCAGACCCTATGTAGCCGCGTAGCCAGTGTAGGTAGCGTATCGACGGTATGCATGCTCCCAGGGTTACTTCTATACCCTCTGAAGTCGTGTAGCCAGTGTAGCTAACGTAGCCACCGAATGCATGCTCCCAGGGTTACCTCTGTAGTCGTGTAGTCAGTTTACCTAACGTAGCCACCGAATGATTGCTCCTAGGCTTACGTCCAGACTCTGTGTAGTCGTGTAGCCAGTGTAGCTAACGTAGCCACCGAATTCATGCTCCTAGGCTTACCTCTAGACTCTTTGTAGCAGCATAGTCAGTGTAGCTAGCGTAGCCCCCGAATGAATGCTCCTAGGCTTACCCCCAGAACCTCTGTAGTCGCGTAGCCAGTGTGGCCTACGTAGCTACAGTGTGCATGCTCCTAGGCTTACATCCAGATCCTGTGTAGCAGCGTAGTCAGTGTAGCTTAGCTTACCTCTATACATTTTGTAGTTGCATAGCCAATGTAGCTAGCGGAGCCCCTGAATACATGCTCCTAGGCTTACATCCAGACTCTGTGTAGCAGCGTAGTCAGTGTAGCTAGCGTAGCCCCAGAATGCATGCTCCTAGGCTTACCACCAGAACCTCTGTAGTCGCGTAGCCAGTGTGGTTAACGTATCCACAGAATGCATGCTCCTAGGCTTACCTGCAGACCCAATGTAGCCGCGTAGCCAGTGTAGTTAGTGTAGCCACTGTATGCATGCTCCCAGGGTTACCTCTATACCCTCTGTAGTCGTGTAGCCAGTGTAGCTAACGCTGCCACCGAATGATTGCTCCTAGGCTTACCTCCAGACTCTGTGTAGTCGTGTATCCAGTGTAGCTTGCGTAGCTACTGAATGCATGCTCCTAGGCTTACGTCCAGACCCTATGTAGCCACGTAGCCAGTGTAGCTAGCGTTGCCACAGTATTCATGCTCCCATTGTTACCCTCTGTAGTCGCGTAGCCAGTGTAGCTAACGTAGCGCCTGAATGCATGCTCCTAGGCTTACATCCAGATCCTGTGTAAGCAGTGTAGTCAGTGTAGCTAGCGTAGCCCCAGAATGCATGCTCCTAGGCTTACCTGCAGACCCTTTGTAGTCGCATATCCAGAGTAGCTAACGTAGCCACCGAATGCATGCTCCTAGGCTTACCTTCAGACTCTGTATAGCAGCGTAGCCAGTGTAGCTAGCGTAGCCACCGTATGCATGCTCCTAGGGTTACCTCTATACCCTCTGTTGTCGCATAGCCAGTGTAGCTAACGTAGCCCACGAATGCATGCTCCTAGGTTTACCTCCAAACTCTGTGTAGCAGCGTAGCCAGTGTAGCTAACGTAGACCCGAATGCATGCTCCTAGGCTTACCTCCAGACTCTGTGTAGCAGCGTAGTCAGTGTAGCTAACGTAGATCCTGAATACATGCTCCTAGGCTTACCCCAAAAACCTCTGTGTAGTCGTGTAGCCAGTGTGGTTAACGAAGCCACAGAATGCATGCTCCTAGCCTTACCTGAAGACCCTATGTAGCCGCATAGCCAGTGTAGTTAGCGTAGCCACCGTATGCATGCTCCAAGGGTAACCTCTATACCCTCTGTAGTCGTGTAGCCAGTTTACCTAACGTAGCCACCGAATGATTGCTCCTAGGCTTACCTCCAGACTCTGTGTAGCGGCGTAGTCAGTGTAGCTAGGGTACCAACAGAATGCATGCTCCTAGGCTTACCTGCAGACCCTATGTAGGTGCGTAGCCAGTGTAGTTAGCGTAGCCCCCGTATGCATGCTCCCAGGGTAACTCTATACCCTCTGTAGTCGTGTAGCCAGTGTAGCTAACATAGCCACCGAATGTTTGGTTCTAGGCTTACCTCCAGACTCTGTTTAGTCGCGTAGCCAGTGTAGCTAACGTAGCCTCCGAATGCATGCTCCTAGGCTTACCTCCAGACTCTGTGTAGCGGCGTAGTCAGTGTAGCTAGGGTACCAACAGAATGCATGCTCCTAGGCTTACCTGCAGACCCTATGTAGGTGCGTAGCCAGTGTAGTTAGCGTAGCCCCCGTATGCATGCTCCCAGGGTACCTCTATACCCTCTGTAGTCGTGTAGCCAGTGTAGCTAACATAGCCACCGAATGTTTGGTTCTAGGCTTACCTCCAGACTCTGTTTAGTCGCGTAGCCAGTGTAGCTTGCGTAGCCACTGCATGCATGCTCCTAGGCTTACCTCCAGACCCTATATAGCCACGAAGTCAGTGTAGCTAGCGGAGCCCCTGAATGCATGCTCTTAGGCTTACCCCCAGAACCTCTGTAGTCGTGTAGCAAGTGTAGCTAGCGTATCCACCGAATGCATGCTCCTAGGCTTTCCTCTAGACTCTGTGTAGCCGCATAGCCAGTGTAGCTTGCGTAGCCACTGCATGTATGCTCCTAGGCTTACCTCCAGACCCTATGTAGCCACGTAGTCAGTGTAGCTAGCGTAGCCCCCGAATGCGGGTTCTTAGGCTTACCCCTAGAACCTCTGTAGTCGCGTAGCCAGTGTGGCTAACGTAGCCACATAATGCATGCTCTTAGGCTTACATGCAGACCCTAGGTAGCCGTGTAGCCAGTGTAGATACAGTAGCCACCGAATGCATGCTCCTAAGCTTACCTCCAGACTCTCTGTATCAGCAGAGCCAGTGTAGCTAGCGTAGCCACCGTATGCATGCTCCTAGGGTTACCTCTTTACCCTCTGTAGTTGTGTAGCCAGTGTAGCTAACGTAGCCGCCGTTTGCATGCTCCTAGGGTTACCTCTATACCCTCTGTAGTAGCGTAGCCAGTGTAGCTAGCGTAGCCACCGTATGCATGCTCCCAGGGTTACCTCTATACCTTCTGTAGTCGTGTAACCAGTGTAGCTAACGTAGCCACCGAATGCATTCTCCTTGGCTTACCTCCAGACTCTATGTAGTCGCGTAGCCAGTGTAGCTAGCGTAGCCACCGTATGCATGCTCCCAGGATTACCTCTATACCCTCTAACGTAGCCACCGAATGCATGCTCCTAGGCTTACATCCATATCCTGTGTAGCAGCGTAGTCAGTGTAGCTAGCGTAGCCCCAGAATGCATGCTCCTAGGCTTACCTCCAGACTCTGTGTAGCATCGTAATCAGTGTAGCTAGCGTAGCCACATATTGCATGCTCCTAGGCTTACCTGCAGACCCTATGTAGCCGCGTAGCCAGTGTAGTTAGCGTAGCCACCGTATGCATGCTCCCAGGGTTACCTCTTTACCCTCTGTAGTTGTGTAGCCAGTGTAGCTAACGTAGCCGCCGTATGCATGCTCCCAGGGTTACCTCTATACGTATCCAGTGCAGCTACTGTATGCATGCTCCCAGGGTTACTTCTATACCCTTTGTAGTCCCGTAGCCAATGTAGCTAACGTAGCCACCGAATGCATGCTCCTAGGCTCACCCCCAGAATCTCTGTGTAGCAGAGTAGTCAGTGTAGCTAGCGGGGCCACAGAATGCATGCTCCTAGGCTTACCTCCAGACTCTGTGTAGCTACATAGCCAGTGTAGTTAGCGTAGCCATCGTATGCATGCTCCCAGGGTTACCTCTTTGCCCTCTGTAGTCGTGTAGCAAGGGTAGCTAACGTATCCACCGAATGCATGCTCCTAGGCTTACCTCCAGACCCTATGTAGCCACGTAGTCAGTGTAGCTAGCGTAGCCCCCGAATGCGGGCTCTTAGGCTTACCCCCAGAACCTCTGTGTATCAGCGTAGCCAGTGTAGCTAGCGTAGCCACCGTATGCATGCTCCTAGGGTTACCTCTTTACCCTCTGTAGTTGTGTAGCCAGTGTAGCTAACGTAGCCGCCGTATGCATGCTCCTAGGGTTACCTCTATACCCTCTGTAGTAGCGTAGCCAGTGTAGCCACCGTATGCATGCTCCCAGGGTTACCTCTATACCTTCTGTAGTCGTGTAACCAGTGTAGCTTACGTAGCCACCGAATGCATTCTCCTTGGCTTACCTCCAGACTGTGTGTAGTCTCGTAGCCAGTGTAGCTAGCGTAGCCACCGTATGCATGCTCCCAGGGTTACCTCTTTACCCTCTGTAGTTGTGTAGCCAGTGTAGCTAACGTAGCCGCCGTATGCATGCTCCTAGGGTTACCTCTATACCCTCTGTAGTAGCGTAGCCAGTGTAGCCACCGTATGCATGCTCCCAGGGTTACCTCTATACCTTCTGTAGTCGTGTAACCAGTGTAGCTTACGTAGCCACCGAATGCATTCTCCTTGGCTTACCTCCAGACTGTGTGTAGTCGCGGAGCCAGTGTAGCTAGCGTAGCCACCGTATGCATGCTCCCAGGGTTACCTCGGTAACCAGAGAATGCATTCTGCGTGGCTTACCTCCAGACCCTGTGTAGCAGTGTAGTCAGTATAGCTAGCGTAGCACCAGAATGCAAGCACCTAGGCTTACCCTCAGAACCTCTGTAGTCGCGTAGCCAGTGTGCATGCTCCTAGGCTTACATCCAGATCCTGTGTAGCAGCGTAGTCAGTGCAGCTAACGTAGCCACAGAATGATTGCTCCTAGTCTTACCTCCAGACTCTGTGTAGTCGCGTAGCCAGTGTAGCTTGCATAGCCACTGCATGCATGCCCCTAGGCTTACATCCAGACTCTGTGTAGCAGCGTAGTCAGTGTAGCTAGCGTAGCCACCATATGCATGCTCCCAGGGTTACCTCTATACCCTCTGTAGTCGCATAGCCAGTGTAGCTAACGTAGCCACCCAATTCAGGCCCCTAGGCTTACCTCCAGACTCTGTGTAGCATCGTAATCAGTGTAGCTAGCGTAGCCACAGATTGCATGCTCCTAGGCTTACCTGCAGACCCTATGTAGCCGCGTAGCAAGTGTAGTTAGCGTAGCCACCGTATGCATGCTCCCAGGGTTACCTCTATATCCTCTGTAGTCGTGTAGCCAGTGTAGCTAACGTAGCCAACGAATGTTTGCTCCTAGGCTTACCTCCAGACTCTGTGTAGTTGCGTTGCCAGTGTCGCTTGCGTAGCCACTGCATGCATGCCCCTAGGCTTACCTCCAGAACCTCTGTAGTTGCGTAGCCAGTGTAGCTAGCTTAGCTACCGCATTCATGCTCCTTTTAGCTTACCTCTATACACTCTGTAGTTGCATAGCCAGTGTAGCTAGCGTAGCCACTGAATGCATGCTCCTAGGCTTACATCCAGATCCTGTGTAGCATCGTAGTCAGTGTAGCTTGTGTAGCCCCCGAATACATGCTCCTAGGCTTACCTCCAGAATCTGTGTAGCAGCGTAGTCAGTGTAGCTAGCGTAGCCACAGAATGTATGCTCCTAGGCTTACCTGCAGACCCTATGTAGCCGCGTAGTCAGTGTAGTTAGCGTAGCCACTGTATGCACGCTCCCAGGGTTACCTCTATACCCTCTGTAGTCGTTTAGCCAGTGTAGCTAACGTTGCCACCGAATGATTGCTCCTAGTCTTACCTCCAATCTCTGTGTAGTCGCGTAGCCAGTGTAGCTGTGTAGCTACTGCATGCATGCTCCTAGGCTTACCTCCAGACTCTGTGTAGCGGCGTAGTCAGTGTAGCTAGGGTACCAACAGAATGCATGCTCCTAGGCTTACCTGCAGACCATATGTAGCTGCGTAGCCAGTGTAGTTAGCGTAAACATCGTATGCATGCTCCCAGGGTTACCTCTAAACCCTCTGTAGTCGTGTAGCCAGTTTACCTAACGTAGCCACCGAATGATTGCTCCTAGGCTTACCTCAAGACTCTGTGTAGTCGTGTAGCCAGTGTAGCTAACGTAGCCTCCGAATGCATGCTCCTAGGCTTACCTCCAGACTCTGTGTAGCGGCGTAGTCAGTGTAGCTAACGTAGATCCTGAATACATGCTCCTAGGCTTACCCCCAGAACCTCTGTGTAGTCGTGTAGCCAGTGTGGTTAACGAAGCCACAGAATGCATGCTCCTAGCCTTACCTGCAGACTCTATGTAGCCGCGTAGCCAGTGTAGTTAGCGTAGCCACCGTATGCATGCTCCCAGGGTTACCTCTAAACCCTCTGTAGTCGTGTAGCCAGTTTACCTAACGTAGCCACCGAATGATTGCTCCTAGGCTTACCTCAAGACTCTGTGTAGTCGTGTAGCCAGTGAAGCTAGCGTAGCCTCCGAATGCATGCTCCTAGGCTTACCTCCAGACTCTGTGTAGCGGCGTAGTCAGTGTAGCTAGGGTACCAACAGAATGCATGCTCCTAGGCTTACCTGCAGACCCTATGTAAGTGCGTAGCCAGTGTAGTTAGCGTAGCCCCCGTATGCATGCTCCCAGGGTACCTCTATACCCTCTGTAGTCGTGAGCCAGTGTAACTAACGTAGCCACCGAATGTTTGGTTCTAGGCTTACCTCCAGACTCTGTTTAGTCGCGTAGCCAGTGTAGCTTGCGTAGCCACTGCCAGGCCTGTCAACTGTCCCGCAATTTGCGTATTTGTCACGCATTTGCTGAAGAATTTGAAGTCACGCCAGTTTTTTTTGCGTGACAGAAAATGTCACGCAAAATACGCATTTTACCTGGTAATTGTCACGCAAAAATATTTCTGTAAAAATTTTTTCGAAATATGTTTACGATACGGTAAAAATACGAACGCCGGAAAAAAACGAACGCAATTTGTTCGGATTTGTCACGCGAATTCCGTATGTGTCACGCATGTTCATTTGAAATTTTTCGTACCTACCCCCCCCCCCCCCGTTGGCGACAACGCGAGCGTAGCGAGTGCGAAAAATTTGAGGTGTTCAAAGTTTGGCAAAGGTGCTCAAACTTTGGCCAAAGGTGTTTAAAAGTTGGCCAAAGGTGTTCAAAATTTGGACAAAAGTGTTCAGATTTGGACTTAGGTGTCCAACATTTTGAAGTCACTCATATTAGGTGGTCCCAAGTTGACAGCCCTGCACTGCATGCATCCTCCTAGGCTTACCTCCAGACCCTATATAGCCACGTAGTCAGTGTAGCTAGCGGAGCCCCCGATTGCATGCTCTTGGGCTTACCCCCAGAACCTCTGTAGTCGTGTAGCCGGTGTGGCTAACTGTGTAGCCGGTGTGGCTAACTGTGGCTACGTTAGTAGCCACAGAATGCATGCTCCTAGGCTTACCTGCAGACCCTATGTAGCTGCGTAGACAGTGTAGTTAGCGTAACCATCGTATGCATGCTCCCAGGGTTACCTCTATACGTATCCAGTGTAGCTACTGTATGCATGCTCCCAGGGTTACTTCTATACACTTCGTAGTCCCGTAGCCAATGTAGCTAACGTAGCCACCGAATGCATGCTCCTAGGCTTACCCCCAGAATCTCTGTGTAGCAGAGTAGTCAGTGTAGCTAGCGGGGCCACAGAATGCATGCTCCTAGGCTTACCTCCAGACTCTGTGTAGCTACATAGCCAGTGTAGTTAGCGTAGCCATCGTATGCATGCTCCCAGGGTTACCTCTTTGCCCTCTGTAGTCGTGTAGCAAGGGTAGCTAACGTATCCACCGAATGCATGCTCCTAGGCTTACCTCCAGACCCTATGTAGCCACGTAGTCAGTGTAGCTAGCGTAGCCCCCGAATGCGGCTCTTAGGCTGACCCCCAGAACCTCTGTGTATCAGCGTAGCCAGTGTAGCTAGCGTAGCCACCGTATGCATGCTCCTAGGGTTACCTCTTTACCCTCTGTAGTTGTGTAGCCAGTGTAGCTAACGTATCCGCCGTATGCATGCTCCTAGGGTTACCTCTATACCCTCTGTAGTAGCGTAGCTAGTGTAGCCACCGTATGCATGCTCCCAGGGTTACCTCTATACCTTCTGTAGTCGTGTAACCAGTGTAGCTTACGTAGCCACCGAATGCATTCTCCTTGGCTTACCTCCAGACTGTGTGTAGTCGCGTAGCCAGTGTAGCTAGCGTAGCCACCGTATGCATGCTCCCAGGGTTACCTCGGTAACCAGAGAATGCATTCTGCGTGGCTTACCTCCAGACCCTGTGTAGCAGTGTAGTCAGTATAGCCCCAGGATGCATGCACCTAGGCTTACCCTCAGAACCTCTGTAGTCGCGTAGCCAGTGTGCATGCTCCTAGGCTTACATACAGATCCTGTGTAGCAGCGTAGTCAGTGCAGCTAACGTAGCCACAGAATGATTGCTCCTAGGCTTACCTCCAGACTCTGTGTAGTTGCGTAGCCAGTGTAGCTTGCATAGCCACTGCATGCATGTTCCTAGGCTTACCTCCAGACTCTGTGTAGTTGCGTAGCCAGTGTAGCTTGCATAGCCACTGCATGCATGTTCCTAGGCTTACCTCCAGACTCTGTGTAGCAGCGTAGTCAGTGTAGCTAGTGTAGCCACCATATGCATGCTCCCAGGGTTACCTCTATACCCTCTGTAGTCGCATAGCCAGTGCAGCTAACGTAGCCACCGAATGCAGGCCCTTAGGCTAACCTCCAGACTCTGTGTAGCAGCGTAATCACTGTAGCTAGCGTAGCCACAGAATGCATGCTCTTAGGCTTACCTGCAGACCCTATGTAGCCGCGTAGCCAGTGTAGTTAGCGTAGCCACCGTATGCATGCTCCCAGGGTTACCTCTATATCCTCTGTAGTCGTGTAGCCAGTGTAGCTAACGTAGCCAACGAATGTTTGCTCCTAGGCTTACCTCCAGACTCTGTGTAGTCGCGTTGCCAGTGTCGCTTGCGTAGCCACTGCATGCATGCCCCTAGGCTTACCTCCAGAACCTATGAAGCCACGTAGCCAGTGTAGCTAGCGTAGCCACCATATGCATGCTCCAAGGGTTACCTCTATACCCTCTGTAGTTCCATAGCCAGTGTAGCTAACGTAGCCACCGAATGCATGCTCCTAGGCTTACATCCATATCCTGTGTAGCAGCGTAGTCAGCGTAGCTAGCTTAGCTACCGCATTCATGCTCCTCAGCTTACCTCTATACACTCTGTAGTCGCATAGCCAGTGAAGCTAGCGTAGCCCCTGAATGCATGCTCCTAGACTTACATCCAGATCCTGTGTAGCATCGTAGTCAGTGTAGCTAGCGTAGCCCCCGTATGCATACTCCTAGGCTTACCTCCAGACTCTGTGTAGCAGCGTAGTCAGTGTAGCTATCGTAGCCCCAGAATGCATGCTCATAGGCTTACCTCTATACACTCTGTAGTCGCATAGCCAATGTAGCTAGCTTAGCCCCTGAATACATGCTCCTAGGCTTACATCCAGATCCTGTGTAGCAGCGTAGACAGTGTAGCTAGCGTAGCCCCAGAATGCATGCTCCTAGGGTTACCTCCAGAACCTCTGTAGTCGCGTAGCCAGTGTAGCTAGCTTAGCTACTGCATTCATGCTCCTAGGCTTACATCCAGATCCTGTGTAGCAGCGTAGACAGTGTAGCTAGCGTAGCCCCAGAATGCATGCTCCTAGGGTTACCTCCAGAACCTCTGTAGTCGCGTAGCCAGTGTAGCTAGCTTAGCTACTGCATTCATAGCCCCTGAATGCGTGCTCCTTGGCTTACATCCAGACTCTGTATATCAGCATAGCCAGTGTAGCTATTGTAGCCACCGTATGCATGCTCCTAGGGTTACCTCCATACCCTCTGTAGTCGCGTAGCCAGTGTAGCTAACGTAGCCCCCGAATGCATGCTCCTGGGCTTACCTCCAGACTCTGTGTAGCAGCGTAGTCAGTGTAGCTAGCGTAGATCCTGAATACATTCTCCTAGGCTTACCCCCAGAACCTCTGTGTAGTCGTGTAGCCAGTGTGGTTAACGAAGCCACAGAATGCATGCTCCTAGGCTTACCTGCAGACCCTATGTAGCCGCGTAGCCAGTGTAGGTAGCGTATCGACGGTATGCATGCTCCCAGGATTACTTCTATACCCTCTGAAGTCGTGTAGCCAGTGTACCTAACGTAGCCACCGAATGCATGCTCCCAGGGTTACCTCTGTAGTCGTGTAGTCAGTTTACCTAACGTAGCCACCGAATGATTGCTCCTAGGCTTACGTCCAGACTCTGTGTAGTCGTGTAGCCAGTGTAGCTAACGTAGCCACCGAATTCATGCTCCTAGGCTTACCTCTAGACTCTTTGTAGCAGCGTAGTCAGTGTAGCTAGCGTAGCCCCCGAATGAATGCTCCTAGGCTTACCCCCAGAACCTCTGTAGTCGCGTAGCCAGTGTGGCCTACGTAGCTACAGTGTGCATGCTCCTAGGCTTACATCCAGATCCTGTGTAGCAGCGTAGTCAGTGTAGCTTAGCTTACCTCTATACATTTTGTAGTTGCATAGCCAATGTAGCTAGCGGAGCCCCTGAATACATGCTCCTAGGCTTACATCCAGACTCTGTGTAGCAGCGTAGTCAGTGTAGCTAGCGTAGCCCCAGAATGCATGCTCCTAGGCTTACCACCAGAACCTCTGTAGTCGCGTAGCCAGTGTGGTTAACGTATCCACAGAATGCATGCTCCTAGGCTTACCTGCAGACCCAATGTAGCCGCGTAGCCAGTGTAGTTAGTGTAGCCACTGTATGCATGCTCCCAGGGTTACCTCTATACCCTCTGTAGTCGTGTAGCCAGTGTAGCTAACGCTGCCACCGAATGATTGCTCCTAGGCTTACCTCCAGACTCTGTGTAGTCGTGTATCCAGTGTAGCTTGCGTAGCTACTGAATGCATGCTCCTAGGCTTACGTCCAGACCCTATGTAGCCACGTAGCCAGTGTAGCTAGCGTTGCCACAGTATTCATGCTCCCATTGTTACCCTCTGTAGTCGCGTAGCCAGTGTAGCTAACGTAGCGCCTGAATGCATGCTCCTAGGCTTACATCCAGATCCTGTGTAAGCAGTGTAGTCAGTGTAGCTAGCGTAGCCCCAGAATGCATGCTCCTAGGCTTACCTGCAGACCCTTTGTAGTCGCATATCCAGAGTAGCTAACGTAGCCACCGAATGCATGCTCCTAGGCTTACCTTCAGACTCTGTATAGCAGCGTAGCCAGTGTAGCTAGCGTAGCCACCGTATGCATGCTCCTAGGGTTACCTCTATACCCTCTGTTGTTGCATAGCCAGTGTAGCTAACGTAGCCCACGAATGCATGCTCCTAGGTTTACCTCCAAACTCTGTGTAGCAGCGTAGCCAGTGTAGCTAACGTAGACCCGAATGCATGCTCCTAGGCTTACCTCCAGACTCTGTGTAGCAGCGTAGTCAGTGTAGCTAACGTAGATCCTGAATACATGCTCCTAGGCTTACCCCAAAAACCTCTGTGTAGTCGTGTAGCCAGTGTGGTTAACGAAGCCACAGAATGCATGCTCCTAGCCTTACCTGAAGACCCTATGTAGCCGCATAGCCAGTGTAGTTAGCGTAGCCACCGTATGCATGCTCCCAGGGTAACCTCTATACCCTCTGTAGTCGTGTAGCCAGTTTACCTAACGTAGCCACCGAATGATTGCTCCTAGGCTTACCTCCAGACTCTGTGTAGCGGCGTAGTCAGTGTAGCTAGGGTACCAACAGAATGCATGCTCCTAGGCTTACCTGCAGACCCTATGTAGGTGCGTAGCCAGTGTAGTTAGCGTAGCCCCCGTATGCATGCTCCCAGGGTAACTCTATACCCTCTGTAGTCGTGTAGCCAGTGTAGCTAACATAGCCACCGAATGTTTGGTTCTAGGCTTACCTCCAGACTCTGTTTAGTCGCGTAGCCAGTGTAGCTAACGTAGCCTCCGAATGCATGCTCCTAGGCTTACCTCCAGACTCTGTGTAGCGGCGTAGTCAGTGTAGCTAGGGTACCAACAGAATGCATGCTCCTAGGCTTACCTGCAGACCCTATGTAGGTGCGTAGCCAGTGTAGTTAGCGTAGCCCCCGTATGCATGCTCCCAGGGTACCTCTATACCCTCTGTAGTCGTGTAGCCAGTGTAGCTAACATAGCCACCGAATGTTTGGTTCTAGGCTTACCTCCAGACTCTGTTTAGTCGCGTAGCCAGTGTAGCTTGCGTAGCCACTGCATGCATGCTCCTAGGCTTACCTCCAGACCCTATATAGCCACGTAGTCAGTGTAGCTAGCGGAGCCCCTGAATGCATGCTCTTAGGCTTACCCCCAGAACCTCTGTAGTCGTGTAGCAAGTGTAGCTAGCGTATCCACCGAATGCATGCTCCTAGGCTTTCCTCTAGACTCTGTGTAGCCGCATAGCCAGTGTAGCTTGCGTAGCCACTGCATGTATGCTCCTAGGCTTACCTCCAGACCCTATGTAGCCACGTAGTCAGTGTAGCTAGCGTAGCCCCCGAATGCGGGCTCTTAGGCTTACCCCTAGAACCTCTGTAGTTGCGTAGCCAGTGTGGCTAACGTAGCCACATAATGCATGCTCTTAGGCTTACATGCAGACCCTAGGTAGCCGTGTAGCCAGTGTAGATACAGTAGCCACCGAATGCATGCTCCTAAGCTTACCTCGAGACTCTCTGTATCAGCAGAGCCAGTGTAGCTAGCGTAGCCACCGTATGCATGCTCCTAGGGTTACCTCTTTACCCTCTGTAGTTGTGTAGCCAGTGTAGCTAACGTAGCCGCCGTTTGCATGCTCCTAGGGTTACCTCTATACCCTCTGTAGTAGCGTAGCCAGTGTAGCTAGCGTAGCCACCGTATGCATGCTCCCAGGGTTACCTCTATACCTTCTGTAGTCGTGTAACCAGTGTAGCTAACGTAGCCACCGAATGCATTCTCCTTGGCTTACCTCCAGACTCTATGTAGTCGCGTAGCCAGTGTAGCTAGCGTAGCCACCGTATGCATGCTCCCAGGATTACCTCTATACCCTCTAACGTAGCCACCGAATGCATGCTCCTAGGCTTACATCCATATCCTGTGTAGCAGCGTAGTCAGTGTAGCTAGCGTAGCCCCAGAATGCATGCTCCTAGGCTTACCTCCAGACTCTGTGTAGCATCGTAATCAGTGTAGCTAGCGTAGCCACAGATTGCATGCTCCTAGGCTTACCTGCAGACCCTATGTAGCCGCGTAGCCAGTGTAGTTAGCGTAGCCACCGTATGCATGCTCCCAGGGTTACCTCTTTACCCTCTGTAGTTGTGTAGCCAGTGTAGCTAACGTAGCCGCCGTATGCATGCTCCCAGGGTTACCTCTATACGTATCCAGTGCAGCTACTGTATGCATGCTCCCAGGGTTACTTCTATACCCTTTGTAGTCCCGTAGCCAATGTAGCTAACGTAGCCACCGAATGCATGCTCCTAGGCTCACCCCCAGAATCTCTGTGTAGCAGAGTAGTCAGTGTAGCTAGCGGGGCCACAGAATGCATGCTCCTAGGCTTACCTCCAGACTCTGTGTAGCTACATAGCCAGTGTAGTTAGCGTAGCCATCGTATGCATGCTCCCAGGGTTACCTCTTTGCCCTCTGTAGTCGTGTAGCAAGGGTAGCTAACGTATCCACCGAATGCATGCTCCTAGGCTTACCTCCAGACCCTATGTAGCCACGTAGTCAGTGTAGCTAGCGTAGCCCCCGAATGCGGGCTCTTAGGCTTATCCCCAGAACCTCTGTGTATCAGCGTAGCCAGTGTAGCTAGCGTAGCCACCGTATGCATGCTCCTAGGGTTACCTCTTTACCCTCTGTAGTTGTGTAGCCAGTGTAGCTAACGTAGCCGCCGTATGCATGCTCCTAGGGTTACCTCTATACCCTCTGTAGTAGCGTAGCCAGTGTAGCCACCGTATGCATGCTCCCAGGGTTACCTCTATACCTTCTGTAGTCGTGTAACCAGTGTAGCTTACGTAGCCACCGAATGCATTCTCCTTGGCTTACCTCCAGAATGGTGTAGTCTCGTAGCCAGTGTAGCTAGCGTAGCCACCGTATGCATGCTCCTAGGGTTACCTCTATACCCTCTGTTGTCGCATAGCCAGTGTAGCTAACGTAGCCCACGAATGCATGCTCCTAGGTTTACCTCCAAACTCTGTGTAGCAGCGTAGCCAGTGTAGCTAACGTAGACCCGAATGCATGCTCCTAGGCTTACCTCCAGACTCTGTGTAGCAGCGTAGTCAGTGTAGCTAACGTAGATCCTGAATACATGCTCCTAGGCTTACCCCAAGAACCTCTGTGTAGTCGTGTAGCCAGTGTGGTTAACAAAGCCACAGAATGCATGCTCCTAGCCTTACCTGAAGACCCTATGTAGCCGCATAGCCAGTGTAGTTAGCGTAGCCACCGTATGCATGCTCCCAGGGTAACCTCTATACCCTCTGTAGTCGTGTAGCCAGTTTACCTAACGTAGCCACCGAATGATTGCTCCTAGGCTTACCTGCAGACTCTGTGTAGCGGCGTAGTCAGTGTAGCTAGGGTACCAACAGAATGCATGCTCCTAGGCTTACCTGCAGACCCTATATAGGTGCGTAGCCAGTGTAGTTAGCGTAGCCCCCGTATGCATGCTCCCAGGGTACCTCTATACCCTCTGTAGTCGTGTAGCCAGTGTAGCTAACATAGCCACCGAATGTTTGGTTCTAGGCTTACGTCCAGACTCTGTTTAGTCGCGTAGCCAGTGTAGCTAACGTAGCCTCCGAATGCATGATCCTAGGCTTACCTCCAGACTCTGTGTAGCGGCGTAGTCAGTGTAGCTAGGGTACCAACAGAATGCATGCTCCTAGGCTTACCTGCAGACCCTATGTAGATGCGTAGCCAGTGTAGTTAGCGTAGCCCCCGTATGCATGCTCCCAGGGTACCTCTATACCCTCTGTAGTCGTGTAGCCAGTGTTGCTAACATAGCCACCGAATGTTTGGTTCTAGGCTTACCTCCAGACTCTGTTTAGTCGCGTAGCCAGTGTAGCTTGCGTAGCCACTGCATGCATGCTCCTAGGCTTACCTCCAGACCCTATATAGCCACGTAGTCAGTGTAGCTAGCGGAGCCCCCGAATGCATGCCCTTAGGCTTACCCCCAGAACCTCTGTAGTCGTGTAGCAAGTGTAGCTAGCGTATCCACCGAATGCATGCTCCTAGGCTTTCCTCTAGACTCTGTGTAGCCGCATAGCCAGTGTAGCTTGCGTAGCCACTGCATGTATGCTCCTAGGCTTACCTCCAGACCCTATGTAGCCACGTAGTCAGTGTAGCTAGCGTAGCCCCCGAATGCGGGCTCTTAGGCTTACCCCTAGAACCTCTGTAGTCGCGTAGCCAGTGTGGCTAACGTAGCCACATAATGCATGCTCTTAGGCTTACATGCAGACCCTAGGTAGCCGTGTAGCCAGTGTAGATACAGTAGCCACCGAATGCATGCTCCTAAGCTTACCTCCAGACTCTGTGTATCAGCAGAGCCAGTGTAGCTAGCGTAGCCACCGTATGCATGCTCCTAGGGTTACCTCTTTACCCTCTGTAGTTGTGTAGCCAGTGTAGCTAACGTAGCCGCCGTTTGCATGCTCCTAGGGTTACCTCTATACCCTCTGTAGTAGCGTAGCCAGTGTAGCTAGCGTAGCCACCGTATGCATGCTCCCAGGGTTACCTCTATACCTTCTGTAGTCGTGTAACCAGTGTAGCTAACGTAGCCACCGAATGCATTCTCCTTGGCTTACCTCCAGACTCTATGTAGTCGCGTAGCCAGTGTAGCTAGCGTAGCCACCGTATGCATGCTCCCAGGATTACCTCTATACCCTCTAACGTAGCCACCGAATGCATGCTCCTAGGCTTACATCCATATCCTGTGTAGCAGCGTAGTCAGTGTAGCTAGCGTAGCCCCAGAATGCATGCTCCTAGGCTTACCTCCAGACTCTGTGTAGCATCGTAATCAGTGTAGCTAGCGTAGCCACAGATTGCATGCTCCTAGGCTTACCTGCAGACCCTATGTAGCCGCGTAGCCAGTGTAGTTAGCGTAGCCACCGTATGCATGCTCCCAGGGTTACCTCTTTACCCTCTGTAGTTGTGTAGCCAGTGTAGCTAACGTAGCCGCCGTATGCATGCTCCTAGGGTTACCTCTATACCCTCTGTAGTAGCGTAGCCAGTGTAGCCACCGTATGCATGCTCCCAGGGTTACCTCTATACCTTCTGTAGTCGTGTAACCAGTGTAGCTTACGTAGCCACCGAATGCATTCTCCTTGGCTTACCTCCAGACTGTGTGTAGTCGCGGAGCCAGTGTAGCTAGCGTAGCCACCGTATGCATGCTCCCAGGGTTACCTCGGTAACCAGAGAATGCATTCTGCGTGGCTTACCTCCAGACCCTGTGTAGCAGTGTAGTCAGTATAGCCCCAGAATGCATGCACCTAGGCTTACCCTCAGAACCTCTGTAGTCGCGTAGCCAGTGTGCATGCTCCTAGGCTTACATACAGATCCTGTGTAGCAGCGTAGTCAGTGCAGCTACCGTAGCCACAGAATGATTGCTCCTAGGCTTACCTCCAGACTCTGTGTAGTTGCGTAGCCAGTGTAGCTTGCATAGCCACTGCATGCATGTTCCTAGGCTTACCTCCAGACTCTGTGTAGTTGCGTAGCCAGTGTAGCTTGCATAGCCACTGCATGCATGTTCCTAGGCTTACCTCCAGACTCTGTGTAGCAGCGTAGTCAGTGTAGCTAGCGTAGCCACCATATGCATGCTCCCAGGGTTACCTCTATACCCTCTGTAGTCGCATAGCCAGTGCAGCTAACGTAGCCACCGAATGCAGGCCCTTAGGCTAACCTCCAGACTCTGTGTAGCAGCGTAATCACTGTAGCTAGCGTAGCCACAGAATGCATGCTCTTAGGCTTACCTGCAGACCCTATGTAGCCGCGTAGCCAGTGTAGTTAGCGTAGCCACCGTATGCATGCTCCCAGGGTTACCTCTATATCCTCTGTAGTCGTGTAGCCAGTGTAGCTAACGTAGCCAACGAATGTTTGCTCCTAGGCTTACCTCCAGACTCTGTGTAGTCGCGTTGCCAGTGTCGCTTGCGTAGCCACTGCATGCATGCCCCTAGGCTTACCTCCAGAACCTATGAAGCCACGTAGCCAGTGTAGCTAGCGTAGCCACCATATGCATGCTCCAAGGGTTACCTCTATACCCTCTGTAGTTCCATAGCCAGTGTAGCTAACGTAGCCACCGAATGCATGCTCCTAGGCTTACATCCATATCCTGTGTAGCAGCGTAGTCAGCGTAGCTAGCTTAGCTACCGCATTCATGCTCCTCAGCTTACCTCTATACACTCTGTAGTCGCATAGCCAGTGAAGCTAGCGTAGCCCCTGAATGCATGCTCCTAGACTTACATCCAGATCCTGTGTAGCATCGTAGTCAGTGTAGCTAGCGTAGCCCCCGTATGCATACTCCTAGGCTTACCTCCAGACTCTGTGTAGCAGCGTAGTCAGTGTAGCTATCGTAGCCCCAGAATGCATGCTCCTAGGCTTACCTCTATACACTCTGTAGTCGCATAGCCAATGTAGCTAGCTTAGCCCCTGAATACATGCTCCTAGGCTTACATCCAGATCCTGTGTAGCAGCGTAGACAGTGTAGCTAGCGTAGCCCCAGAATGCATGCTCCTAGGGTTACCTCCAGAACCTCTGTAGTCGCGTAGCCAGTGTAGCTAGCTTAGCTACTGCATTCATGCTCCTAGGCTTACATCCAGATCCTGTGTAGCAGCGTAGACAGTGTAGCTAGCGTAGCCCCAGAATGCATGCTCCTAGGGTTACCTCCAGAACCTCTGTAGTCGCGTAGCCAGTGTAGCTAGCTTAGCTACTGCATTCATAGCCCCTGAATGCGTGCTCCTTGGCTTACATCCAGACTCTGTATATCAGCATAGCCAGTGTAGCTATTGTAGCCACCGTATGCATGCTCCTAGGGTTACCTCCATACCCTCTGTAGTCGCGTAGCCAGTGTAGCTAACGTAGCCCCCGAATGCATGCTCCTGGGCTTACCTCCAGACTCTGTGTAGCAGCGTAGTCAGTGTAGCTAGCGTAGATCCTGAATACATTCTCCTAGGCTTACCCCCAGAACCTCTGTGTAGTCGTGTAGCCAGTGTGGTTAACGAAGCCACAGAATGCATGCTCCTAGGCTTACCTGCAGACCCTATGTAGCCGCGTAGCCAGTGTAGGTAGCGTATCGACGGTATGCATGCTCCCAGGATTACTTCTATACCCTCTGAAGTCGTGTAGCCAGTGTAGCTAACGTAGCCACCGAATGCATGCTCCCAGGGTTACCTCTGTAGTCGTGTAGTCAGTTTACCTAACGTAGCCACCGAATGATTGCTCCTAGGCTTACGTCCAGACTCTGTGTAGTCGTGTAGCCAGTGTAGCTAACGTAGCCACCGAATTCATGCTCCTAGGCTTACCTCTAGACTCTTTGTAGCAGCGTAGTCAGTGTAGCTAGCGTAGCCCCCGAATGAATGCTCCTAGGCTTACCCCCAGAACCTCTGTAGTCGCGTAGCCAGTGTGGCCTACGTAGCTACAGTGTGCATGCTCCTAGGCTTACATCCAGATCCTGTGTAGCAGCGTAGTCAGTGTAGCTTAGCTTACCTCTATACATTTTGTAGTTGCATAGCCAATGTAGCTAGCGGAGCCCCTGAATACATGCTCCTAGGCTTACATCCAGACTCTGTGTAGCAGCGTAGTCAGTGTAGCTAGCGTAGCCCCAGAATGCATGCTCCTAGGCTTACCACCAGAACCTCTGTAGTCGCGTAGCCAGTGTGGTTAACGTATCCACAGAATGCATGCTCCTAGGCTTACCTGCAGACCCAATGTAGCCGCGTAGCCAGTGTAGTTAGTGTAGCCACTGTATGCATGCTCCCAGGGTTACCTCTATACCCTCTGTAGTCGTGTAGCCAGTGTAGCTAACGCTGCCACCGAATGATTGCTCCTAGGCTTACCTCCAGACTCTGTGTAGTCGTGTATCCAGTGTAGCTTGCGTAGCTACTGAATGCATGCTCCTAGGCTTACGTCCAGACCCTATGTAGCCACGTAGCCAGTGTAGCTAGCGTTGCCACAGTATTCATGCTCCCATTGTTACCCTCTGTAGTCGCGTAGCCAGTGTAGCTAACGTAGCGCCTGAATGCATGCTCCTAGGCTTACATCCAGATCCTGTGTAAGCAGTGTAGTCAGTGTAGCTAGCGTAGCCCCAGAATGCATGCTCCTAGGCTTACCTGCAGACCCTTTGTAGTCGCATATCCAGAGTAGCTAACGTAGCCACCGAATGCATGCTCCTAGGCTTACCTTCAGACTCTGTATAGCAGCGTAGCCAGTGTAGCTAGCGTAGCCACCGTATGCATGCTCCTAGGGTTACCTCTATACCCTCTGTTGTCGCATAGCCAGTGTAGCTAACGTAGCCCACGAATGCATGCTCCTAGGTTTACCTCCAAACTCTGTGTAGCAGCGTAGCCAGTGTAACTAACGTAGACCCGAATGCATGCTCCTAGGCTTACCTCCAGACTCTGTGTAGCAGCGTAGTCAGTGTAGCTAACGTAGATCCTGAATACATGCTCCTAGGCTTACCCCAAAAACCTCTGTGTAGTCGTGTAGCCAGTGTGGTTAACGAAGCCACAGAATGCATGCTCCTAGCCTTACCTGAAGACCCTATGTAGCCGCATAGCCAGTGTAGTTAGCGTAGCCACCGTATGCATGCTCCCAGGGTAACCTCTATACCCTCTGTAGTCGTGTAGCCAGTTTACCTAACGTAGCCACCGAATGATTGCTCCTAGGCTTACCTCCAGACTCTGTGTAGCGGCGTAGTCAGTGTAGCTAGGGTACCAACAGAATGCATGCTCCTAGGCTTACCTGCAGACCCTATGTAGGTGCGTAGCCAGTGTAGTTAGCGTAGCCCCCGTATGCATGCTCCCAGGGTAACTCTATACCCTCTGTAGTCGTGTAGCCAGTGTAGCTAACATAGCCACCGAATGTTTGGTTCTAGGCTTACCTCCAGACTCTGTTTAGTCGCGTAGCCAGTGTAGCTAACGTAGCCTCCGAATGCATGCTCCTAGGCTTACCTCCAGACTCTGTGTAGCGGCGTAGTCAGTGTAGCTAGGGTACCAACAGAATGCATGCTCCTAGGCTTACCTGCAGACCCTATGTAGGTGCGTAGCCAGTGTAGTTAGCGTAGCCCCCGTATGCATGCTCCCAGGGTACCTCTATACCCTCTGTAGTCGTGTAGCCAGTGTAGCTAACATAGCCACCGAATGTTTGGTTCTAGGCTTACCTCCAGACTCTGTTTAGTCGCGTAGCCAGTGTAGCTTGCGTAGCCACTGCATGCATGCTCCTAGGCTTACCTCCAGACCCTATATAGCCACGTAGTCAGTGTAGCTAGCGGAGCCCCTGAATGCATGCTCTTAGGCTTACCCCCAGAACCTCTGTAGTCGTGTAGCAAGTGTAGCTAGCGTATCCACCGAATGCATGCTCCTAGGCTTTCCTCTAGACTCTGTGTAGCCGCATAGCCAGTGTAGCTTGCGTAGCCACTGCATGTATGCTCCTAGGCTTACCTCCAGACCCTATGTAGCCACGTAGTCAGTGTAGCTAGCGTAGCCCCCGAATGCGGGCTCTTAGGCTTACCCCTAGAACCTCTGTAGTCGCGTAGCCAGTGTGGCTAACGTAGCCACATAATGCATGCTCTTAGGCTTACATGCAGACCCTAGGTAGCCGTGTAGCCAGTGTAGATACAGTAGCCACCGAATGCATGCTCCTAAGCTTACCTCCAGACTCTCTGTATCAGCAGAGCCAGTGTAGCTAGCGTAGCCACCGTATGCATGCTCCTAGGGTTACCTCTTTACCCTCTGTAGTTGTGTAGCCAGTGTAGCTAACGTAGCCGCCGTTTGCATGCTCCTAGGGTTACCTCTATACCCTCTGTAGTAGCGTAGCCAGTGTAGCTAGCGTAGCCACCGTATGCATGCTCCCAGGGTTACCTCTATACCTTCTGTAGTCGTGTAACCAGTGTAGCTAACGTAGCCACCGAATGCATTCTCCTTGGCTTACCTCCAGACTCTATGTAGTCGCGTAGCCAGTGTAGCTAGCGTAGCCACCGTATGCATGCTCCCAGGATTACCTCTATACCCTCTAACGTAGCCACCGAATGCATGCTCCTAGGCTTACATCCATATCCTGTGTAGCAGCGTAGTCAGTGTAGCTAGCGTAGCCCCAGAATGCATGCTCCTAGGCTTACCTCCAGACTCTGTGTAGCATTGTAATCAGTGTAGCTAGCGTAGCCACAGATTGCATGCTCCTAGGCTTACCTGCAGACCCTATGTAGCCGCGTAGCCAGTGTAGTTAGCGTAGCCACCGTATGCATGCTCCCAGGGTTACCTCTTTACCCTCTGTAGTTGTGTAGCCAGTGTAGCTAACGTAGCCGCCGTATGCATGCTCCCAGGGTTACCTCTATACGTATCCAGTGCAGCTACTGTATGCATGCTCCCAGGGTTACTTCTATACCCTTTGTAGTCCCGTAGCCAATGTAGCTAACGTAGCCACCGAATGCATGCTCCTAGGCTCACCCCCAGAATCTCTGTGTAGCAGAGTAGTCAGTGTAGCTAGCGGGGCCACAGAATGCATGCTCCTAGGCTTACCTCCAGACTCTGTGTAGCTACATAGCCAGTGTAGTTAGCGTAGCCATCGTATGCATGCTCCCAGGGTTACCTCTTTGCCCTCTGTAGTCGTGTAGCAAGGGTAGCTAACGTATCCACCGAATGCATGCTCCTAGGCTTACCTCCAGACCCTATGTAGCCACGTAGTCAGTGTAGCTAGCGTAGCCCCCGAATGCGGGCTCTTAGGCTTACCCCCAGAACCTCTGTGTATCAGCGTAGCCAGTGTAGCTAGCGTAGCCACCGTATGCATGCTCCTAGGGTTACCTCTTTACCCTCTGTAGTTGTGTAGCCAGTGTAGCTAACGTAGCCGCCGTATGCATGCTCCTAGGGTTACCTCTATACCCTCTGTAGTAGCGTAGCCAGTGTAGCCACCGTATGCATGCTCCCAGGGTTACCTCTATACCTTCTGTAGTCGTGTAACCAGTGTAGCTTACGTAGCCACCGAATGCATTCTCCTTGGCTTACCTTCAGACTGTGTGTAGTCTCGTAGCCAGTGTAGCTAGCGTAGCCACCGTATGCATGCTCCTAGGGTTACCTCTATACCCTCTGTTGTCGCATAGCCAGTGTAGCTAACGTAGCCCACGAATGCATGCTCCTAGGTTTACCTCCAAACTCTGTGTAGCAGCGTAGCCAGTGTAGCTAACGTAGACCCGAATGCATGCTCCTAGGCTTACCTCCAGACTCTGTGTAGCAGCGTAGTCAGTGTAGCTAACGTAGATCCTGAATACATGCTCCTAGGCTTACCCCAAGAACCTCTGTGTAGTCGTGTAGCCAGTGTGGTTAACAAAGCCACAGAATGCATGCTCCTAGCCTTACCTGAAGACCCTATGTAGCCGCATAGCCAGTGTAGTTAGCGTAGCCACCGTATGCATGCTCCCAGGGTAACCTCTATACCCTCTGTAGTCGTGTAGCCAGTTTACCTAACGTAGCCACCGAATGATTGCTCCTAGGCTTACCTGCAGACTCTGTGTAGCGGCGTAGTCAGTGTAGCTAGGGTACCAACAGAATGCATGCTCCTAGGCTTACCTGCAGACCCTATATAGGTGCGTAGCCAGTGTAGTTAGCGTAGCCCCCGTATGCATGCTCCCAGGGTACCTCTATACCCTCTGTAGTCGTGTAGCCAGTGTAGCTAACATAGCCACCGAATGTTTGGTTCTAGGCTTACGTCCAGACTCTGTTTAGTCGCGTAGCCAGTGTAGCTAACGTAGCCTCCGAATGCATGATCCTAGGCTTACCTCCAGACTCTGTGTAGCGGCATAGTCAGTGTAGCTAGGGTACCAACAGAATGCATGCTCCTAGGCTTACCTGCAGACCCTATGTAGATGCGTAGCCAGTGTAGTTAGCGTAGCCCCCGTATGCATGCTCCCAGGGTACCTCTATACCCTCTGTAGTCGTGTAGCCAGTGTTGCTAACATAGCCACCGAATGTTTGGTTCTAGGCTTACCTCCAGACTCTGTTTAGTCGCGTAGCCAGTGTAGCTTGCGTAGCCACTGCATGCATGCTCCTAGGCTTACCTCCAGACCCTATATAGCCACGTAGTCAGTGTAGCTAGCGGAGCCCCCGAATGCATGCTCTTAGGCTTACCCCCAGAACCTCTGTAGTCGTGTAGCAAGTGTAGCTAGCGTATCCACCGAATGCATGCTCCTAGGCTTTCCTCTAGACTCTGTGTAGCCGCATAGCCAGTGTAGCTTGCGTAGCCACTGCATGTATGCTCCTAGGCTTACCTCCAGACCCTATGTAGCCACGTAGTCAGTGTAGCTAGCGTAGCCCCCGAATGCGGGCTCTTAGGCTTACCCCTAGAACCTCTGTAGTCGCGTAGCCAGTGTGGCTAACGTAGCCACATAATGCATGCTCTTAGGCTTACATGCAGACCCTAGGTAGCCGTGTAGCCAGTGTAGATACAGTAGCCACCGAATGCATGCTCCTAAGCTTACCTCCAGACTCTGTGTATCAGCAGAGCCAGTGTAGCTAGCGTAGCCACCGTATGCATGCTCCTAGGGTTACCTCTTTACCCTCTGTAGTTGTGTAGCCAGTGTAGCTAACGTAGCCGCCGTTTGCATGCTCCTAGGGTTACCTCTATACCCACTGTAGTAGCGTAGCCAGTGTAGCTAGCGTAGCCACCGTATGCATGCTCCCAGGGTTACCTCTATACCTTCTGTAGTCGTGTAACCAGTGTAGCTAACGTAGCCACCGAATGCATTCTCCTTGGCTTACCTCCAGACTCTATGTAGTCGCGTAGCCAGTGTAGCTAGCGTAGCCACCGTATGCATGCTCCCAGGATTACCTCTATACCCTCTAACGTAGCCACCGAATGCATGCTCCTAGGCTTACATCCATATCCTGTGTAGCAGCGTAGTCAGTGTAGCTAGCGTAGCCCCAGAATGCATGCTCCTAGGCTTACCTCCAGACTCTGTGTAGCATCGTAATCAGTGTAGCTAGCGTAGCCACAGATTGCATGCTCCTAGGCTTACCTGCAGACCCTATGTAGCCGCGTAGCCAGTGTAGTTAGCGTAGCCACCGTATGCATGCTCCCAGGGTTACCTCTTTACCCTCTGTAGTTGTGTAGCCAGTGTAGCTAACGTAGCCGCCGTATGCATGCTCCTAGGGTTACCTCTATACCCTCTGTAGTAGCGTAGCCAGTGTAGCCACCGTATGCATGCTCCCAGGGTTACCTCTATACCTTCTGTAGTCGTGTAACCAGTGTAGCTTACGTAGCCACCGAATGCATTCTCCTTGGCTTACCTCCAGACTGTGTGTAGTCGCGGAGCCGGTGTAGCTAGCGTAGCCACCGTATGCATGCTCCCAGGGTTACCTCGGTAACCAGAGAATGCATTCTGCGTGGCTTACCTCCAGACCCTGTGTAGCAGTGTAGTCAGTATAGCTAGCGTAGCACCAGAATGCAAGCACCTAGGCTTACCCTCAGAACCTCTGTAGTCGCGTAGCCAGTGTGCATGCTCCTAGGCTTACATCCAGATCCTGTGTAGCAGCGTAGTCAGTGCAGCTAACGTAGCCACAGAATGATTGCTCCTAGTCTTACCTCCAGACTCTGTGTAGTCGCGTAGCCAGTGTAGCTTGCATAGCCACTGCATGCATGCCCCTAGGCTTACATCCAGACTCTGTGTAGCAGCGTAGTCAGTGTAGCTAGCGTAGCCACCATATGCATGCTCCCAGGGTTACCTCTATACCCTCTGTAGTCGCATAGCCAGTGTAGCTAACGTAGCCACCCAATTCAGGCCCCCAGGCTTACCTCCAGACTCTGTGTAGCATCGTAATCAGTGTAGCTAGCGTAGCCACAGATTGCATGCTCCTAGGCTTACCTGCAGACCCTATGTAGCCGCGTAGCAAGTGTAGTTAGCGTAGCCACCGTATGCATGCTCCCAGGGTTACCTCTATATCCTCTGTAGTCGTGTAGCCAGTGTAGCTAACGTAGCCAACGAATGTTTGCTCCTAGGCTTACCTCCAGACTCTGTGTAGTTGCGTTGCCAGTGTCGCTTGCGTAGCCACTGCATGCATGCCCCTAGGCTTACATCCAGAACATCTGTAGTTGCGTAGCCAGTGTAGCTAGCTTAGCTACCGCATTCATGCTCCTTTTAGCTTACCTCTATACACTCTGTAGTTGCATAGCCAGTGTAGCTAGCGTAGCCACTGAATGCATGCTCCTAGGCTTACATCCAGATCCTGTGTAGCATCGTAGTCAGTGTAGCTTGCGTAGCCCCCGAATACATGCTCCTAGGCTTACCTCCAGAATCTGTGTAGCAGCGTAGTCAGTGTAGCTAGCGTAGCCACAGAATGTATGCTCCTAGACTTACCTAAATACACTCTGTAGTCGCTTACCCCCAGAACCTCTGTAGTCGTGTAGCCGGTGTGGCTAACGTAGCCACAGAATGCATGCTCCTAGGCTTACCTGCAGACCATATGTAGCTGCGTAGCCAGTGTAGTTAGCGTAACCATCGTATGCATGCTCCCAGGGTTACCTCTATACCCTTTGTAGTCCCGTAGCCAATGTAGCTAACGTAGCCACCGAATGCATGCTCCTAGGCTTACCCCAGAATCTCTGTGTAGCAGAGTAGTCAGTGTAGCTAGCGGGGCCACAGAATGCATGCTCCTAGGCTTACCTACAGACTCTGTAGCTACATAGCCAGTGTGGTTAGCGTAGCCATCGTATGCATGCTCCCAGGGTTACCTCTTTGCCCTCTGTAGTCGTGTAGCAAGGGTAGCTAACGTATCCACCGAATGCATTCTCCTTGGCTTACCTCCAGACTCTATGTAGTCGCGTAGCCAGTGTAGCTAGCGTAGCCACCGTATGCATGCTCCCAGGATTACCTCTATACCCTCTGCATTCGCATAGCCAGTGTAGCTAAGGTAGCCACCGAATGCATGCTCCTAGGCTTACATCCATATCCTGTGTAGCAGCGTAGTCAGTGTAGCTAGCGTAGCCCCAGAATGCATGCTCCTAGGCTTACCTCCAGAACCACTGTAGTCGCGTAGCCAGTGTGGTTAACGTAGCCACAGAATGAATGCTGCAAGGCTTACCTCGAGACCATTTGTAGCTGCGTAGCCAGTGTAGCTAGCTTAGCTACCACATTCATGCTCCTTAGCTTACCTCTATACACTCTGTAGTCGCATAGCCAATGTAGCTAGCGCAGCCCCTGAATACATGCTCCTAGGCTTACATCCAGACTCTGTGTAGCAGCGTAGTAAGTGTAGCTAGCGTAGCCCAAGAATGCATGCTCCTAGGCTTACCTCTATACACTCTGTAGTCGCATAGCCCGTGTAGCTAGCGTAGCCCCTGAATGCGTGCTCCTTGGCTTACATCCAGACTCTGTATATCAGCATAGCCAGTGTAGCTATTGTAGCCACCGTATGCATGCTCCTAGGGTTACCTCTATACCCTCTGTAGTCGCGTAGCCAGTGTAGCTAACGTAGCCCCCGAATGCATGCTCCTGGGCTTACCTCCAGACTCTGTGTAGCAGCGTAGTCAGTGTAGCTAGCGTAGATCCTGAATACATTCTCCTAGGCTTACCCCCAGAACCTCTGTGTAGTCGTGTAGCCAGTGTGGTTAACGAAGCCACAGAATGCATGCTCCTAGGCTTACCTGCAGACCCTATGTAGCCGCGTAGCCAGTGTAGGTAGCGTATCGACGGTATGCATGCTCCCAGGGTTACTTCTATACCCTCTGAAGTCGTGTAGCCAGTGTAGCTAACGTAGCCACCGAATGCATGCTCCCAGGGTTACCTCTGTAGTCGTGTAGCCAGTTTACCTAACGTAGCCACCGAATGATTGCTCCTAGGCTTACGTCCAGACTCTGTGTAGTCGTGTAGCCAGTGTAGCTAACGTAGCCACCGAATTCATGCTCCTAGGCTTACCTCTAGACTCTTTGTAGCAGCGTAGTCAGTGTAGCTAGCGTAGCCCCCGAATGAATGCTCCTAGGCTTACCCCCAGAACCTCTGTAGTCGCGTAGCCAGTGTGGCCTACGTAGCTACAGTGTGCATGCTCCTAGGCTTACATCCAGATCCTGTGTAGCAGCGTAGTCAGTGTAGCTTAGCTTACCTCTATACATTTTGTAGTTGCATAGCCAATGTAGCTAGCGGAGCCCCTGAATACATGCTCCTAGGCTTACATCCAGACTCTGTGTAGCGGCGTAGTCAGTGTAGCTAGCGTAGCCCCAGAATGCATGCTCCTAGGCTTACCACCAGAACCTCTGTAGTCGCGTAGCCAGTGTGGTTAACGTATCCACAGAATGCATGCTCCTAGGCTTACCTGCAGACCCAATGTAGCCGCGTAGCCAGTGTAGTTAGTGTAGCCACTGTATGCATGCTCCCAGGGTTACCTCTATACCCTCTGTAGTCGTGTAGCCAGTGTAGCTAACGCTGCCACCGAATGATTGCTCCTAGGCTTACCTCCAGACTCTGTGTAGTCGTGTATCCAGTGTAGCTTGCGTAGCTACTGAATGCATGCTCCTAGGCTTACGTCCAGACCCTATGTAGCCACGTAGCCAGTGTAGCTAGCGTTGCCACAGTATTCATGCTCCCATTGTTACCCTCTGTAGTCGCGTAGCCAGTGTAGCTAACGTAGCGCCTGAATGCATGCTCCTAGGCTTACATCCAGATCCTGTGTAAGCAGTGTAGTCAGTGTAGCTAGCGTAGCCCCAGAATGCATGCTCCTAGGCTTACCTGCAGACCCTTTGTAGTCGCATATCCAGAGTAGCTAACGTAGCCACCGAATGCATGCTCCTAGGCTTACCTTCAGACTCTGTATAGCAGCGTAGCCAGTGTAGCTAGCGTAGCCACCGTATGCATGCTCCTAGGGTTACCTCTATACCCTCTGTTGTTGCATAGCCAGTGTAGCTAACGTAGCCCACGAATGCATGCTCCTAGGTTTACCTCCAAACTCTGTGTTGCAGCGTAGCCAGTGTAGCTAACGTAGACCCGAATGCATGCTCCTAGGCTTACCTCCAGACTCTGTGTAGCAGCGTAGTCAGTGTAGCTAACGTAGATCCTGAATACATGCTCCTAGGCTTACCCCAAAAACCTCTGTGTAGTCGTGTAGCCAGTGTGGTTAACGAAGCCACAGAATGCATGCTCCTAGCCTTACCTGAAGACCCTATGTAGCCGCATAGCCAGTGTAGTTAGCGTAGCCACCGTATGCATGCTCCCAGGGTAACCTCTATACCCTCTGTAGTCGTGTAGCCAGTTTACCTAACGTAGCCACCGAATGATTGCTCCTAGGCTTACCTCCAGACTCTGTGTAGCGGCGTAGTCAGTGTAGCTAGGGTACCAACAGAATGCATGCTCCTAGGCTTACCTGCAGACCCTATGTAGGTGCGTAGCCAGTGTAGTTAGCGTAGCCCCCGTATGCATGCTCCCAGGGTAACTCTATACCCTCTGTAGTCGTGTAGCCAGTGTAGCTAACATAGCCACCGAATGTTTGGTTCTAGGCTTACCTCCAGACTCTGTTTAGTCGCGTAGCCAGTGTAGCTAACGTAGCCTCCGAATGCATGCTCCTAGGCTTACCTCCAGACTCTGTGTAGCGGCGTAGTCAGTGTAGCTAGGGTACCAACAGAATGCATGCTCCTAGGCTTACCTGCAGACCCTATGTAGGTGCGTAGCCAGTGTAGTTAGCGTAGCCCCCGTATGCATGCTCCCAGGGTACCTCTATACCCTCTGTAGTCGTGTAGCCAGTGTAGCTAACATAGCCACCGAATGTTTGGTTCTAGGCTTACCTCCAGACTCTGTTTAGTCGCGTAGCCAGTGTAGCTTGCGTAGCCACTGCATGCATGCTCCTAGGCTTACCTCCAGACCCTATATAGCCACGTAGTCAGTGTAGCTAGCGGAGCCCCTGAATGCATGCTCTTAGGCTTACCCCCAGAACCTCTGTAGTCGTGTAGCAAGTGTAGCTAGCGTATCCACCGAATGCATGCTCCTAGGCTTTCCTCTAGACTCTGTGTAGCCGCATAGCCAGTGTAGCTTGCGTAGCCACTGCATGTATGCTCCTAGGCTTACCTCCAGACCCTATGTAGCCACGTAGTCAGTGTAGCTAGCGTAGCCCCCGAATGCGGGCTCTTAGGCTTACCCCTAGAACCTCTGTAGTTGCGTAGCCAGTGTGGCTAACGTAGCCACATAATGCATGCTCTTAGGCTTACATGCAGACCCTAGATAGCCGTGTAGCCAGTGTAGATACAGTAGCCACCGAATGCATGCTCCTAAGCTTACCTCCAGACTCTCTGTATCAGCAGAGCCAGTGTAGCTAGCGTAGCCACCGTATGCATGCTCCTAGGGTTACCTCTTTACCCTCTGTAGTTGTGTAGCCAGTGTAGCTAACGTAGCCGCCGTTTGCATGCTCCTAGGGTTACCTCTATACCCTCTGTAGTAGCGTAGCCAGTGTAGCTAGCGTAGCCACCGTATGCATGCTCCCAGGGTTACCTCTATACCTTCTGTAGTCGTGTAACCAGTGTAGCTAACGTAGCCACCGAATGCATTCTCCTTGGCTTACCTCCAGACTCTATGTAGTCGCGTAGCCAGTGTAGCTAGCGTAGCCACCGTATGCATGCTCCCAGGATTACCTCTATACCCTCTAACGTAGCCACCGAATGCATGCTCCTAGGCTTACATCCATATCCTGTGTAGCAGCGTAGTCAGTGTAGCTAGCGTAGCCCCAGAATGCATGCTCCTAGGCTTACCTCCAGACTCTGTGTAGCATCGTAATCAGTGTAGCTAGCGTAGCCACAGATTGCATGCTCCTAGGCTTACCTGCAGACCCTATGTAGCCGCGTAGCCAGTGTAGTTAGCGTAGCCACCGTATGCATGCTCCCAGGGTTACCTCTTTACCCTCTGTAGTTGTGTAGCCAGTGTAGCTAACGTAGCCGCCGTATGCATGCTCCCAGGGTTACCTCTATACGTATCCAGTGCAGCTACTGTATGCATGCTCCCAGGGTTACTTCTATACCCTTTGTAGTCCCGTAGCCAATGTAGCTAACGTAGCCACCGAATGCATGCTCCTAGGCTCACCCCCAGAATCTCTGTGTAGCAGAGTAGTCAGTGTAGCTAGCGGGGCCACAGAATGCATGCTCCTAGGCTTACCTCCAGACTCTGTGTAGCTACATAGCCAGTGTAGTTAGCGTAGCCATCCAGTGGCGTAGGAGCAATGTACGCCAAAACGCCAGTGCGTAGTGTTGAAAAGTGAGAATAAAAATGTTCCTATGTTCTTTAGTCATATTTTCTCATTGTTCATAAATTGTAAAAGTAATCTCGAGCACACTAGCCCAAAGAAATGTTTTGTGGATACCATATCATTATTTGTCTGTCTGGCAAATATCATTTAACAGATTGAATTCCCTTACCAACATGCTTTATGTCATGAAAATCGAGACTATCTTATGAATTTTAAAAGTAAAATACAATTTCGCCAAATATTCGTGAATCGCGTTCTCTTCACGAATTTGAGAGAAAAACTTTTTTTTCATTTTTTCTGCATGTTCCGTAATGCTTATGCAAACTATGGTATCATATGATTATAATGATGAACCTCTTTAAAAGATGTATATTTTTTATTCTCCCCTACCCCGATTTTTCAATTTCACTACATCGATTTATATTCCGTTGCTATGCAAAATCATAGACAGAAATTATAGTTAAAGAGTTTATTGCACTGTATATCAATTTTCTTTTCCTATCGAAATTAAATAAAACGTGCTCCCCTGAATCAATATAGATGCTCCACAGGCGTAACAAACCCAAGACTTCACTATAATGGACGAATAAAGAAGTATAAAAATGCCCATCTGAATTTTGTTATATTTATTCTCCTTGGAAAGAGAGAAAATGGCCTTGAACCTAGATTGCACGCGCGATCTGAAGTAAGCCTATGTGCAATGTATTTCTGATGTACAAGAATAATCTAATTGTACATCCCGTATTGCACCAATCAATCGAAATATTGTAAAACAAGCATATTTCTAAATTGAGTAAAAGGAAGTGTTTTAAACAAAAATGATAATAAAATAATATCAATATATATATAATTTGCGCAAGCCACGCAAACTTTCAAATTTCTGTCATGATCATGAAGTTGTTGTGTGATCAAAATAAGCTCAGTTTCATCACAAGGGCGCCGGGGATTAGTATTGTGTTAAAAATTAAATCCACATAATACTCCCATCGCCAAGGCCGATACAGTGGGAATCTGACCTTAAAGCGAGGTATTATTGGGCGTGTTCACTCAGGTGTTGTAATAATCGCTCGCGAATCGCAGCTCTGTCACGGTGAATAGAGGAGACACGATTCAAATTCAAATTGGTTTTAGCCTACTTCAAACGTATTCCGAGTGAACACAATCAGGGGGCCCAAACATTGTGAACTATTTATTCACAAGTACAGGAGTGAGCGTGATAAGCTCTACTCAAAATGTATTCTGAGTGAACTCAACATGGGGGCCTAAACATCGTCAACTATTCATTCATAATTACAGGAGTGAACGTAACCAGCTCTATATTCATGTAGTCTAATGTGCCTATGTAGACGTCATCGTAGGCTCATGAATATAGAGTTCAATTGATCAAAACCGAAACAACACGTTCACTGAAGTGTGATTTATTAAGAACAACAAACGATTATTTGTATTTTTATATTCTAATTCATTTCCTTATGCTATGATGAAGTTTATTCAACGGGAGTCGCAATAATTTATATATAGCGTACAATAAACACTTTAAGTCAGCAATTATCTATTTTCTTACTAAATCACTAATTGTTATTAGTAGTACTTCTTGAAATATGAATGTTAAAGACAAAAACAACTTGAAAATGCTGATTATTCAATGACACGTTTCATTGATTTCAGTTCTAGAAAAGCGATTACCTAGTTTTTTTTCATTTGAAAAATAATAGATTCTTGTTTCATAACATGTTTGGCACCCCCTAAGTCACGTTGACCTCGATTTGACCTTTGTTGTGGGGGTGTTTTTTCACGAATGCGTTTCTTCATATCAATTGATCAAACTAGTTTCTTTAATCTGTACGTATTGTATTGCACGGTACACGATGGAATCAGACAATACTATATATCTAAATTCAATTATTCGAAAATTATTAAAAAATCTCTTATTGTTTTGAAAATTGGTCGTCTCAATCGTTCGAGACATTAGCAAAGTGAGAATGATTTGTGTCGAGATTTAAAAGATAGGCTTTCCAAGGTGATTTTAAGTGATGAAAATCATTCGAACATTTTAAAGCACATTAAAAAGGTATCAGGGATTTAAAGCTTGCACATAAAATCGAAACGCCAACCTATACGTATGACCAATCGCCCATACAAATGCATCGCTTTAGTATTTCCGTTCACATTTAGGTTGTGAAAAACATTGCAAGCTTAAAATCTCTGTTTTCGTAAAATGACATTTACGAGCATAAAATAGGCGTTTTGATATAGAATATTGACACAATTGTTTCATATTTTTGGCGAGATTTTTGGCGTAGTGTTGAATTTACACCTTCCTACGCCCCTGCCATCGTATGCATGCTCCCAGGGTTACCTCTTTGCCCTCTGTAGTCGTGTAGCAAGGGTAGCTAACGTATCCACCGAATGCATGCTCCTAGGCTTACCTCCAGACCCTATGTAGCCACGTAGTCAGTGTAGCTAGCGTAGCCCCCGAATGCGGGCTCTTAGGCTTACCCCCAGAACCTCTGTGTATCAGCGTAGCCAGTGTAGCTAGCGTAGCCACCGTATGCATGCTCCTAGGGTTACCTCTTTACCCTCTGTAGTTGTGTAGCCAGTGTAGCTAACGTAGCCGCCGTATGCATGCTCCTAGGGTTACCTCTATACCCTCTGTAGTAGCGTAGCCAGTGTAGCCACCGTATGTATGCTCCCAGGGTTACCTCTATACCTTCTGTAGTCGTGTAACCAGTGTAGCTTACGTAGCCACCGAATGCATTCTCCTTGGCTTACCTCCAGAATGGTGTAGTCTCGTAGCCAGTGTAGCTAGCGTAGCCACCGTATGCATGCTCCTAGGGTTACCTCTATACCCTCTGTTGTCGCATAGCCAGTGTAGCTAACGTAGCCCACGAATGCATGCTCCTAGGTTTACCTCCAAACTCTGTGTAGCAGCGTAGCCAGTGTAGCTAACGTAGACCCGAATGCATGCTCCTAGGCTTACCTCCAGACTCTGTGTAGCAGCGTAGTCAGTGTAGCTAACGTAGATCCTGAATACATGCTCCTAGGCTTACCCCAAGAACCTCTGTGTAGTCGTGTAGCCAGTGTGGTTAACAAAGCCACAGAATGCATGCTCCTAGCCTTACCTGAAGACCCTATGTAGCCGCATAGCCAGTGTAGTTAGCGTAGCCACCGTATGCATGCTCCCAGGGTAACCTCTATACCCTCTGTAGTCGTGTAGCCAGTTTACCTAACGTAGCCACCGAATGATTGCTCCTAGGCTTACCTGCAGACTCTGTGTAGCGGCGTAGTCAGTGTAGCTAGGGTACCAACAGAATGCATGCTCCTAGGCTTACCTGCAGACCCTATATAGGTGCATAGCCAGTGTAGTTAGCGTAGCCCCCGTATGCATGCTCCCAGGGTACCTCTATACCCTCTGTAGTCGTGTAGCCAGTGTAGCTAACATAGCCACCGAATGTTTGGTTCTAGGCTTACGTCCAGACTCTGTTTAGTCGCGTAGCCAGTGTAGCTAACGTAGCCTCCGAATGCATGATCCTAGGCTTACCTCCAGACTCTGTGTAGCGGCGTAGTCAGTGTAGCTAGGGTACCAACAGAATGCATGCTCCTAGGCTTACCTGCAGACCCTATGTAGATGCGTAGCCAGTGTAGTTAGCGTAGCCCCCGTATGCATGCTCCCAGGGTACCTCTATACCCTCTGTAGTCGTGTAGCCAGTGTTGCTAACATAGCCACCGAATGTTTGGTTCTAGGCTTACCTCCAGACTCTGTTTAGTCGCGTAGCCAGTGTAGCTTGCGTAGCCACTGCATGCATGCTCCTAGGCTTACCTCCAGACCCTATATAGCCACGTAGTCAGTGTAGCTAGCGGAGCCCCCGAATGCATGCTCTTAGGCTTACCCCCAGAACCTCTGTAGTCGTGTAGCAAGTGTAGCTAGCGTATCCACCGAATGCATGCTCCTAGGCTTTCCTCTAGACTCTGTGTAGCCGCATAGCCAGTGTAGCTTGCGTAGCCACTGCATGTATGCTCCTAGGCTTACCTCCAGACCCTATGTAGCCACGTAGTCAGTGTAGCTAGCGTAGCCCCCGAATGCGGGCTCTTAGGCTTACCCCTAGAACCTCTGTAGTCGCGTAGCCAGTGTGGCTAACGTAGCCACATAATGCATGCTCTTAGGCTTACATGCAGACCCTAGGTAGCCGTGTAGCCAGTGTAGATACAGTAGCCACCGAATGCATGCTCCTAAGCTTACCTCCAGACTCTGTGTATCAGCAGAGCCAGTGTAGCTAGCGTAGCCACCGTATGCATGCTCCTAGGGTTACCTCTTTACCCTCTGTAGTTGTGTAGCCAGTGTAGCTAACGTAGCCGCCGTTTGCATGCTCCTAGGGTTACCTCTATACCCTCTGTAGTAGCGTAGCCAGTGTAGCTAGCGTAGCCACCGTATGCATGCTCCCAGGGTTACCTCTATACCTTCTGTAGTCGTGTAACCAGTGTAGCTAACGTAGCCACCGAATGCATTCTCCTTGGCTTACCTCCAGACTCTATGTAGTCGCGTAGCCAGTGTAGCTAGCGTAGCCACCGTATGCATGCTCCCAGGATTACCTCTATACCCTCTAACGTAGCCACCGAATGCATGCTCCTAGGCTTACATCCATATCCTGTGTAGCAGCGTAGTCAGTGTAGCTAGCGTAGCCCCAGAATGCATGCTCCTAGGCTTACCTCCAGACTCTGTGTAGCATCGTAATCAGTGTAGCTAGCGTAGCCACAGATTGCATGCTCCTAGGCTTACCTGCAGACCCTATGTAGCCGCGTAGCCAGTGTAGTTAGCGTAGCCACCGTATGCATGCTCCCAGGGTTACCTCTTTACCCTCTGTAGTTGTGTAGCCAGTGTAGCTAACGTAGCCGCCGTATGCATGCTCCTAGGGTTACCTCTATACCCTCTGTAGTAGCGTAGCCAGTGTAGCCACCGTATGCATGCTCCCAGGGTTACCTCTATACCTTCTGTAGTCGTGTAACCAGTGTAGCTTACGTAGCCACCGAATGCATTCTCCTTGGCTTACCTCCAGACTGTGTGTAGTCGCGGAGCCAGTGTAGCTAGCGTAGCCACCGTATGCATGCTCCCAGGGTTACCTCGGTAACCAGAGAATGCATTCTGCGTGGCTTACCTCCAGACCCTGTGTAGCAGTGTAGTCAGTATAGCCCCAGAATGCATGCACCTAGGCTTACCCTCAGAACCTCTGTAGTCGCGTAGCCAGTGTGCATGCTCCTAGGCTTACATACAGATCCTGTGTAGCAGCGTAGTCAGTGCAGCTACCGTAGCCACAGAATGATTGCTCCTAGGCTTACCTCCAGACTCTGTGTAGTTGCGTAGCCAGTGTAGCTTGCATAGCCACTGCATGCATGTTCCTAGGCTTACCTCCAGACTCTGTGTAGTTGCGTAGCCAGTGTAGCTTGCATAGCCACTGCATGCATGTTCCTAGGCTTACCTCCAGACTCTGTGTAGCAGCGTAGTCAGTGTAGCTAGCGTAGCCACCATATGCATGCTCCCAGGGTTACCTCTATACCCTCTGTAGTCGCATAGCCAGTGCAGCTAACGTAGCCACCGAATGCAGGCCCTTAGGCTAACCTCCAGACTCTGTGTAGCAGCGTAATCACTGTAGCTAGCGTAGCCACAGAATGCATGCTCTTAGGCTTACCTGCAGACCCTATGTAGCCGCGTAGCCAGTGTAGTTAGCGTAGCCACCGTATGCATGCTCCCAGGGTTACCTCTATATCCTCTGTAGTCGTGTAGCCAGTGTAGCTAACGTAGCCAACGAATGTTTGCTCCTAGGCTTACCTCCAGACTCTGTGTAGTCGCGTTGCCAGTGTCGCTTGCGTAGCCACTGCATGCATGCCCCTAGGCTTACCTCCAGAACCTATGAAGCCACGTAGCCAGTGTAGCTAGCGTAGCCACCATATGCATGCTCCAAGGGTTACCTCTATACCCTCTGTAGTTCCATAGCCAGTGTAGCTAACGTAGCCACCGAATGCATGCTCCTAGGCTTACATCCATATCCTGTGTAGCAGCGTAGTCAGCGTAGCTAGCTTAGCTACCGCATTCATGCTCCTCAGCTTACCTCTATACACTCTGTAGTCGCATAGCCAGTGAAGCTAGCGTAGCCCCTGAATGCATGCTCCTAGACTTACATCCAGATCCTGTGTAGCATCGTAGTCAGTGTAGCTAGCGTAGCCCCCGTATGCATACTCCTAGGCTTACCTCCAGACTCTGTGTAGCAGCGTAGTCAGTGTAGCTATCGTAGCCCCAGAATGCATGCTCCTAGGCTTACCTCTATACACTCTGTAGTCGCATAGCCAATGTAGCTAGCTTAGCCCCTGAATACATGCTCCTAGGCTTACATCCAGATCCTGTGTAGCAGCGTAGACAGTGTAGCTAGCGTAGCCCCAGAATGCATGCTCCTAGGGTTACCTCCAGAACCTCTGTAGTCGCGTAGCCAGTGTAGCTAGCTTAGCTACTGCATTCATGCTCCTAGGCTTACATCCAGATCCTGTGTAGCAGCGTAGACAGTGTAGCTAGCGTAGCCCCAGAATGCATGCTCCTAGGGTTACCTCCAGAACCTCTGTAGTCGCGTAGCCAGTGTAGCTAGCTTAGCTACTGCATTCATAGCCCCTGAATGCGTGCTCCTTGGCTTACATCCAGACTCTGTATATCAGCATAGCCAGTGTAGCTATTGTAGCCACCGTATGCATGCTCCTAGGGTTACCTCCATACCCTCTGTAGTCGCGTAGCCAGTGTAGCTAACGTAGCCCCCGAATGCATGCTCCTGGGCTTACCTCCAGACTCTGTGTAGCAGCGTAGTCAGTGTAGCTAGCGTAGATCCTGAATACATTCTCCTAGGCTTACCCCCAGAACCTCTGTGTAGTCGTGTAGCCAGTGTGGTTAACGAAGCCACAGAATGCATGCTCCTAGGCTTACCTGCAGACCCTATGTAGCCGCGTAGCCAGTGTAGGTAGCGTATCGACGGTATGCATGCTCCCAGGATTACTTCTATACCCTCTGAAGTCGTGTAGCCAGTGTAGCTAACGTAGCCACCGAATGCATGCTCCCAGGGTTACCTCTGTAGTCGTGTAGTCAGTTTACCTAACGTAGCCACCGAATGATTGCTCCTAGGCTTACGTCCAGACTCTGTGTAGTCGTGTAGCCAGTGTAGCTAACGTAGCCACCGAATTCATGCTCCTAGGCTTACCTCTAGACTCTTTGTAGCAGCGTAGTCAGTGTAGCTAGCGTAGCCCCCGAATGAATGCTCCTAGGCTTACCCCCAGAACCTCTGTAGTCGCGTAGCCAGTGTGGCCTACGTAGCTACAGTGTGCATGCTCCTAGGCTTACATCCAGATCCTGTGTAGCAGCGTAGTCAGTGTAGCTTAGCTTACCTCTATACATTTTGTAGTTGCATAGCCAATGTAGCTAGCGGAGCCCCTGAATACATGCTCCTAGGCTTACATCCAGACTCTGTGTAGCAGCGTAGTCAGTGTAGCTAGCGTAGCCCCAGAATGCATGCTCCTAGGCTTACCACCAGAACCTCTGTAGTCGCGTAGCCAGTGTGGTTAACGTATCCACAGAATGCATGCTCCTAGGCTTACCTGCAGACCCAATGTAGCCGCGTAGCCAGTGTAGTTAGTGTAGCCACTGTATGCATGCTCCCAGGGTTACCTCTATACCCTCTGTAGTCGTGTAGCCAGTGTAGCTAACGCTGCCACCGAATGATTGCTCCTAGGCTTACCTCCAGACTCTGTGTAGTCGTGTATCCAGTGTAGCTTGCGTAGCTACTGAATGCATGCTCCTAGGCTTACGTCCAGACCCTATGTAGCCACGTAGCCAGTGTAGCTAGCGTTGCCACAGTATTCATGCTCCCATTGTTACCCTCTGTAGTCGCGTAGCCAGTGTAGCTAACGTAGCGCCTGAATGCATGCTCCTAGGCTTACATCCAGATCCTGTGTAAGCAGTGTAGTCAGTGTAGCTAGCGTAGCCCCAGAATGCATGCTCCTAGGCTTACCTGCAGACCCTTTGTAGTCGCATATCCAGAGTAGCTAACGTAGCCACCGAATGCATGCTCCTAGGCTTACCTTCAGACTCTGTATAGCAGCGTAGCCAGTGTAGCTAGCGTAGCCACCGTATGCATGCTCCTAGGGTTACCTCTATACCCTCTGTTGTCGCATAGCCAGTGTAGCTAACGTAGCCCACGAATGCATGCTCCTAGGTTTACCTCCAAACTCTGTGTAGCAGCGTAGCCAGTGTAACTAACGTAGACCCGAATGCATGCTCCTAGGCTTACCTCCAGACTCTGTGTAGCAGCGTAGTCAGTGTAGCTAACGTAGATCCTGAATACATGCTCCTAGGCTTACCCCAAAAACCTCTGTGTAGTCGTGTAGCCAGTGTGGTTAACGAAGCCACAGAATGCATGCTCCTAGCCTTACCTGAAGACCCTATGTAGCCGCATAGCCAGTGTAGTTAGCGTAGCCACCGTATGCATGCTCCCAGGGTAACCTCTATACCCTCTGTAGTCGTGTAGCCAGTTTACCTAACGTAGCCACCGAATGATTGCTCCTAGGCTTACCTCCAGACTCTGTGTAGCGGCGTAGTCAGTGTAGCTAGGGTACCAACAGAATGCATGCTCCTAGGCTTACCTGCAGACCCTATGTAGGTGCGTAGCCAGTGTAGTTAGCGTAGCCCCCGTATGCATGCTCCCAGGGTAACTCTATACCCTCTGTAGTCGTGTAGCCAGTGTAGCTAACATAGCCACCGAATGTTTGGTTCTAGGCTTACCTCCAGACTCTGTTTAGTCGCGTAGCCAGTGTAGCTAACGTAGCCTCCGAATGCATGCTCCTAGGCTTACCTCCAGACTCTGTGTAGCGGCGTAGTCAGTGTAGCTAGGGTACCAACAGAATGCATGCTCCTAGGCTTACCTGCAGACCCTATGTAGGTGCGTAGCCAGTGTAGTTAGCGTAGCCCCCGTATGCATGCTCCCAGGGTACCTCTATACCCTCTGTAGTCGTGTAGCCAGTGTAGCTAACATAGCCACCGAATGTTTGGTTCTAGGCTTACCTCCAGACTCTGTTTAGTCGCGTAGCCAGTGTAGCTTGCGTAGCCACTGCATGCATGCTCCTAGGCTTACCTCCAGACCCTATATAGCCACGTAGTCAGTGTAGCTAGCGGAGCCCCTGAATGCATGCTCTTAGGCTTACCCCCAGAACCTCTGTAGTCGTGTAGCAAGTGAAGCTAGCGTATCCACCGAATGCATGCTCCTAGGCTTTCCTCTAGACTCTGTGTAGCCGCATAGCCAGTGTAGCTTGCGTAGCCACTGCATGTATGCTCCTAGGCTTACCTCCAGACCCTATGTAGCCACGTAGTCAGTGTAGCTAGCGTAGCCCCCGAATGCGGGCTCTTAGGCTTACCCCTAGAACCTCTGTAGTCGCGTAGCCAGTGTGGCTAACGTAGCCACATAATGCATGCTCTTAGGCTTACATGCAGACCCTAGGTAGCCGTGTAGCCAGTGTAGATACAGTAGCCACCGAATGCATGCTCCTAAGCTTACCTCCAGACTCTCTGTATCAGCAGAGCCAGTGTAGCTAGCGTAGCCACCGTATGCATGCTCCTAGGGTTACCTCTTTACCCTCTGTAGTTGTGTAGCCAGTGTAGCTAACGTAGCCGCCGTTTGCATGCTCCTAGGGTTACCTCTATACCCTCTGTAGTAGCGTAGCCAGTGTAGCTAGCGTAGCCACCGTATGCATGCTCCCAGGGTTACCTCTATACCTTCTGTAGTCGTGTAACCAGTGTAGCTAACGTAGCCACCGAATGCATTCTCCTTGGCTTACCTCCAGACTCTATGTAGTCGCGTAGCCAGTGTAGCTAGCGTAGCCACCGTATGCATGCTCCCAGGATTACCTCTATACCCTCTAACGTAGCCACCGAATGCATGCTCCTAGGCTTACATCCATATCCTGTGTAGCAGCGTAGTCAGTGTAGCTAGCGTAGCCCCAGAATGCATGCTCCTAGGCTTACCTCCAGACTCTGTGTAGCATTGTAATCAGTGTAGCTAGCGTAGCCACAGATTGCATGCTCCTAGGCTTACCTGCAGACCCTATGTAGCCGCGTAGCCAGTGTAGTTAGCGTAGCCACCGTATGCATGCTCCCAGGGTTACCTCTTTACCCTCTGTAGTTGTGTAGCCAGTGTAGCTAACGTAGCCGCCGTATGCATGCTCCCAGGGTTACCTCTATACGTATCCAGTGCAGCTACTGTATGCATGCTCCCAGGGTTACTTCTATACCCTTTGTAGTCCCGTAGCCAATGTAGCTAACGTAGCCACCGAATGCATGCTCCTAGGCTCACCCCCAGAATCTCTGTGTAGCAGAGTAGTCAGTGTAGCTAGCGGGGCCACAGAATGCATGCTCCTAGGCTTACCTCCAGACTCTGTGTAGCTACATAGCCAGTGTAGTTAGCGTAGCCATCGTATGCATGCTCCCAGGGTTACCTCTTTGCCCTCTGTAGTCGTGTAGCAAGGGTAGCTAACGTATCCACCGAATGCATGCTCCTAGGCTTACCTCCAGACCCTATGTAGCCACGTAGTCAGTGTAGCTAGCGTAGCCCCCGAATGCGGGCTCTTAGGCTTACCCCCAGAACCTCTGTGTATCAGCGTAGCCAGTGTAGCTAGCGTAGCCACCGTATGCATGCTCCTAGGGTTACCTCTTTACCCTCTGTAGTTGTGTAGCCAGTGTAGCTAACGTAGCCGCCGTATGCATGCTCCTAGGGTTACCTCTATACCCTCTGTAGTAGCGTAGCCAGTGTAGCCACCGTATGCATGCTCCCAGGGTTACCTCTATACCTTCTGTAGTCGTGTAACCAGTGTAGCTTACGTAGCCACCGAATGCATTCTCCTTGGCTTACCTTCAGACTGTGTGTAGTCTCGTAGCCAGTGTAGCTAGCGTAGCCACCGTATGCATGCTCCTAGGGTTACCTCTATACCCTCTGTTGTCGCATAGCCAGTGTAGCTAACGTAGCCCACGAATGCATGCTCCTAGGTTTACCTCCAAACTCTGTGTAGCAGCGTAGCCAGTGTAGCTAACGTAGACCCGAATGCATGCTCCTAGGCTTACCTCCAGACTCTGTGTAGCAGCGTAGTCAGTGTAGCTAACGTAGATCCTGAATACATGCTCCTAGGCTTACCCCAAGAACCTCTGTGTAGTCGTGTAGCCAGTGTGGTTAACAAAGCCACAGAATGCATGCTCCTAGCCTTACCTGAAGACCCTATGTAGCCGCATAGCCAGTGTAGTTAGCGTAGCCACCGTATGCATGCTCCCAGGGTAACCTCTATACCCTCTGTAGTCGTGTAGCCAGTTTACCTAACGTAGCCACCGAATGATTGCTCCTAGGCTTACCTGCAGACTCTGTGTAGCGGCGTAGTCAGTGTAGCTAGGGTACCAACAGAATGCATGCTCCTAGGCTTACCTGCAGACCCTATATAGGTGCATAGCCAGTGTAGTTAGCGTAGCCCCCGTATGCATGCTCCCAGGGTACCTCTATACCCTCTGTAGTCGTGTAGCCAGTGTAGCTAACATAGCCACCGAATGTTTGGTTCTAGGCTTACGTCCAGACTCTGTTTAGTCGCGTAGCCAGTGTAGCTAACGTAGCCTCCGAATGCATGATCCTAGGCTTACCTCCAGACTCTGTGTAGCGGCGTAGTCAGTGTAGCTAGGGTACCAACAGAATGCATGCTCCTAGGCTTACCTGCAGACCCTATGTAGATGCGTAGCCAGTGTAGTTAGCGTAGCCCCCGTATGCATGCTCCCAGGGTACCTCTATACCCTCTGTAGTCGTGTAGCCAGTGTTGCTAACATAGCCACCGAATGTTTGGTTCTAGGCTTACCTCCAGACTCTGTTTAGTCGCGTAGCCAGTGTAGCTTGCGTAGCCACTGCATGCATGCTCCTAGGCTTACCTCCAGACCCTATATAGCCACGTAGTCAGTGTAGCTAGCGGAGCCCCCGAATGCATGCTCTTAGGCTTACCCCCAGAACCTCTGTAGTCGTGTAGCAAGTGTAGCTAGCGTATCCACCGAATGCATGCTCCTAGGCTTTCCTCTAGACTCTGTGTAGCCGCATAGCCAGTGTAGCTTGCGTAGCCACTGCATGTATGCTCCTAGGCTTACCTCCAGACCCTATGTAGCCACGTAGTCAGTGTAGCTAGCGTAGCCCCCGAATGCGGGCTCTTAGGCTTACCCCTAGAACCTCTGTAGTCGCGTAGCCAGTGTGGCTAACGTAGCCACATAATGCATGCTCTTAGGCTTACATGCAGACCCTAGGTAGCCGTGTAGCCAGTGTAGATACAGTAGCCACCGAATGCATGCTCCTAAGCTTACCTCCAGACTCTGTGTATCAGCAGAGCCAGTGTAGCTAGCGTAGCCACCGTATGCATGCTCCTAGGGTTACCTCTTTACCCTCTGTAGTTGTGTAGCCAGTGTAGCTAACGTAGCCGCCGTTTGCATGCTCCTAGGGTTACCTCTATACCCTCTGTAGTAGCGTAGCCAGTGTAGCTAGCGTAGCCACCGTATGCATGCTCCCAGGGTTACCTCTATACCTTCTGTAGTCGTGTAACCAGTGTAGCTAACGTAGCCACCGAATGCATTCTCCTTGGCTTACCTCCAGACTCTATGTAGTCGCGTAGCCAGTGTAGCTAGCGTAGCCACCGTATGCATGCTCCCAGGATTACCTCTATACCCTCTAACGTAGCCACCGAATGCATGCTCCTAGGCTTACATCCATATCCTGTGTAGCAGCGTAGTCAGTGTAGCTAGCGTAGCCCCAGAATGCATGCTCCTAGGCTTACCTCCAGACTCTGTGTAGCATCGTAATCAGTGTAGCTAGCGTAGCCACAGATTGCATGCTCCTAGGCTTACCTGCAGACCCTATGTAGCCGCGTAGCCAGTGTAGTTAGCGTAGCCACCGTATGCATGCTCCCAGGGTTACCTCTTTACCCTCTGTAGTTGTGTAGCCAGTGTAGCTAACGTAGCCGCCGTATGCATGCTCCTAGGGTTACCTCTATACCCTCTGTAGTAGCGTAGCCAGTGTAGCCACCGTATGCATGCTCCCAGGGTTACCTCTATACCTTCTGTAGTCGTGTAACCAGTGTAGCTTACGTAGCCACCGAATGCATTCTCCTTGGCTTACCTCCAGACTGTGTGTAGTCGCGGAGCCGGTGTAGCTAGCGTAGCCACCGTATGCATGCTCCCAGGGTTACCTCGGTAACCAGAGAATGCATTCTGCGTGGCTTACCTCCAGACCCTGTGTAGCAGTGTAGTCAGTATAGCTAGCGTAGCACCAGAATGCAAGCACCTAGGCTTACCCTCAGAACCTCTGTAGTCGCGTAGCCAGTGTGCATGCTCCTAGGCTTACATCCAGATCCTGTGTAGCAGCGTAGTCAGTGCAGCTAACGTAGCCACAGAATGATTGCTCCTAGTCTTACCTCCAGACTCTGTGTAGTCGCGTAGCCAGTGTAGCTTGCATAGCCACTGCATGCATGCCCCTAGGCTTACATCCAGACTCTGTGTAGCAGCGTAGTCAGTGTAGCTAGCGTAGCCACCATATGCATGCTCCCAGGGTTACCTCTATACCCTCTGTAGTCGCGTAGCCAGTGTGCATGCTCCTAGGCTTACATCCAGATCCTGTGTAGCAGCGTAGTCAGTGCAGCTAACGTAGCCACAGAATGATTGCTCCTAGTCTTACCTCCAGACTCTGTGTAGTCGCGTAGCCAGTGTAGCTTGCATAGCCACTGCATGCATGCCCCTAGGCTTACCTCCAGACTCTGTGTAGCATCGTAATCAGTGTAGCTAGCGTAGCCACAGATTGCATGCTCCTAGGCTTACCTGCAGACCCTATGTAGCCGCGTAGCAAGTGTAGTTAGCGTAGCCACCGTATGCATGCTCCCAGGGTTACCTCTATATCCTCTGTAGTCGTGTAGCCAGTGTAGCTAACGTAGCCAACGAATGTTTGCTCCTAGGCTTACCTCCAGACTCTGTGTAGTTGCGTTGCCAGTGTCGCTTGCGTAGCCACTGCATGCATGCCCCTAGGCTTACATCCAGAACATCTGTAGTTGCGTAGCCAGTGTAGCTAGCTTAGCTACCGCATTCATGCTCCTTTTAGCTTACCTCTATACACTCTGTAGTTGCATAGCCAGTGTAGCTAGCGTAGCCACTGAATGCATGCTCCTAGGCTTACATCCAGATCCTGTGTAGCATCGTAGTCAGTGTAGCTTGCGTAGCCCCCGAATACATGCTCCTAGGCTTACCTCCAGAATCTGTGTAGCAGCGTAGTCAGTGTAGCTAGCGTAGCCACAGAATGTATGCTCCTAGACTTACCTCTATACACTCTGTAGTCGCTTACCCCCAGAACCTCTGTAGTCGTGTAGCCGGTGTGGCTAACGTAGCCACAGAATGCATGCTCCTAGGCTTACCTGCAGACCATATGTAGCTGCGTAGCCAGTGTAGTTAGCGTAACCATCGTATGCATGCTCCCAGGGTTACCTCTATACCCTTTGTAGTCCCGTAGCCAATGTAGCTAACGTAGCCACCGAATGCATGCTCCTAGGCTTACCCCAGAATCTCTGTGTAGCAGAGTAGTCAGTGTAGCTAGCGGGGCCACAGAATGCATGCTCCTAGGCTTACCTACAGACTCTGTAGCTACATAGCCAGTGTGGTTAGCGTAGCCATCGTATGCATGCTCCCAGGGTTACCTCTTTGCCCTCTGTAGTCGTGTAGCAAGGGTAGCTAACGTATCCACCGAATGCATTCTCCTTGGCTTACCTCCAGACTCTATGTAGTCGCGTAGCCAGTGTAGCTAGCGTAGCCACCGTATGCATGCTCCCAGGATTACCTCTATACCCTCTGCATTCGCATAGCCAGTGTAGCTAAGGTAGCCACCGAATGCATGCTCCTAGGCTTACATCCATATCCTGTGTAGCAGCGTAGTCAGTGTAGCTAGCGTAGCCCCAGAATGCATGCTCCTAGGCTTACCTCCAGAACCACTGTAGTCGCGTAGCCAGTGTGGTTAACGTAGCCACAGAATGAATGCTGCAAGGCTTACCTCGAGACCATTTGTAGCTGCGTAGCCAGTGTAGCTAGCTTAGCTACCACATTCATGCTCCTTAGCTTACCTCTATACACTCTGTAGTCGCATAGCCAATGTAGCTAGCGCAGCCCCTGAATACATGCTCCTAGGCTTACATCCAGACTCTGTGTAGCAGCGTAGTAAGTGTAGCTAGCGTAGCCCAAGAATGCATGCTCCTAGGCTTACCTCTATACACTCTGTAGTCGCATAGCCCGTGTAGCTAGCGTAGCCCCTGAATGCGTGCTCCTTGGCTTACATCCAGACTCTGTATATCAGCATAGCCAGTGTAGCTATTGTAGCCACCGTATGCATGCTCCTAGGGTTACCTCTATACCCTCTGTAGTCGCGTAGCCAGTGTAGCTAACGTAGCCCCCGAATGCATGCTCCTGGGCTTACCTCCAGACTCTGTGTAGCAGCGTAGTCAGTGTAGCTAGCGTAGATCCTGAATACATTCTCCTAGGCTTACCCCCAGAACCTCTGTGTAGTCGTGTAGCCAGTGTGGTTAACGAAGCCACAGAATGCATGCTCCTAGGCTTACCTGCAGACCCTATGTAGCCGCGTAGCCAGTGTAGGTAGCGTATCGACGGTATGCATGCTCCCAGGGTTACTTCTATACCCTCTGAAGTCGTGTAGCCAGTGTAGCTAACGTAGCCACCGAATGCATGCTCCCAGGGTTACCTCTGTAGTCGTGTAGCCAGTTTACCTAACGTAGCCACCGAATGATTGCTCCTAGGCTTACGTCCAGACTCTGTGTAGTCGTGTAGCCAGTGTAGCTAACGTAGCCACCGAATTCATGCTCCTAGGCTTACCTCTAGACTCTTTGTAGCAGCGTAGTCAGTGTAGCTAGCGTAGCCCCCGAATGAATGCTCCTAGGCTTACCCCCAGAACCTCTGTAGTCGCGTAGCCAGTGTGGCCTACGTAGCTACAGTGTGCATGCTCCTAGGCTTACATCCAGATCCTGTGTAGCAGCGTAGTCAGTGTAGCTTAGCTTACCTCTATACATTTTGTAGTTGCATAGCCAATGTAGCTAGCGGAGCCCCTGAATACATGCTCCTAGGCTTACATCCAGACTCTGTGTAGCGGCGTAGTCAGTGTAGCTAGCGTAGCCCCAGAATGCATGCTCCTAGGCTTACCACCAGAACCTCTGTAGTCGCGTAGCCAGTGTGGTTAACGTATCCACAGAATGCATGCTCCTAGGCTTACCTGCAGACCCAATGTAGCCGCGTAGCCAGTGTAGTTAGTGTAGCCACTGTATGCATGCTCCCAGGGTTACCTCTATACCCTCTGTAGTCGTGTAGCCAGTGTAGCTAACGCTGCCACCGAATGATTGCTCCTAGGCTTACCTCCAGACTCTGTGTAGTCGTGTATCCAGTGTAGCTTGCGTAGCTACTGAATGCATGCTCCTAGGCTTACGTCCAGACCCTATGTAGCCACGTAGCCAGTGTAGCTAGCGTTGCCACAGTATTCATGCTCCCATTGTTACCCTCTGTAGTCGCGTAGCCAGTGTAGCTAACGTAGCGCCTGAATGCATGCTCCTAGGCTTACATCCAGATCCTGTGTAAGCAGTGTAGTCAGTGTAGCTAGCGTAGCCCCAGAATGCATGCTCCTAGGCTTACCTGCAGACCCTTTGTAGTCGCATATCCAGAGTAGCTAACGTAGCCACCGAATGCATGCTCCTAGGCTTACCTTCAGACTCTGTATAGCAGCGTAGCCAGTGTAGCTAGCGTAGCCACCGTATGCATGCTCCTAGGGTTACCTCTATACCCTCTGTTGTTGCATAGCCAGTGTAGCTAACGTAGCCCACGAATGCATGCTCCTAGGTTTACCTCCAAACTCTGTGTAGCAGCGTAGCCAGTGTAGCTAACGTAGACCCGAATGCATGCTCCTAGGCTTACCTCCAGACTCTGTGTAGCAGCGTAGTCAGTGTAGCTAACGTAGATCCTGAATACATGCTCCTAGGCTTACCCCAAAAACCTCTGTGTAGTCGTGTAGCCAGTGTGGTTAACGAAGCCACAGAATGCATGCTCCTAGCCTTACCTGAAGACCCTATGTAGCCGCATAGCCAGTGTAGTTAGCGTAGCCACCGTATGCATGCTCCCAGGGTAACCTCTATACCCTCTGTAGTCGTGTAGCCAGTTTACCTAACGTAGCCACCGAATGATTGCTCCTAGGCTTACCTGCAGACTCTGTGTAGCGGCGTAGTCAGTGTAGCTAGGGTACCAACAGAATGCATGCTCCTAGGCTTACCTGCAGACCCTATATAGGTGCATAGCCAGTGTAGTTAGCGTAGCCCCCGTATGCATGCTCCCAGGGTACCTCTATACCCTCTGTAGTCGTGTAGCCAGTGTAGCTAACATAGCCACCGAATGTTTGGTTCTAGGCTTACGTCCAGACTCTGTTTAGTCGCGTAGCCAGTGTAGCTAACGTAGCCTCCGAATGCATGATCCTAGGCTTACCTCCAGACTCTGTGTAGCGGCGTAGTCAGTGTAGCTAGGGTACCAACAGAATGCATGCTCCTAGGCTTACCTGCAGACCCTATGTAGATGCGTAGCCAGTGTAGTTAGCGTAGCCCCCGTATGCATGCTCCCAGGGTACCTCTATACCCTCTGTAGTCGTGTAGCCAGTGTTGCTAACATAGCCACCGAATGTTTGGTTCTAGGCTTACCTCCAGACTCTGTTTAGTCGCGTAGCCAGTGTAGCTTGCGTAGCCACTGCATGCATGCTCCTAGGCTTACCTCCAGACCCTATATAGCCACGTAGTCAGTGTAGCTAGCGGAGCCCCCGAATGCATGCTCTTAGGCTTACCCCCAGAACCTCTGTAGTCGTGTAGCAAGTGTAGCTAGCGTATCCACCGAATGCATGCTCCTAGGCTTTCCTCTAGACTCTGTGTAGCCGCATAGCCAGTGTAGCTTGCGTAGCCACTGCATGTATGCTCCTAGGCTTACCTCCAGACCCTATGTAGCCACGTAGTCAGTGTAGCTAGCGTAGCCCCCGAATGCGGGCTCTTAGGCTTACCCCTAGAACCTCTGTAGTCGCGTAGCCAGTGTGGCTAACGTAGCCACATAATGCATGCTCTTAGGCTTACATGCAGACCCTAGGTAGCCGTGTAGCCAGTGTAGATACAGTAGCCACCGAATGCATGCTCCTAAGCTTACCTCCAGACTCTGTGTATCAGCAGAGCCAGTGTAGCTAGCGTAGCCACCGTATGCATGCTCCTAGGGTTACCTCTTTACCCTCTGTAGTTGTGTAGCCAGTGTAGCTAACGTAGCCACCGTTTGCATGCTCCTAGGGTTACCTCTATACCCTCTGTAGTAGCGTAGCCAGTGTAGCTAGCGTAGCCACCGTATGCATGCTCCCAGGGTTACCTCTATACCTTCTGTAGTCGTGTAACCAGTGTAGCTAACGTAGCCACCGAATGCATTCTCCTTGGCTTACCTCCAGACTCTATGTAGTCGCGTAGCCAGTGTAGCTAGCGTAGCCACCGTATGCATGCTCCCAGGATTACCTCTATACCCTCTAACGTAGCCACTGCATGTATGCTCCTAGGCTTACCTCCAGACCCTATGTAGCCACGTAGTCAGTGTAGCTAGCGTAGCCCCCGAATGCGGGCTCTTAGGCTTACCCCTAGAACCTCTGTAGTCGCGTAGCCAGTGTGGCTAACGTAGCCACATAATGCATGCTCTTAGGCTTACATGCAGACCCTAGGTAGCCGTGTAGCCAGTGTAGATACAGTAGCCACCGAATGCATGCTCCTAAGCTTACCTCCAGACTCTCTGTATCAGCAGAGCCAGTGTAGCTAGCGTAGCCACCGTATGCATGCTCCTAGGGTTACCTCTTTACCCTCTGTAGTTGTGTAGCCAGTGTAGCTAACGTAGCCGCCGTTTGCATGCTCCTAGGGTTACCTCTATACCCTCTGTAGTAGCGTAGCCAGTGTAGCTAGCGTAGCCACCGTATGCATGCTCCCAGGATTACCTCTATACCCTCTAACGTAGCCACCGAATGCATGCTCCTAGGCTTACATCCATATCCTGTGTAGCAGCGTAGTCAGTGTAGCTAGCGTAGCCCCAGAATGCATGCTCCTAGGCTTACCTCCAGACTCTGTGTAGCATCGTAATCAGTGTAGCTAGCGTAGCCACAGATTGCATGCTCCTAGGCTTACCTGCAGACCCTATGTAGCCGCGTAGACAGTGTAGTTAGCGTAGCCACCGTATGCATGCTCCCAGGGTTACCTCTTTACCCTCTGTAGTTGTGTAGCCAGTGTAGCTAACGTAGCCGCCGTATGCATGCTCCTAGGGTTACCTCTATACCCTCTGTAGTAGCGTAGCCAGTGTAGCCACCGTATGCATGCTCCCAGGGTTACCTCTATACCTTCTGTAGTCGTGTAACCAGTGTAGCTTACGTAGCCACCGAATGCATTCTCCTTGGCTTACCTCCAGACTGTGTGTAGTCGCGGAGCCAGTGTAGCTAGCGTAGCCACCGTATGCATGCTCCCAGGGTTACCTCGGTAACCAGAGAATGCATTCTGCGTGGCTTACCTCCAGACCCTGTGTAGCAGTGTAGTCAGTATAGCTAGCGTAGCACCAGAATGCAAGCACCTAGGCTTACCCTCAGAACCTCTGTAGTCGCGTAGCCAGTGTGCATGCTCCTAGGCTTACATCCAGATCCTGTGTAGCAGCGTAGTCAGTGCAGCTAACGTAGCCACAGAATGATTGCTCCTAGTCTTACCTCCAGACTCTGTGTAGTCGCGTAGCCAGTGTAGCTTGCATAGCCACTGCATGCATGCCCCTAGGCTTACATCCAGACTCTGTGTAGCAGCGTAGTCAGTGTAGCTAGCGTAGCCACCATATGCATGCTCCCAGGGTTACCTCTATACCCTCTGTAGTCGCATAGCCAGTGTAGCTAACGTAGCCACCCAATTCAGGCCCCTAGGCTTACCTCCAGACTCTGTGTAGCATCGTAATCAGTGTAGCTAGCGTAGCCACAGATTGCATGCTCCTAGGCTTACCTGCAGACCCTATGTAGCCGCGTAGCAAGTGTAGTTAGCGTAGCCACCGTATGCATGCTCCCAGGGTTACCTCTATATCCTCTGTAGTCGTGTAGCCAGTGTAACTAACGTAGCCAACGAATGTTTGCTCCTAGGCTTACTTCCAGACTCTGTGTAGTTGCGTTGCCAGTGTCGCTTGCGTAGCCACTGCATGCATGCCCCTAGGCTTACCTCCAGAACCTCTGTAGTTGCGTAGCCAGTGTAGCTAGCTTAGCTACCGCATTCATGCTCCTTTTAGCTTACCTCTATACACTCTGTCGTTGCATAGCCAGTGTAGCTAGCGTAGCCACTGAATGCATGCTCCTAGGCTTACATCCAGATCCTGTGTAGCATCGTAGTCAGTGTAGCTTGCGTAGCCCCCGAATACATGCTCCTAGGCTTACCTCCAGAATCTGTGTAGCAGCGTAGTCAGTGTAGCTAGCGTAGCCACAGAATGTATGCTCCTAGGCTTACCTGCAGACCCTATGTAGCCGCGTAGTCAGTGTAGTTAGCGTAGCCACTGTATGCACGCTCCCAGGGTTACCTCTATACCCTCTGTAGTCGTTTAGCCAGTGTAGCTAACGTTGTCACCGAATGATTGCTCCTAGTCTTACCTCCAGACTCTGTGTAGTCGCGTAGCCAGTGTAGCTGTGTAGCTACTGCATGCATGCTCCTAGGCTTACCTCCAGACTCTGTGTAGCGGCGTAGTCAGTGTAGCTAGGGTACCAACAGAATGCATGCTCCTAGGCTTACCTGCAGACCATATGTAGCTGCGTAGCCAGTGTAGTTAGCGTAAACATCGTATGCATGCTCCCAGGGTTACCTCTAAACCCTCTGTAGTTGTGTAGCCAGTTTACCTAACGTAGCCACCGAATGATTGCTCCTAGGCTTACCTCAAGACTCTGTGTAGTCGTGTAGCCAGTGTAGCTAACGTAGCCTCCGAATGCATGCTCCTAGGCTTACCTCCAGACTCTGTGTAGCGGCGTAGTCAGTGTAGCTAACGTAGATCCTGAATACATGCTCCTAGGCTTACCCCCAGAACCTCTGTGTAGTCGTGTAGCCAGTGTGGTTAACGAAGCCACAGAATGCATGCTCCTAGCCTAACCTGCAGACTCTATGTAGCCGCGTAGCCAGTGTAGTTAGCGTAGCCACCTAATGCATGCTCCCAGGGTTACCTCTAAACCCTCTGTAGTCGTGTAGCCAGTTTACCTAACGTAGCCACCGAATGATTGCTCCTAGGCTTACCTCAAGACTCTGTGTAGTCGTGTAGCCAGTGTAGCTAACGTAGCCTCCGAATGCATGCTCCTAGGCTTACCTCCAGACTCTGTGTAGCGGCGTAGTCAGTGTAGCTAGGGTACCAACAGAATGCATGCTCCTAGGCTTACCTGCAGACCCTATGTAAGTGCGTAGCCAGTGTAGTTAGCGTAGCCCCCGTATGCATGCTCCCAGGGTACCTCTATACCCTCTGTAGTCGTGAGCCAGTGTAACTAACGTAGCCACCGAATGTTTGGTTCTAGGCTTACCTCCAGACTCTGTTTAGTCGCGTTGCCAGTGTAGCTTGCGTAGCCACTGCATGCATCCTCCTAGGCTTACCTCCAGACCCTATATAGCCACGTAGTCAGTGTAGCTAGCGGAGCCCCCGATTGCATGCTCTTGGGCTTACCCCCAGAACCTCTGTAGTCGTGTAGCCGGTGTGGCTAACTGTGTAGCCGGTGTGGCTAACTGTGGCTACGTTAGTAGCCACAGAATGCATGCCCCTAGGCTTACCTGCAGACCCTATGTAGCTGCGTAGACAGTGTAGTTAGCGTAACCATCGTATGCATGCTCCCAGGGTTACCTCTATACGTATCCAGTGTAGCTACTGTATGCATGCTCCCAGGGTTACTTCTATACACTTTGTAGTCCCGTAGCCAATGTAGCTAACGTAGCCACCGAATGCATGCTCCTAGGCTTACCCCCAGAATCTCTGTGTAGCAGAGTAGTCAGTGTAGCTAGCGGGGCCACAGAATGCATGCTCCTAGGCTTACCTCCAGACTCTGTGTAGCTACATAGCCAGTGTAGTTAGCGTAGCCATCGTATGCATGCTCCCAGGGTTACCTCTTTGCCCTCTGTAGTCGTGTAGCAAGGGTAGCTAACGTATCCACCGAATGCATGCTCCTAGGCTTACCTCCAGACCCTATGTAGCCACGTAGTCAGTGTAGCTAGCGTAGCCCCCGAATGCGGCTCTTAGGCTTACCTCCAGAACCTCTGTGTATCAGCGTAGCCAGTGTAGCTAGCGTAGCCACCGTATGCATGCTCCTAGGGTTACCTCTTTACCCTCTGTAGTTGTGTAGCCAGTGTAGCTAACGTATCCGCCGTATGCATGCTCCTAGGGTTACCTCTATACCCTCTGTAGTAGCGTAGCCAGTGTAGCCACCGTATGCATGCTCCCAGGGTTACCTCTATACCTTCTGTAGTCGTGTAACCAGTGTAGCTTACGTAGCCACCGAATGCATTCTCCTTGGCTTACCTCCAGACTGTGTGTAGTCGCGTAGCCAGTGTAGCTAGCGTAGCCACCGTATGCATGCTCCCAGGGTTACCTCGGTAACCAGAGAATGCATTCTGCGTGGCTTACCTCCAGACCCTGTGTAGCAGTGTAGTCAGTATAGCCCCAGAATGCATGCACCTAGGCTTACCCTCAGAACCTCTGTAGTCGCGTAGCCAGTGTGCATGCTCCTAGGCTTACATACAGATCCTGTGTAGCAGCGTAGTCAGTGCAGCTAACGTAGCCACAGAATGATTGCTCCTAGGCTTACCTCCAGACTCTGTGTAGTTGCGTAGCCAGTGTAGCTTGCATAGCCACTGCATGCATGTTCCTAGGCTTACCTCCAGACTCTGTGTAGTTGCGTAGCCAGTGTAGCTTGCATAGCCACTGCATGCATGTTCCTAGGCTTACCTCCAGACTCTGTGTAGCAGCGTAGTCAGTGTAGCTAGCGTAGCCACCATATGCATGCTCCCAGGGTTACCTCTATACCCTCTGTAGTCGCATAGCCAGTGTAGTTAGCGTAGCCACCGTATGCATGCTCCCAGGGTTACCTCTATATCCTCTGTAGTCGTGTAGCCAGTGTAGCTAACGTAGCCAACATATGTTTGCTCCTAGGCTTACCTCCAGACTCTGTGTAGTCGCGTTGCCAGTGTCGCTTGCGTAGCCACTGCATGCATGCCCCTAGGCTTACCTCCAGAACCTATGAAGCCACGTAGCCAGTGTAGCTAGCGTAGCCACCATATGCATGCTCCAAGGGTTACCTCTATACCCTCTGTAGTTCCATAGCCAGTGTAGCTAACGTAGCCACCGAATGCATGCTCCTAGGCTTACATCCATATCCTGTGTAGCAGCGTAGTCAGCGTAGCTAGCTTAGCTACCGCATTCATGCTCCTCAGCTTACCTCTATACACTCTGTAGTCGCATAGCCAGTGAAGCTAGCGTAGCCCCTGAATGCATGCTCCTAGACTTACATCCAGATCCTGTGTAGCATCGTAGTCAGTGTAGCTAGCGTAGCCCCCGTATGCATACTCCTAGGCTTACCTCCAGACTCTGTGTAGCAGCGTAGTCAGTGTAGCTATCGTAGCCCCAGAATGCATGCTCCTAGGCTTACCTCTATACACTCTGTAGTCGCATAGCCAATGTAGCTAGCTTAGCCCCTGAATACATGCTCCTAGGCTTACATCCAGATCCTGTGTAGCAGCGTAGACAGTGTAGCTAGCGTAGCCCCAGAATGCATGCTCCTAGGGTTACCTCCAGAACCTCTGTAGTCGCGTAGCCAGTGTAGCTAGCTTAGCTACTGCATTCATGCTCCTTTTAGCTTACCTCTATACACTCTGTAGTTGAATAGCCAGTGTAGCTAGCGTAGCCCCTGAATGCATGCTCCTAGGCTTACATCCAGATCCTGTGTAGCATCGTAGTCAGTGTAGCTTGCGTAGCCCCCGAATACATGCTCCTAGGCTTACCTCCAGAATCTGTGTAGCAGCGTAGTCAGTGTAGCTAGCGTAGCCACAGAATGTATGCTCCTAGACTTACCTCTATACACTCTGTAGTCGCTTACCCCCAGAACCTCTGTAGTCGTGTAGCCGGTGTGGCTAACGTAGCCACAGAATGCATGCTCCTAGGCTTACCTGCAGACCATATGTAGCTGCGTAGCCAGTGTAGTTAGCGTAACCATCGTATGCATGCTCCCAGGGTTACCTCTATACCCTTTGTAGTCCCGTAGCCAATGTAGCTAACGTAGCCACCGAATGCATGCTCCTAGGCTTACCCCAGAATCTCTGTGTAGCAGAGTAGTCAGTGTAGCTAGCGGGGCCACAGAATGCATGCTCCTAGGCTTACCTACAGACTCTGTAGCTACATAGCCAGTGTGGTTAGCGTAGCCATCGTATGCATGCTCCCAGGGTTACCTCTTTGCCCTCTGTAGTCGTGTAGCAAGGGTAGCTAACGTATCCACCGAATGCATTCTCCTTGGCTTACCTCCAGACTCTATGTAGTCGCGTAGCCAGTGTAGCTAGTGTAGCCACCGTATGCATGCTCCCAGGATTACCTCTATACCCTCTGCATTCGCATAGCCAGTGTAGCTAAGGTAGCCACCAAATGCATGCTCCTAGGCTTACATCCATATCCTGTGTAGCAGCGTAGTCAGTGTAGCTAGCGTAGCCCCAGAATGCATGCTCCTAGGCTTACCTCCAGAACCACTGTAGTCGCGTAGCCAGTGTGGTTAACGTAGCCACAGAATGAATGCTGCAAGGCTTACCTCGAGACCATTTGTAGCTGCGTAGCCAGTGTAGCTAGCTTAGCTACCACATTCATGCTCCTTAGCTTACCTCTATACACGCTGTAGTCGCATAGCCAATGTAGCTAGCGCAGCCCCTGAATACATGCTCCTAGGCTTACATCCAGACTCTGTGTAGCAGCGTAGTAAGTGTAGCTAGCGTAGCCCAAGAATGCATGCTCCTAGGCTTACCTCTATACACTCTGTAGTCGCATAGCCCGTGTAGCTAGCGTAGCCCCTGAATGCGTGCTTCTTGGCTTACATCCAGACTCTGTATATCAGCATAGCCAGTGTAGCTATTGTAGCCACCGTATGCATGCTTCTAGGGTTACCTCTATACCCTCTGTAGTCGCGTAGCCAGTGTAGCTAACGTAGCCCCCGAATGCATGCTCCTGGGCTTACCTCCAGACTCTGTGTAGCAGCGTAGTCAGTGTAGCTAGCGTAGATCCTGAATACATTCTCCTAGGCTTACCCCCAGAACCTCTGTGTAGTCGTGTAGCCAGTGTGGTTAACGAAGCCACAGAATGCATGCTCCTAGGCTTACCTGCAGACCCTATGTAGCCGCGTAGCCAGTGTAGGTAGCGTATCGACCGTATGCATGCTCCCAGGGTTACTTCTATACCCTCTGAAGTCGTGTAGCCAGTGTAGCTAATGTAGCCACCGAATGCATGCTCCCAGGGTTACCTCTGTAGTCGTGTAGCCAGTTTACCTAACGTAGCCACCGAATGATTGCTCCTAGGCTTACGTCCAGACTCTGTGTAGTCGTGTAGCCAGTGTAGCTAACGTAGCCACCGAATTCATGCTCCTAGGCTTACCTCTAGACTCTTTGTAGCAGCGTAGTCAGTGTAGCTAGCGTAGCCCCCGAATGAATGCTCCTAGGCTTACCCCCAGAACCTCTGTAGTCGCGTAGCCAGTGTGGCCTACGTAGCTACAGTGTGCATGCTCCTAGGCTTACATCCAGATCCTGTGTAGCAGCGTAGTCAGTGTAGCTTAGCTTACCTCTATACATTTTGTAGTTGCATAGCCAATGTAGCTAGCGGAGCCCCTGAATACATGCTCCTAGGCTTACATCCAGACTCTGTGTAGGAGCGTAGTCAGTGTAGCTAGCGTAGCCCCAGAATGCATGCTCCTAGGCTTACCACCAGAACCTCTGTAGTCGCGTAGCCAGTGTGGTTAACGTATCCACAGAATGCATGCTCCTAGGCTTACCTGCAGACCCAATGTAGCCGCGTAGCCAGTGTAGTTAGTGTAGCCACTGTATGCATGCTCCCAGGGTTACCTCTATACCCTCTGTAGTCGTGTAGCCAGTGTAGCTAACGCTGCCACCGAATGATTGCTCCTAGGCTTACCTCCAGACTCTGTGTAGTCGTGTATCCAGTGTAGCTTGCGTAGCTACTGAATGCATGCTCCTAGGCTTACGTCCAGACCCTATGTAGCCACGTAGCCAGTGTAGCTAGCGTTGCCACAGTATTCATGCTCCCATTGTTACCCTCTGTAGTCGCGTAGCCAGTGTAGCTAACGTAGCGCCTGAATGCATGCTCCTAGGCTTACATCCAGATCCTGTGTAAGCAGTGTAGTCAGTGTAGCTAGCGTAGCCCCAGAATGCATGCTCCTAGGCTTACCTGCAGACCCTTTGTAGTCGCATATCCAGAGTAGCTAACGTAGCCACCGAATGCATGCTCCTAGGCTTACCTTCAGACTCTGTATAGCAGCGTAGCCAGTGTAGCTAGCGTAGCCACCGTATGCATGCTCCTAGGGTTACCTCTATACCCTCTGTTGTCGCATAGCCAGTGTAGCTAACGTAGCCCACGAATGCATGCTCCTAGGTTTACCTCCAAACTCTGTGTAGCAGCGTAGCCAGTGTAGCTAATGTAGACCCGAATGCATGCTCCTAGGCTTACCTCCAGACTCTGTGTAGCAGCGTAGTCAGTGTAGCTAACGTAGATCCTGAATACATGCTCCTAGGCTTACCCCAAAAACCTCTGTGTAGTCGTGTAGCCAGTGTGGTTAACGAAGCCACAGAATGCATGCTCCTAGCCTTACCTGAAGACCCTATGTAGCCGCATAGCCAGTGTAGTTAGCGTAGCCACCGTATGCATGCTCCCAGGGTAACCTCTATACCCTCTGTAGTCGTGTAGCCAGTTTACCTAACGTAGCCACCGAATGATTGCTCCTAGGCTTACCTCCAGACTCTGTGTAGCGGCGTAGTCAGTGTAGCTAGGGTACCAACAGAATGCATGCTCCTAGGCTTACCTGCAGACCCTATGTAGGTGCGTAGCCAGTGTAGTTAGCGTAGCCCCCGTATGCATGCTCCCAGGGTAACTCTATACCCTCTGTAGTCGTGTAGCCAGTGTAGCTAACATAGCCACCGAATGTTTGGTTCTAGGCTTACCTCCAGACTCTGTTTAGTCGCGTAGCCAGTGTAGCTAACGTAGCCTCCGAATGCATGCTCCTAGGCTTACCTCCAGACTCTGTGTAGCGGCGTAGTCAGTGTAGCTAGGGTACCAACAGAATGCATGCTCCTAGGCTTACCTGCAGACCCTATGTAGGTGCGTAGCCAGTGTAGTTAGCGTAGCCCCCGTATGCATGCTCCCAGGGTACCTCTATACCCTCTGTAGTCGTGTAGCCAGTGTAGCTAACATAGCCACCGAATGTTTGGTTCTAGGCTTACCTCCAGACTCTGTTTAGTCGCGTAGCCAGTGTAGCTTGCGTAGCCACTGCATGCATGCTCCTAGGCTTACCTCCAGACCCTATATAGCCACGTAGTCAGTGTAGCTAGCGGAGCCCCTGAATGCATGCTCTTAGGCTTACCCCCAGAACCTCTGTAGTCGTGTAGCAAGTGTAGCTAGCGTATCCACCGAATGCATGCTCCTAGGCTTTCCTCTAGACTCTGTGTAGCCGCATAGCCAGTGTAGCTTGCGTAGCCACTGCATGTATGCTCCTAGGCTTACCTCCAGACCCTATGTAGCCACGTAGTCAGTGTAGCTAGCGTAGCCCCCGAATGCGGGCTCTTAGGCTTACCCCTAGAACCTCTGTAGTCGCGTAGCCAGTGTGGCTAACGTAGCCACATAATGCATGCTCTTAGGCTTACATGCAGACCCTAGGTAGCCGTGTAGCCAGTGTAGATACAGTAGCCACCGAATGCATGCTCCTAAGCTTACCTCCAGACTCTCTGTATCAGCAGAGCCAGTGTAGCTAGCGTAGCCACCGTATGCATGCTCCTAGGGTTACCTCTTTACCCTCTGTAGTTGTGTAGCCAGTGTAGCTAACGTAGCCGCCGTTTGCATGCTCCTAGGGTTACCTCTATACCCTCTGTAGTAGCGTAGCCAGTGTAGCTAGCGTAGCCACCGTATGCATGCTCCCAGGATTACCTCTATACCCTCTAACGTAGCCACCGAATGCATGCTCCTAGGCTTACATCCATATCCTGTGTAGCAGCGTAGTCAGTGTAGCTAGCGTAGCCCCAGAATGCATGCTCCTAGGCTTACCTCCAGACTCTGTGTAGCATCGTAATCAGTGTAGCTAGCGTAGCCACAGATTGCATGCTCCTAGGCTTACCTGCAGACCCTATGTAGCCGCGTAGCCAGTGTAGTTAGCGTAGCCACCGTATGCATGCTCCCAGGGTTACCTCTTTACCCTCTGTAGTTGTGTAGCCAGTGTAGCTAACGTAGCCGCCGTATGCATGCTCCTAGGGTTACCTCTATACCCTCTGTAGTAGCGTAGCCAGTGTAGCCACCGTATGCATGCTCCCAGGGTTACCTCTATACCTTCTGTAGTCGTGTAACCAGTGTAGCTTACGTAGCCACCGAATGCATTCTCCTTGGCTTACCTCCAGACTGTGTGTAGTCGCGGAGCCAGTGTAGCTAGCGTAGCCACCGTATGCATGCTCCCAGGGTTACCTCGGTAACCAGAGAATGCATTCTGCGTGGCTTACCTCCAGACCCTGTGTAGCAGTGTAGTCAGTATAGCTAGCGTAGCACCAGAATGCAAGCACCTAGGCTTACCCTCAGAACCTCTGTAGTCGCGTAGCCAGTGTGCATGCTCCTAGGCTTACATCCAGATCCTGTGTAGCAGCGTAGTCAGTGCAGCTAACGTAGCCACAGAATGATTGCTCCTAGTCTTACCTCCAGACTCTGTGTAGTCGCGTAGCCAGTGTAGCTTGCATAGCCACTGCATGCATGCCCCTAGGCTTACATCCAGACTCTGTGTAGCAGCGTAGTCAGTGTAGCTAGCGTAGCCACCATATGCATGCTCCCAGGGTTACCTCTATACCCTCTGTAGTCGCATAGCCAGTGTAGCTAACGTAGCCACCCAATTCAGGCCCCTAGGCTTACCTCCAGACTCTGTGTAGTTGCGTTGCCAGTGTCGCTTGCGTAGCCACTGCATGCATGCCCCTAGGCTTACCTCCAGAACCTCTGTAGTTGCGTAGCCAGTGTAGCTAGCGTAGCCACTGAATGCATGCTCCTAGGCTTACATCCAGATCCTGTGTAGCATCGTAGTCAGTGTAGCTTGCGTAGCCCCCGAATACATGCTCCTAGGCTTACCTCCAGAATCTGTGTAGCAGCGTAGTCAGTGTAGCTAGCGTAGCCACAGAATGTATGCTCCTAGGCTTACCTGCAGACCCTATGTAGCCGCGTAGTCAGTGTAGTTAGCGTAGCCACTGTATGCACGCTCCCAGGGTTACCTCTATACCCTCTGTAGTCGTTTAGCCAGTGTAGCTAACGTTGCCACCGAATGATTGCTCCTAGTCTTACCTCCAGACTCTGTGTAGTCGCGTAGCCAGTGTAGCTGTGTAGCTACTGCATGCATGCTCCTAGGCTTACCTCCAGACTCTGTGTAGCGGCGTAGTCAGTGTAGCTAGGGTACCAACAGAATGCATGCTCCTAGGCTTACCTGCAGACCATATGTAGCTGCGTAGCCAGTGTAGTTAGCGTAACCATCGTATGCATGCTCCCAGGGTTACCTCTAAACCCTCTGTAGTCGTGTAGCCAGTTTACCTAACGTAGCCACCGAATGATTGCTCCTAGGCTTACCTCAAGACTCTGTGTAGTCGTGTAGCCAGTGTAGCTAACGTAGCCTCCGAATGCATGCTCCTAGGCTTACCTCCAGACTCTGTGTAGCGGCGTAGTCAGTGTAGCTAACGTAGATCCTGAATACATGCTCCTAGGCTTACCCCCAGAACCTCTGTGTAGTCGTGTAGCCAGTGTGGTTAACGAAGCCACAGAATGCATGCTCCTAGCCTTACCTGCAGACTCTATGTAGCCGCGTAGCCAGTGTAGTTAGCGTAGCCACCGTATGCATGCTCCCAGGGTTACCTCTAAACCCTCTGTAGTCGTGTAGCCAGTTTACCTAACGTAGCCACCGAATGATTGCTCCTAGGCTTACCTCAAGACTCTGTGTAGTCGTGTAGCCAGTGTAGCTAACGTAGCCTCCGAATGCATGCTCCTAGGCTTACCTCCAGACTCTGTGTAGCGGCGAAGTCAGTGTAGCTAGGGTACCAACAGAATGCATGCTCCTAGGCTTACCTGCAGACCCTATGTAAGTGCGTAGCCAGTGTAGTTAGCGTAGCCCCCGTATGCATGCTCCCAGGGTACCTCTATACCCTCTGTAGTCGTGAGCCAGTGTAACTAACGTAGCCACCGAATGTTTGGTTCTAGGCTTACCTCCAGACTCTGTTTAGTCGCGTAGCCAGTGTAGCTTGCGTAGCCACTGCATGCATCCTCCTAGGCTTACCTCCAGACCCTATATAGCCACGTAGTCAGTGTAGCTAGCGGAGCCCCCGATTGCATGCTCTTAGGCTTACCCCCAGAACCTCTGTAGTCGTGTAGCCGGTGTGGCTAACTGTGTAGCCGGTGTGGCTAACTGTGGCTACGTTAGTAGCCACAGAATGCATGCTCCTAGGCTTACCTGCAGACCCTATGTAGCTGCGTAGACAGTGTAGTTAGCGTAACCATCGTATGCATGCTCCCAGGGTTACCTCTATACGTATCCAGTGTAGCTACTGTATGCATGCTCCCAGGGTTACTTCTATACACTTTGTAGTCCCGTAGCCAATGTAGCTAACGTAGCCACCGAATGCATGCTCCTAGGCTTACCCCCAGAATCTCTGTGTAGCAGAGTAGTCAGTGTAGCTAGCGGGGCCACAGAATGCATGCTCCTAGGCTTACCTCCAGACTCTGTGTAGCTACATAGCCAGTGTAGTTATCGTAGCCATCGTATGCATGCTCCCAGGGTTACCTCTTTGCCCTCTGTAGTCGTGTAGCAAGGGTAGCTAACGTATCCACCGAATGCATGCTCCTAGGCTTACCTCCAGACCCTATGTAGCCACGTAGTCAGTGTAGCTAGCGTAGCCCCCGAATGCGGGCTCTTAGGCTTACCCCCAGAACCTCTGTGTATCAGCGTAGCCAGTGTAGCTAGCGTAGCCACCGTATGCATGCTCCTAGGGTTACCTCTTTACCCTCTGTAGTTGTGTAGCCAGTGTAGCTAACGTATCCGCCGTATGCATGCTCCTAGGGTTACCTCTATACCCTCTGTAGTCGTGTAACCAGTGTAGCTTACGTAGCCACCGAATGCATTCTCCTTGGCTTACCTCCAGACTGTGTGTAGTCGCGTAGCCAGTGTAGCTAGCGTAGCCACCGTATGCATGCTCCCAGGGTTACCTCGGTAACCAGAGAATGCATTCTGCGTGGCTTACCTCCAGACCCTGTGTAGCAGTGTAGTCAGTATAGCCCCAGAATGCATGCACCTAGGCTTACCCTCAGAACCTCTGTAGTCGCGTAGCCAGTGTGCATGCTCCTAGGCTTACATACAGATCCTGTGTAGCAGCGTAGTCAGTGCAGCTAACGTAGCCACAGAATGATTGCTCCTAGGCTTACCTCCAGACTCTGTGTAGTTGCGTAGCCAGTGTAGCTTGCATAGCCACTGCATGCATGTTCCTAGGCTTACCTCCAGACTCTGTGTAGTTGCGTAGCCAGTGTAGCTTGCATAGCCACTGCATGCATGTTCCTAGGCTTACCTCCAGACTCTGTGTAGCAGCGTAGTCAGTGTAGCTAGCGTAGCCACCATATGCATGCTCCCAGGGTTACCTCTATACCCTCTGTAGTCGCATAGCCAGTGTAGCTAACGTAGCCACCGAATGCAGGCCCTTAGGCTAACCTCCAGACTCTGTGTAGCAGCGTAATCACTGTAGCTAGCGTAGCCACAGAATGCATGCTCTTAGGCTTACCTGCAGACCCTATGTAGCCGCGTAGCCAGTGTAGTTAGCGTAGCCACCGTATGCATGCTCCCAGGGTTACCTCTATATCCTCTGTAGTCGTGTAGCCAGTGTAGCTAACGTAGCCAACGAATGTTTGCTCCTAGGCTTACCTCCAGACTCTGTGTAGTCGCGTTGCCAGTGTCGCTTGCGTAGCCACTGCATGCATGCCCCTAGGCTTACCTCCAGAACCTATGAAGCCACGTAGCCAGTGTAGCTAGCGTAGCCACCATATGCATGCTCCAAGGGTTACCTCTATACCCTCTGTAGTTCCATAGCCAGTGTAGCTAACGTAGCCACCGAATGCATGCTCCTAGGCTTACATCCATATCCTGTGTAGCAGCGTAGTCAGCGTAGCTAGCTTAGCTACCGCATTCATGCTCCTCAGCTTACCTCTATACACTCTGTAGTCGCATAGCCAGTGAAGCTAGCGTAGCCCCTGAATGCATGCTCCTAGACTTACATCCAGATCCTGTGTAGCATCGTAGTCAGTGTAGCTAGCGTAGCCCCCGTATGCATACTCCTAGGCTTACCTCCAGACTCTGTGTAGCAGCGTAGTCAGTGTAGCTATCGTAGCCCCAGAATGCATGCTCCTAGGCTTACCTCTATACACTCTGTAGTCGCATAGCCAATGTAGCTAGCTTAGCCCCTGAATACATGCTCCTAGGCTTACATCCAGATCCTGTGTAGCAGCGTAGACAGTGTAGCTAGCGTAGCCCCAGAATGCATGCTCCTAGGGTTACCTCCAGAACCTCTGTAGTCGCGTAGCCAGTGTAGCTAGCTTAGCTACTGCATTCATGCTCCTTTTAGCTTACCTCTATACACTCTGTAGTTGAATAGCCAGTGTAGCTAGCGTAGCCCCTGAATGCATGCTCCTAGGCTTACATCCAGATCCTTTGTAGCATCGTAGTCAGTGTAGCTTGCGTAGCCCCCGAATACATGCTCCTAGGCTTACCTCCAGAATCTGTGTTGCAGCGTAGTCAGTGTAGCTAGCGTAGCCACAGAATGTATGCTCCTAGACTTACCTCTATACACTCTGTAGTCGCTTACCCCCAGAACATCTGTAGTCGTGTAGCCGGTGTGGCTAACGTAGCCACAGAATGCATGCTCCTAGGCTTACCTGCAGACCATATGTAGCTGCGTAGCCAGTGTAGCTAGCGTAACCATCGTATGCATGCTCCCAGGGTTACCTCTATACCCTTTGTAGTCCCGTAGCCAATGTAGCTAACGTAGCCACCGAATGCATGCTCCTAGGCTTACCCCAGAATCTCTGTGTAGCAGAGTAGTCAGTGTAGCTAGCGGGGCCACAGAATGCATGCTCCTAGGCTTACCTCCAGACTCTGTAGCTACATAGCCAGTGTGGTTAGCGTAGCCATCGTATGCATGCTCCCAGGGTTACCTCTTTGCCCTCTGTAGTCGTGTAGCAAGGGTAGCTAACGTATGCACCGAATGCATTCTCCTTGGCTTACCTCCAGACTCTATGTAGTCGCGTAGCCAGTGTAGCTAGCGTAGCCACCGTATGCATGCTCCCAGGATTACCTCTATACCCTCTAACGTAGCCACCGAATGCATGCTCCTAGGCTTACATCCATATCCTGTGTAGCAGCGTAGTCAGTGTAGCTAGCGTAGCCCCAGAATGCATGCTCCTAGGCTTACCTCCAGACTCTGTGTAGCATCGTAATCAGTGTAGCTAGCGTAGCCACAGATTGCATGCTCCTAGGCTTACCTGCAGACCCTATGTAGCCGCGTAGCCAGTGTAGTTAGCGTAGCCACCGTATGCATGCTCCCAGGGTTACCTCTTTACCCTCTGTAGTTGTGTAGCCAGTGTAGCTAACGTAGCCGCCGTATGCATGCTCCTAGGGTTACCTCTATACCCTCTGTAGTAGCGTAGCCAGTGTAGCCACCGTATGCATGCTCCCAGGGTTACCTCTATACCTTCTGTAGTCGTGTAACCAGTGTAGCTTACGTAGCCACCGAATGCATTCTCCTTGGCTTACCTCCAGACTGTGTGTAGTCGCGGAGCCAGTGTAGCTAGCGTAGCCACCGTATGCATGCTCCCAGGGTTACCTCGGTAACCAGAGAATGCATTCTGCGTGGCTTACCTCCAGACCCTGTGTAGCAGTGTAGTCAGTATAGCTAGCGTAGCACCAGAATGCAAGCACCTAGGCTTACCCTCAGAACCTCTGTAGTCGCGTAGCCAGTGTGCATGCTCCTAGGCTTACATCCAGATCCTGTGTAGCAGCGTAGTCAGTGCAGCTAACGTAGCCACAGAATGATTGCTCCTAGTCTTACCTCCAGACTCTGTGTAGTCGCGTAGCCAGTGTAGCTTGCATAGCCACTGCATGCATGCCCCTAGGCTTACATCCAGACTCTGTGTAGCAGCGTAGTCAGTGTAGCTAGCGTAGCCACCATATGCATGCTCCCAGGGTTACCTCTATACCCTCTGTAGTCGCATAGCCAGTGTAGCTAACGTAGCCACCCAATTCAGGCCCCTAGGCTTACCTCCAGACTCTGTGTAGCATCGTAATCAGTGTAGCTAGCGTAGCCACAGATTGCATGCTCCTAGGCTTACCTGCAGACCCTATGTAGCCGCGTAGCAAGTGTAGTTAGCGTAGCCACCGTATGCATGCTCCCAGGGTTACCTCTATATCCTCTGTAGTCGTGTAGCCAGTGTAACTAACGTAGCCAACGAATGTTTGCTCCTAGGCTTACTTCCAGACTCTGTGTAGTTGCGTTGCCAGTGTCGCTTGCGTAGCCACTGCATGCATGCCCCTAGGCTTACCTCCAGAACCTCTGTAGTTGCGTAGCCAGTGTAGCTAGCTTAGCTACCGCATTCATGCTCCTTTTAGCTTACCTCTATACACTCTGTCGTTGCATAGCCAGTGTAGCTAGCGTAGCCACTGAATGCATGCTCCTAGGCTTACATCCAGATCCTGTGTAGCATCGTAGTCAGTGTAGCTTGCGTAGCCCCCGAATACATGCTCCTAGGCTTACCTCCAGAATCTGTGTAGCAGCGTAGTCAGTGTAGCTAGCGTAGCCACAGAATGTATGCTCCTAGGCTTACCTGCAGACCCTATGTAGCCGCGTAGTCAGTGTAGTTAGCGTAGCCACTGTATGCACGCTCCCAGGGTTACCTCTATACCCTCTGTAGTCGTTTAGCCAGTGTAGCTAACGTTGTCACCGAATGATTGCTCCTAGTCTTACCTCCAGACTCTGTGTAGTCGCGTAGCCAGTGTAGCTGTGTAGCTACTGCATGCATGCTCCTAGGCTTACCTCCAGACTCTGTGTAGCGGCGTAGTCAGTGTAGCTAGGGTACCAACAGAATGCATGCTCCTAGGCTTACCTGCAGACCATATGTAGCTGCGTAGCCAGTGTAGTTAGCGTAAACATCGTATGCATGCTCCCAGGGTTACCTCTAAACCCTCTGTAGTTGTGTAGCCAGTTTACCTAACGTAGCCACCGAATGATTGCTCCTAGGCTTACCTCAAGACTCTGTGTAGTCGTGTAGCCAGTGTAGCTAACGTAGCCTCCGAATGCATGCTCCTAGGCTTACCTCCAGACTCTGTGTAGCGGCGTAGTCAGTGTAGCTAACGTAGATCCTGAATACATGCTCCTAGGCTTACCCCCAGAACCTCTGTGTAGTCGTGTAGCCAGTGTGGTTAACGAAGCCACAGAATGCATGCTCCTAGCCTAACCTGCAGACTCTATGTAGCCGCGTAGCCAGTGTAGTTAGCGTAGCCACCTAATGCATGCTCCCAGGGTTACCTCTAAACCCTCTGTAGTCGTGTAGCCAGTTTACCTAACGTAGCCACCGAATGATTGCTCCTAGGCTTACCTCAAGACTCTGTGTAGTCGTGTAGCCAGTGTAGCTAACGTAGCCTCCGAATGCATGCTCCTAGGCTTACCTCCAGACTCTGTGTAGCGGCGTAGTCAGTGTAGCTAGGGTACCAACAGAATGCATGCTCCTAGGCTTACCTGCAGACCCTATGTAAGTGCGTAGCCAGTGTAGTTAGCGTAGCCCCCGTATGCATGCTCCCAGGGTACCTCTATACCCTCTGTAGTCGTGAGCCAGTGTAACTAACGTAGCCACCGAATGTTTGGTTCTAGGCTTACCTCCAGACTCTGTTTAGTCGCGTTGCCAGTGTAGCTTGCGTAGCCACTGCATGCATCCTCCTAGGCTTACCTCCAGACCCTATATAGCCACGTAGTCAGTGTAGCTAGCGGAGCCCCCGATTGCATGCTCTTGGGCTTACCCCCAGAACCTCTGTAGTCGTGTAGCCGGTGTGGCTAACTGTGTAGCCGGTGTGGCTAACTGTGGCTACGTTAGTAGCCACAGAATGCATGCCCCTAGGCTTACCTGCAGACCCTATGTAGCTGCGTAGACAGTGTAGTTAGCGTAACCATCGTATGCATGCTCCCAGGGTTACCTCTATACGTATCCAGTGTAGCTACTGTATGCATGCTCCCAGGGTTACTTCTATACACTTTGTAGTCCCGTAGCCAATGTAGCTAACGTAGCCACCGAATGCATGCTCCTAGGCTTACCCCCAGAATCTCTGTGTAGCAGAGTAGTCAGTGTAGCTAGCGGGGCCACAGAATGCATGCTCCTAGGCTTACCTCCAGACTCTGTGTAGCTACATAGCCAGTGTAGTTAGCGTAGCCATCGTATGCATGCTCCCAGGGTTACCTCTTTGCCCTCTGTAGTCGTGTAGCAAGGGTAGCTAACGTATCCACCGAATGCATGCTCCTAGGCTTACCTCCAGACCCTATGTAGCCACGTAGTCAGTGTAGCTAGCGTAGCCCCCGAATGCGGCTCTTAGGCTTACCTCCAGAACCTCTGTGTATCAGCGTAGCCAGTGTAGCTAGCGTAGCCACCGTATGCATGCTCCTAGGGTTACCTCTTTACCCTCTGTAGTTGTGTAGCCAGTGTAGCTAACGTATCCGCCGTATGCATGCTCCTAGGGTTACCTCTATACCCTCTGTAGTAGCGTAGCCAGTGTAGCCACCGTATGCATGCTCCCAGGGTTACCTCTATACCTTCTGTAGTCGTGTAACCAGTGTAGCTTACGTAGCCACCGAATGCATTCTCCTTGGCTTACCTCCAGACTGTGTGTAGTCGCGTAGCCAGTGTAGCTAGCGTAGCCACCGTATGCATGCTCCCAGGGTTACCTCGGTAACCAGAGAATGCATTCTGCGTGGCTTACCTCCAGACCCTGTGTAGCAGTGTAGTCAGTATAGCCCCAGAATGCATGCACCTAGGCTTACCCTCAGAACCTCTGTAGTCGCGTAGCCAGTGTGCATGCTCCTAGGCTTACATACAGATCCTGTGTAGCAGCGTAGTCAGTGCAGCTAACGTAGCCACAGAATGATTGCTCCTAGGCTTACCTCCAGACTCTGTGTAGTTGCGTAGCCAGTGTAGCTTGCATAGCCACTGCATGCATGTTCCTAGGCTTACCTCCAGACTCTGTGTAGTTGCGTAGCCAGTGTAGCTTGCATAGCCACTGCATGCATGTTCCTAGGCTTACCTCCAGACTCTGTGTAGCAGCGTAGTCAGTGTAGCTAGCGTAGCCACCATATGCATGCTCCCAGGGTTACCTCTATACCCTCTGTAGTCGCATAGCCAGTGTAGTTAGCGTAGCCACCGTATGCATGCTCCCAGGGTTACCTCTATATCCTCTGTAGTCGTGTAGCCAGTGTAGCTAACGTAGCCAACATATGTTTGCTCCTAGGCTTACCTCCAGACTCTGTGTAGTCGCGTTGCCAGTGTCGCTTGCGTAGCCACTGCATGCATGCCCCTAGGCTTACCTCCAGAACCTATGAAGCCACGTAGCCAGTGTAGCTAGCGTAGCCACCATATGCATGCTCCAAGGGTTACCTCTATACCCTCTGTAGTTCCATAGCCAGTGTAGCTAACGTAGCCACCGAATGCATGCTCCTAGGCTTACATCCATATCCTGTGTAGCAGCGTAGTCAGCGTAGCTAGCTTAGCTACCGCATTCATGCTCCTCAGCTTACCTCTATACACTCTGTAGTCGCATAGCCAGTGAAGCTAGCGTAGCCCCTGAATGCATGCTCCTAGACTTACATCCAGATCCTGTGTAGCATCGTAGTCAGTGTAGCTAGCGTAGCCCCCGTATGCATACTCCTAGGCTTACCTCCAGACTCTGTGTAGCAGCGTAGTCAGTGTAGCTATCGTAGCCCCAGAATGCATGCTCCTAGGCTTACCTCTATACACTCTGTAGTCGCATAGCCAATGTAGCTAGCTTAGCCCCTGAATACATGCTCCTAGGCTTACATCCAGATCCTGTGTAGCAGCGTAGACAGTGTAGCTAGCGTAGCCCCAGAATGCATGCTCCTAGGGTTACCTCCAGAACCTCTGTAGTCGCGTAGCCAGTGTAGCTAGCTTAGCTACTGCATTCATGCTCCTTTTAGCTTACCTCTATACACTCTGTAGTTGAATAGCCAGTGTAGCTAGCGTAGCCCCTGAATGCATGCTCCTAGGCTTACATCCAGATCCTGTGTAGCATCGTAGTCAGTGTAGCTTGCGTAGCCCCCGAATACATGCTCCTAGGCTTACCTCCAGAATCTGTGTAGCAGCGTAGTCAGTGTAGCTAGCGTAGCCACAGAATGTATGCTCCTAGACTTACCTCTATACACTCTGTAGTCGCTTACCCCCAGAACCTCTGTAGTCGTGTAGCCGGTGTGGCTAACGTAGCCACAGAATGCATGCTCCTAGGCTTACCTGCAGACCATATGTAGCTGCGTAGCCAGTGTAGTTAGCGTAACCATCGTATGCATGCTCCCAGGGTTACCTCTATACCCTTTGTAGTCCCGTAGCCAATGTAGCTAACGTAGCCACCGAATGCATGCTCCTAGGCTTACCCCAGAATCTCTGTGTAGCAGAGTAGTCAGTGTAGCTAGCGGGGCCACAGAATGCATGCTCCTAGGCTTACCTACAGACTCTGTAGCTACATAGCCAGTGTGGTTAGCGTAGCCATCGTATGCATGCTCCCAGGGTTACCTCTTTGCCCTCTGTAGTCGTGTAGCAAGGGTAGCTAACGTATCCACCGAATGCATTCTCCTTGGCTTACCTCCAGACTCTATGTAGTCGCGTAGCCAGTGTAGCTAGTGTAGCCACCGTATGCATGCTCCCAGGATTACCTCTATACCCTCTGCATTCGCATAGCCAGTGTAGCTAAGGTAGCCACCAAATGCATGCTCCTAGGCTTACATCCATATCCTGTGTAGCAGCGTAGTCAGTGTAGCTAGCGTAGCCCCAGAATGCATGCTCCTAGGCTTACCTCCAGAACCACTGTAGTCGCGTAGCCAGTGTGGTTAACGTAGCCACAGAATGAATGCTGCAAGGCTTACCTCGAGACCATTTGTAGCTGCGTAGCCAGTGTAGCTAGCTTAGCTACCACATTCATGCTCCTTAGCTTACCTCTATACACGCTGTAGTCGCATAGCCAATGTAGCTAGCGCAGCCCCTGAATACATGCTCCTAGGCTTACATCCAGACTCTGTGTAGCAGCGTAGTAAGTGTAGCTAGCGTAGCCCAAGAATGCATGCTCCTAGGCTTACCTCTATACACTCTGTAGTCGCATAGCCCGTGTAGCTAGCGTAGCCCCTGAATGCGTGCTTCTTGGCTTACATCCAGACTCTGTATATCAGCATAGCCAGTGTAGCTATTGTAGCCACCGTATGCATGCTTCTAGGGTTACCTCTATACCCTCTGTAGTCGCGTAGCCAGTGTAGCTAACGTAGCCCCCGAATGCATGCTCCTGGGCTTACCTCCAGACTCTGTGTAGCAGCGTAGTCAGTGTAGCTAGCGTAGATCCTGAATACATTCTCCTAGGCTTACCCCCAGAACCTCTGTGTAGTCGTGTAGCCAGTGTGGTTAACGAAGCCACAGAATGCATGCTCCTAGGCTTACCTGCAGACCCTATGTAGCCGCGTAGCCAGTGTAGGTAGCGTATCGACCGTATGCATGCTCCCAGGGTTACTTCTATACCCTCTGAAGTCGTGTAGCCAGTGTAGCTAATGTAGCCACCGAATGCATGCTCCCAGGGTTACCTCTGTAGTCGTGTAGCCAGTTTACCTAACGTAGCCACCGAATGATTGCTCCTAGGCTTACGTCCAGACTCTGTGTAGTCGTGTAGCCAGTGTAGCTAACGTAGCCACCGAATTCATGCTCCTAGGCTTACCTCTAGACTCTTTGTAGCAGCGTAGTCAGTGTAGCTAGCGTAGCCCCCGAATGAATGCTCCTAGGCTTACCCCCAGAACCTCTGTAGTCGCGTAGCCAGTGTGGCCTACGTAGCTACAGTGTGCATGCTCCTAGGCTTACATCCAGATCCTGTGTAGCAGCGTAGTCAGTGTAGCTTAGCTTACCTCTATACATTTTGTAGTTGCATAGCCAATGTAGCTAGCGGAGCCCCTGAATACATGCTCCTAGGCTTACATCCAGACTCTGTGTAGGAGCGTAGTCAGTGTAGCTAGCGTAGCCCCAGAATGCATGCTCCTAGGCTTACCACCAGAACCTCTGTAGTCGCGTAGCCAGTGTGGTTAACGTATCCACAGAATGCATGCTCCTAGGCTTACCTGCAGACCCAATGTAGCCGCGTAGCCAGTGTAGTTAGTGTAGCCACTGTATGCATGCTCCCAGGGTTACCTCTATACCCTCTGTAGTCGTGTAGCCAGTGTAGCTAACGCTGCCACCGAATGATTGCTCCTAGGCTTACCTCCAGACTCTGTGTAGTCGTGTATCCAGTGTAGCTTGCGTAGCTACTGAATGCATGCTCCTAGGCTTACGTCCAGACCCTATGTAGCCACGTAGCCAGTGTAGCTAGCGTTGCCACAGTATTCATGCTCCCATTGTTACCCTCTGTAGTCGCGTAGCCAGTGTAGCTAACGTAGCGCCTGAATGCATGCTCCTAGGCTTACATCCAGATCCTGTGTAAGCAGTGTAGTCAGTGTAGCTAGCGTAGCCCCAGAATGCATGCTCCTAGGCTTACCTGCAGACCCTTTGTAGTCGCATATCCAGAGTAGCTAACGTAGCCACCGAATGCATGCTCCTAGGCTTACCTTCAGACTCTGTATAGCAGCGTAGCCAGTGTAGCTAGCGTAGCCACCGTATGCATGCTCCTAGGGTTACCTCTATACCCTCTGTTGTCGCATAGCCAGTGTAGCTAACGTAGCCCACGAATGCATGCTCCTAGGTTTACCTCCAAACTCTGTGTAGCAGCGTAGCCAGTGTAGCTAATGTAGACCCGAATGCATGCTCCTAGGCTTACCTCCAGACTCTGTGTAGCAGCGTAGTCAGTGTAGCTAACGTAGATCCTGAATACATGCTCCTAGGCTTACCCCAAAAACCTCTGTGTAGTCGTGTAGCCAGTGTGGTTAACGAAGCCACAGAATGCATGCTCCTAGCCTTACCTGAAGACCCTATGTAGCCGCATAGCCAGTGTAGTTAGCGTAGCCACCGTATGCATGCTCCCAGGGTAACCTCTATACCCTCTGTAGTCGTGTAGCCAGTTTACCTAACGTAGCCACCGAATGATTGCTCCTAGGCTTACCTCCAGACTCTGTGTAGCGGCGTAGTCAGTGTAGCTAGGGTACCAACAGAATGCATGCTCCTAGGCTTACCTGCAGACCCTATGTAGGTGCGTAGCCAGTGTAGTTAGCGTAGCCCCCGTATGCATGCTCCCAGGGTAACTCTATACCCTCTGTAGTCGTGTAGCCAGTGTAGCTAACATAGCCACCGAATGTTTGGTTCTAGGCTTACCTCCAGACTCTGTTTAGTCGCGTAGCCAGTGTAGCTAACGTAGCCTCCGAATGCATGCTCCTAGGCTTACCTCCAGACTCTGTGTAGCGGCGTAGTCAGTGTAGCTAGGGTACCAACAGAATGCATGCTCCTAGGCTTACCTGCAGACCCTATGTAGGTGCGTAGCCAGTGTAGTTAGCGTAGCCCCCGTATGCATGCTCCCAGGGTACCTCTATACCCTCTGTAGTCGTGTAGCCAGTGTAGCTAACATAGCCACCGAATGTTTGGTTCTAGGCTTACCTCCAGACTCTGTTTAGTCGCGTAGCCAGTGTAGCTTGCGTAGCCACTGCATGCATGCTCCTAGGCTTACCTCCAGACCCTATATAGCCACGTAGTCAGTGTAGCTAGCGGAGCCCCTGAATGCATGCTCTTAGGCTTACCCCCAGAACCTCTGTAGTCGTGTAGCAAGTGTAGCTAGCGTATCCACCGAATGCATGCTCCTAGGCTTTCCTCTAGACTCTGTGTAGCCGCATAGCCAGTGTAGCTTGCGTAGCCACTGCATGTATGCTCCTAGGCTTACCTCCAGACCCTATGTAGCCACGTAGTCAGTGTAGCTAGCGTAGCCCCCGAATGCGGGCTCTTAGGCTTACCCCTAGAACCTCTGTAGTCGCGTAGCCAGTGTGGCTAACGTAGCCACATAATGCATGCTCTTAGGCTTACATGCAGACCCTAGGTAGCCGTGTAGCCAGTGTAGATACAGTAGCCACCGAATGCATGCTCCTAAGCTTACCTCCAGACTCTCTGTATCAGCAGAGCCAGTGTAGCTAGCGTAGCCACCGTATGCATGCTCCTAGGGTTACCTCTTTACCCTCTGTAGTTGTGTAGCCAGTGTAGCTAACGTAGCCGCCGTTTGCATGCTCCTAGGGTTACCTCTATACCCTCTGTAGTAGCGTAGCCAGTGTAGCTAGCGTAGCCACCGTATGCATGCTCCCAGGATTACCTCTATACCCTCTAACGTAGCCACCGAATGCATGCTCCTAGGCTTACATCCATATCCTGTGTAGCAGCGTAGTCAGTGTAGCTAGCGTAGCCCCAGAATGCATGCTCCTAGGCTTACCTCCAGACTCTGTGTAGCATCGTAATCAGTGTAGCTAGCGTAGCCACAGATTGCATGCTCCTAGGCTTACCTGCAGACCCTATGTAGCCGCGTAGCCAGTGTAGTTAGCGTAGCCACCGTATGCATGCTCCCAGGGTTACCTCTTTACCCTCTGTAGTTGTGTAGCCAGTGTAGCTAACGTAGCCGCCGTATGCATGCTCCTAGGGTTACCTCTATACCCTCTGTAGTAGCGTAGCCAGTGTAGCCACCGTATGCATGCTCCCAGGGTTACCTCTATACCTTCTGTAGTCGTGTAACCAGTGTAGCTTACGTAGCCACCGAATGCATTCTCCTTGGCTTACCTCCAGACTGTGTGTAGTCGCGGAGCCAGTGTAGCTAGCGTAGCCACCGTATGCATGCTCCCAGGGTTACCTCGGTAACCAGAGAATGCATTCTGCGTGGCTTACCTCCAGACCCTGTGTAGCAGTGTAGTCAGTATAGCTAGCGTAGCACCAGAATGCAAGCACCTAGGCTTACCCTCAGAACCTCTGTAGTCGCGTAGCCAGTGTGCATGCTCCTAGGCTTACATCCAGATCCTGTGTAGCAGCGTAGTCAGTGCAGCTAACGTAGCCACAGAATGATTGCTCCTAGTCTTACCTCCAGACTCTGTGTAGTCGCGTAGCCAGTGTAGCTTGCATAGCCACTGCATGCATGCCCCTAGGCTTACATCCAGACTCTGTGTAGCAGCGTAGTCAGTGTAGCTAGCGTAGCCACCATATGCATGCTCCCAGGGTTACCTCTATACCCTCTGTAGTCGCATAGCCAGTGTAGCTAACGTAGCCACCCAATTCAGGCCCCTAGGCTTACCTCCAGACTCTGTGTAGTTGCGTTGCCAGTGTCGCTTGCGTAGCCACTGCATGCATGCCCCTAGGCTTACCTCCAGAACCTCTGTAGTTGCGTAGCCAGTGTAGCTAGCGTAGCCACTGAATGCATGCTCCTAGGCTTACATCCAGATCCTGTGTAGCATCGTAGTCAGTGTAGCTTGCGTAGCCCCCGAATACATGCTCCTAGGCTTACCTCCAGAATCTGTGTAGCAGCGTAGTCAGTGTAGCTAGCGTAGCCACAGAATGTATGCTCCTAGGCTTACCTGCAGACCCTATGTAGCCGCGTAGTCAGTGTAGTTAGCGTAGCCACTGTATGCACGCTCCCAGGGTTACCTCTATACCCTCTGTAGTCGTTTAGCCAGTGTAGCTAACGTTGCCACCGAATGATTGCTCCTAGTCTTACCTCCAGACTCTGTGTAGTCGCGTAGCCAGTGTAGCTGTGTAGCTACTGCATGCATGCTCCTAGGCTTACCTCCAGACTCTGTGTAGCGGCGTAGTCAGTGTAGCTAGGGTACCAACAGAATGCATGCTCCTAGGCTTACCTGCAGACCATATGTAGCTGCGTAGCCAGTGTAGTTAGCGTAACCATCGTATGCATGCTCCCAGGGTTACCTCTAAACCCTCTGTAGTCGTGTAGCCAGTTTACCTAACGTAGCCACCGAATGATTGCTCCTAGGCTTACCTCAAGACTCTGTGTAGTCGTGTAGCCAGTGTAGCTAACGTAGCCTCCGAATGCATGCTCCTAGGCTTACCTCCAGACTCTGTGTAGCGGCGTAGTCAGTGTAGCTAACGTAGATCCTGAATACATGCTCCTAGGCTTACCCCCAGAACCTCTGTGTAGTCGTGTAGCCAGTGTGGTTAACGAAGCCACAGAATGCATGCTCCTAGCCTTACCTGCAGACTCTATGTAGCCGCGTAGCCAGTGTAGTTAGCGTAGCCACCGTATGCATGCTCCCAGGGTTACCTCTAAACCCTCTGTAGTCGTGTAGCCAGTTTACCTAACGTAGCCACCGAATGATTGCTCCTAGGCTTACCTCAAGACTCTGTGTAGTCGTGTAGCCAGTGTAGCTAACGTAGCCTCCGAATGCATGCTCCTAGGCTTACCTCCAGACTCTGTGTAGCGGCGAAGTCAGTGTAGCTAGGGTACCAACAGAATGCATGCTCCTAGGCTTACCTGCAGACCCTATGTAAGTGCGTAGCCAGTGTAGTTAGCGTAGCCCCCGTATGCATGCTCCCAGGGTACCTCTATACCCTCTGTAGTCGTGAGCCAGTGTAACTAACGTAGCCACCGAATGTTTGGTTCTAGGCTTACCTCCAGACTCTGTTTAGTCGCGTAGCCAGTGTAGCTTGCGTAGCCACTGCATGCATCCTCCTAGGCTTACCTCCAGACCCTATATAGCCACGTAGTCAGTGTAGCTAGCGGAGCCCCCGATTGCATGCTCTTAGGCTTACCCCCAGAACCTCTGTAGTCGTGTAGCCGGTGTGGCTAACTGTGTAGCCGGTGTGGCTAACTGTGGCTACGTTAGTAGCCACAGAATGCATGCTCCTAGGCTTACCTGCAGACCCTATGTAGCTGCGTAGACAGTGTAGTTAGCGTAACCATCGTATGCATGCTCCCAGGGTTACCTCTATACGTATCCAGTGTAGCTACTGTATGCATGCTCCCAGGGTTACTTCTATACACTTTGTAGTCCCGTAGCCAATGTAGCTAACGTAGCCACCGAATGCATGCTCCTAGGCTTACCCCCAGAATCTCTGTGTAGCAGAGTAGTCAGTGTAGCTAGCGGGGCCACAGAATGCATGCTCCTAGGCTTACCTCCAGACTCTGTGTAGCTACATAGCCAGTGTAGTTATCGTAGCCATCGTATGCATGCTCCCAGGGTTACCTCTTTGCCCTCTGTAGTCGTGTAGCAAGGGTAGCTAACGTATCCACCGAATGCATGCTCCTAGGCTTACCTCCAGACCCTATGTAGCCACGTAGTCAGTGTAGCTAGCGTAGCCCCCGAATGCGGGCTCTTAGGCTTACCCCCAGAACCTCTGTGTATCAGCGTAGCCAGTGTAGCTAGCGTAGCCACCGTATGCATGCTCCTAGGGTTACCTCTTTACCCTCTGTAGTTGTGTAGCCAGTGTAGCTAACGTATCCGCCGTATGCATGCTCCTAGGGTTACCTCTATACCCTCTGTAGTCGTGTAACCAGTGTAGCTTACGTAGCCACCGAATGCATTCTCCTTGGCTTACCTCCAGACTGTGTGTAGTCGCGTAGCCAGTGTAGCTAGCGTAGCCACCGTATGCATGCTCCCAGGGTTACCTCGGTAACCAGAGAATGCATTCTGCGTGGCTTACCTCCAGACCCTGTGTAGCAGTGTAGTCAGTATAGCCCCAGAATGCATGCACCTAGGCTTACCCTCAGAACCTCTGTAGTCGCGTAGCCAGTGTGCATGCTCCTAGGCTTACATACAGATCCTGTGTAGCAGCGTAGTCAGTGCAGCTAACGTAGCCACAGAATGATTGCTCCTAGGCTTACCTCCAGACTCTGTGTAGTTGCGTAGCCAGTGTAGCTTGCATAGCCACTGCATGCATGTTCCTAGGCTTACCTCCAGACTCTGTGTAGTTGCGTAGCCAGTGTAGCTTGCATAGCCACTGCATGCATGTTCCTAGGCTTACCTCCAGACTCTGTGTAGCAGCGTAGTCAGTGTAGCTAGCGTAGCCACCATATGCATGCTCCCAGGGTTACCTCTATACCCTCTGTAGTCGCATAGCCAGTGTAGCTAACGTAGCCACCGAATGCAGGCCCTTAGGCTAACCTCCAGACTCTGTGTAGCAGCGTAATCACTGTAGCTAGCGTAGCCACAGAATGCATGCTCTTAGGCTTACCTGCAGACCCTATGTAGCCGCGTAGCCAGTGTAGTTAGCGTAGCCACCGTATGCATGCTCCCAGGGTTACCTCTATATCCTCTGTAGTCGTGTAGCCAGTGTAGCTAACGTAGCCAACGAATGTTTGCTCCTAGGCTTACCTCCAGACTCTGTGTAGTCGCGTTGCCAGTGTCGCTTGCGTAGCCACTGCATGCATGCCCCTAGGCTTACCTCCAGAACCTATGAAGCCACGTAGCCAGTGTAGCTAGCGTAGCCACCATATGCATGCTCCAAGGGTTACCTCTATACCCTCTGTAGTTCCATAGCCAGTGTAGCTAACGTAGCCACCGAATGCATGCTCCTAGGCTTACATCCATATCCTGTGTAGCAGCGTAGTCAGCGTAGCTAGCTTAGCTACCGCATTCATGCTCCTCAGCTTACCTCTATACACTCTGTAGTCGCATAGCCAGTGAAGCTAGCGTAGCCCCTGAATGCATGCTCCTAGACTTACATCCAGATCCTGTGTAGCATCGTAGTCAGTGTAGCTAGCGTAGCCCCCGTATGCATACTCCTAGGCTTACCTCCAGACTCTGTGTAGCAGCGTAGTCAGTGTAGCTATCGTAGCCCCAGAATGCATGCTCCTAGGCTTACCTCTATACACTCTGTAGTCGCATAGCCAATGTAGCTAGCTTAGCCCCTGAATACATGCTCCTAGGCTTACATCCAGATCCTGTGTAGCAGCGTAGACAGTGTAGCTAGCGTAGCCCCAGAATGCATGCTCCTAGGGTTACCTCCAGAACCTCTGTAGTCGCGTAGCCAGTGTAGCTAGCTTAGCTACTGCATTCATGCTCCTTTTAGCTTACCTCTATACACTCTGTAGTTGAATAGCCAGTGTAGCTAGCGTAGCCCCTGAATGCATGCTCCTAGGCTTACATCCAGATCCTTTGTAGCATCGTAGTCAGTGTAGCTTGCGTAGCCCCCGAATACATGCTCCTAGGCTTACCTCCAGAATCTGTGTTGCAGCGTAGTCAGTGTAGCTAGCGTAGCCACAGAATGTATGCTCCTAGACTTACCTCTATACACTCTGTAGTCGCTTACCCCCAGAACATCTGTAGTCGTGTAGCCGGTGTGGCTAACGTAGCCACAGAATGCATGCTCCTAGGCTTACCTGCAGACCATATGTAGCTGCGTAGCCAGTGTAGCTAGCGTAACCATCGTATGCATGCTCCCAGGGTTACCTCTATACCCTTTGTAGTCCCGTAGCCAATGTAGCTAACGTAGCCACCGAATGCATGCTCCTAGGCTTACCCCAGAATCTCTGTGTAGCAGAGTAGTCAGTGTAGCTAGCGGGGCCACAGAATGCATGCTCCTAGGCTTACCTCCAGACTCTGTAGCTACATAGCCAGTGTGGTTAGCGTAGCCATCGTATGCATGCTCCCAGGGTTACCTCTTTGCCCTCTGTAGTCGTGTAGCAAGGGTAGCTAACGTATGCACCGAATGCATTCTCCTTGGCTTACCTCCAGACTCTATGTAGTCGCGTAGCCAGTGTAGCTAGCGTAGCCACCGTATGCATGCTCCCAGGATTACCTCTATACCCTCTAACGTAGCCACCGAATGCATGCTCCTAGGCTTACATCCATATCCTGTGTAGCAGCGTAGTCAGTGTAGCTAGCGTAGCCCCAGAATGCATGCTCCTAGGCTTACCTCCAGACTCTGTGTAGCATCGTAATCAGTGTAGCTAGCGTAGCCACAGATTGCATGCTCCTAGGCTTACCTGCAGACCCTATGTAGCCGCGTAGCCAGTGTAGTTAGCGTAGCCACCGTATGCATGCTCCCAGGGTTACCTCTTTACCCTCTGTAGTTGTGTAGCCAGTGTAGCTAACGTAGCCGCCGTATGCATGCTCCTAGGGTTACCTCTATACCCTCTGTAGTAGCGTAGCCAGTGTAGCCACCGTATGCATGCTCCCAGGGTTACCTCTATACCTTCTGTAGTCGTGTAACCAGTGTAGCTTACGTAGCCACCGAATGCATTCTCCTTGGCTTACCTCCAGACTGTGTGTAGTCGCGGAGCCAGTGTAGCTAGCGTAGCCACCGTATGCATGCTCCCAGGGTTACCTCGGTAACCAGAGAATGCATTCTGCGTGGCTTACCTCCAGACCCTGTGTAGCAGTGTAGTCAGTATAGCTAGCGTAGCCCCAGAATGCATGCTCCTAGGCTTACCTGCAGACCCTATGTAGGTGCGTAGCCAGTGTAGTTAGCGTAGACCCCGTATGCATGCTCCCAGGGTACCTCTATACCCTCTGTAGACGTGTAGCCAGTGTAACTAACGTAGCCACCGAATGTTTGGTTCTAGGCTTACCTCCAGACTCTGTTTAGTCGCGTAGCCAGTGTAGCTTGCGTAGCCACTGTATGCACGCTCCCAGGGTTACCTCTATACCCTCTGTAGTCGTTTAGCCAGTGTAGCTAACGTTGCCACCGAATGATTGCTCCTAGTCTTACCTCCAGACTCTGTGTAGTCGCGTAGCCAGTGTAGCTTGCGTAGCTACTGCATGCATGCTCCTAGGCTTACGTCCAGATCCTATGTAGCAGTATAGTCAGTGCAGCTAGCGTAGCCCCCGAATGCATGCTCCTAGGATTACCTGCAGACCCTATGTAGCCACGTAGCTAGTGTAGCTAGCGTTGCCACCGTATGCATGCTCCCAGGGTTACCTCTATACCCTCTGTAGTCGTGTAGCCAGTGTAGCTAACGTAGCCACCGAATGCATGCTCCTAGGTTTACCTCTAGACTCTGTGTAGCAGTGTAGTCAGTGTAGCTAGGGTAGCCCCTGAATGCATGCTCCTAGGCTTACATCCAGATCCTGTGTAGCAGCGTAGTCAGTGCAGCTAGTGTAGCCCCCGAATGCATGCTCCTAAGGCTTACCTGCAGACCCTATGTAGCCACGTAGCCAGTGTAGTTAGCGTAGCCCCCGTATGCATGCTCCCAGGGTACCTCTATACCCTCTGTAGTCGTGTAGCCAGTGTAACTAACGTAGCCACCGAAAGTTTGGTTCTAGGCTTACCTCCAGACTCTGTTTAGTCGCGTAGCCAGTGTAGCTTGCGTAGCCACTGCATGCATGCTCCTAGGCTTACCTCCAGACCCTGTATAGCCACGTAGTCAGTGTAGCTAGCGGAGCCCCCGAATGCATGCTCTTAGGCTTACCCCCAGAACCTCTGTAGTCGTGTAGCCGGTGTGGCTAACGTAGCCACAGAATGCATGCTCCTAGGCTCACCTGCAGACCCTATGTAGCTGCGTAGCCAGTGTAGTTAGCGTAACCATCGTATGCATGCTCCCAGGGTTACCTCTATACCCTTTGTAGTCCCGTAGCCCATGTAGCTAACGTAGCCACCGAATGCATGCTCCTAGGCTTACCCCCAGAATCTCTGTGTAGCAGAGTAGTCAGTGTAGCTAGCGGGGCCACAGAATGCATGCTCCTAGGCTTACCTCCAGACTCTGTAGCTACATAGCAAGTGTAGTTAGCGTAGCCATCGTATGCATGCTCCCAGGGTTACCTCTTTGCCCTCTGTAGTCGTGTAGCAAGGGTAGCTAACGTATCCACCGAATGCATGCTCCTAGGCTTACCTCAAGACCCTATGTAGCCACGTAGTCAGTGTAGCTAGCGTAGCCCCCGAATGCGGGCTCTTAGGCTTACCCCCAGAACCTCTGTGTATCAGCGTAGCTAGCGTAGCCACCGTATGCATGCTCCTAGGGTTACCTCTTTACCCTCTGTAGTTGTGTAGCCAGTGTAGCTAACGTAGCCGCCGTATGCATGCTCCTAGGGTTACCTCTATACCCTCTGTAGTAGCGTAGCCAGTGTAGCTAGCGTAGCCACCGTATGCATGCTCCCAGGGTTACCTCTATACCTTCTGTAGTCGTGTAACCAGTGTAGCTAACGTAGCCACCGAATGCATTCTCCTTGGCTTACCTCCAGACTCTATGTAGTCGCGTAGCCAGTGTAGCTAGCGTAGCCACCGTATGCATGCTCCCAGGATTACCTCTATACCCTCTAACGTAGCCACCGAATGCATGCTCCTAGGCCTACATCCATATCCTGTGTAGCAGCGTAGTCAGTGTAGCTAGCGTAGCCCCAGAATGCATGCTCCTAGGCTTACCTCCAGAACCACTGTAGTCGCGTAGCCAGTGTGGTTAACGTAGCCACAGAATGAATGCTGCAAGGCTTACCTCGAGTACATTTGTAGCTGCGTAGCCAGTGTAGCTAGCTTAGCTACCGCATTCATGCTCCTTAGCTTACCTCTATACACTCTGTAGTCGCATAGCCAATGTAGCTAGCGGAGCCCCTGAATACATGCTCCTAGGCTTACATCCAGACTCTGTGTAGCAGCGTAGTCAGTGTAGCTAGCGTAGCCCCAGAATGCATGCTCCTAGGCTTACCACCAGAACCTCTGTAGTCGCGTAGCCAGTGTGGTTAACGTATCCACAGAATGCATGCTCCTAGGCTTACCTGCAGACCCAATGTAGCCGCGTAGCCAGTGTAGTTAGCGTAGCCACTGTATGCATGCTCCCAGGGTTACCTCTATACCCTCTGTAGTCGTGTAGCCAGTGTAGCTAACGCTGCCACCGAATGATTGCTCCTAGGCTTACCTCCAGACTCTGTGTAGTCGCGTAGCCAGTGTAGCTTGCTTAGCTACTGAATGCATGCTCCTAGGCTTACGTTCAGACCCTATGTAGCCACGTAGCCAGTGTAGGTAGCGTTGCCACAGTATTCATGCTCCCAGGGTTACCCTCTGTAGTCGCGTAGCCAGTGTAGCTAACGTAGCCCCCGAATGCATGCTCCTAGGCTTACCTCTAGACTCTGTGTAGCAGCGTAGTCAGTGTAGCTAGGGTAGCCCCTGAATGCATGCTCCTAGTCTTACATCCAGATCCTGTGTAGCAGCGTAGTCAGTGTAGCTAGCGTAGCCCCCGAATGAATCCTCCTAGACTTACCCCCAGAACCTCTGTTGTCGCGTAGCCAGTGTAGCTAACGTAGCCCCCGAATGCATGCTCCTAGGCTTACCTCTAGACTCTGTGTAGCAGCGTAGTCAGTGTAGCTAGGGTAGCCCCTGAATGCATGCTCCTAGTCTTACATCCAGATCCTGTGTAGCAGCGTAGTCAGTGTAGCTAGCGTAGCCCCCGAATGAATCCTCCTAGACTTACCCCCAGAACCTCTGTTGTCGCGTAGCCAGTGTGGCTTACGTAGCCACAGAATGCATGCTCCTAGGCTTACATGTAGATCCTGTGTAGCAGTGTAGTCAGTGTAGCTAGCGTAGCCCAAGAATGCATGCTCCTAGGCTTACCTGCAGACCCTTTGTAGTCGCATAGCCAGTGTAGTTAACGTAGCCACCGAATGCATGCTCCTAGGCTTACCTCCAGACTCTGTATAGCAGCGTAGCCAGTGTAGCTAGCGTAGCCACCGTATGCATGCTCCTAGGGTTACCTCTATACCCTCTGTTGTCGCGTAGCCAGTGTAGCTAACGTAGCCCCCGAATGCATGCTCCTAGGCTTACCTCCAAACTCTGTGTAGCAGCGTAGCCAGTGTAGCTAACGTAGACCCGAATGCATGCTCCTAGGCTTACCTCCAGACTCTGTGTAGCAGCGTAGTCAGTGTAGCTAACGTAGATCCTGAATACATGCTCCTAGGCTTACCCCCAGAACCTCGGTGTAGTCGTGTAGCCAGTGTGGTTAACGAAGCCACAGAATGCATGCTCCTAGGCTTACCTGCAGACCCTATGTAGCCGCGTAGCCAGTGTAGGTAGCGTATCGACCGTATGCATGCTCCCAGGGTTACCTCTATACCCTCTGAAGTCGTGTAGCCAGTGTAGCTAACGTAGCCACCGAATGCATGCTCCTAGGCTTACCTGCAGACCCTATGTAGCTGCGTAGCCAGTGTAGTTAGCGTAGCCATCGTATGCATGCTCCCAGGGTTACTAGATATATAGTACCTCTATACCCTCTGTAGTCGTGTAGCCAGTTTACCTAACGTAGCCACCGAATGATTGCTCCTAGGCTTACCTCCAGACTCTGTGTAGTCGTAAAGCCAGTGTAGCTAACGTAGCCTCCGAATGCATGCTTCTAGGCTTACCTCCAGACTCTGTGTAGCGGCGTAGTCAGTGTAGCTAGGGTACCCACAGAATGCATGCTCCTAGGCTTACCTGCAGACCCTATGTACATGTAGGTGCGTAGCCAGTGTAGTTAGCGTAGCCCCCGTATGCATTCTCCCAGGATACCTCTATACCCGCTGTAGTCGTGTAGCCAGTGTAGCTAACGTTGCCACCGAATGTTTGCTCCTAGGCTTACCTCCAGACTCTGTGTAGTCGCGTAGCCAGTGTAGCTTGCGTAGCCACTGCACGCATGCTCCTAGGCTTACCTCCAGACCCTATGTAGCCACGTAGTCAGAGTAGCTAGCGGAGCCCCCGAATGCATGCTCTTAGGCTTACCCCCAGAACCTCTGTAGTCGTGTAGCCGGTGTGGCTAACGTAGCCACAGAATGCATGCTCCTAGGCTTACCTCCAGACTCTGTGTAGCTACGTAGCCAGTGTAGTTAGCGTAGCCATCGTATGCATGCTCCCAGGGATACCTCTTTGCCCTCTGTAGTCGTGTAGCAAGTGTAGCTAACGTATCCACCGAATGCATGCTCCTAGGCTTTCCTCTCTAGACTCTGTGTAGTCGCATAGCCAGTGTAGCTTGCGTAGCCACTGCATGCATGCTCCTAGGCTTACCTCCAGACCCTATGTAGCCACGTAGTCAGTGTAGCTAGCGTAGCCCCCGAATGCGGGCTCTAAGGCTTACCCCCAGAACCTCAGTAGTCGCGTAGCCAGTGTGGCTAACGTAGCCACATAATGCTTACTTAGGCTTACCTGCAGACCCTAGGTAGCCGTGTAGCCAGTTTAGATACCGTAGCCACCGAATGCATGCTCCTAAGCTTACCTCCAGACTCTGTGTATCAGCGTAGCCAGTGTAGCTAGCGTTGCCACCGTATGCATGCTCCTAGGATTACCTCTTTACCCTCTGTAGTTGTGTAGCCAGTGTAGCTAACGTAGCCACCGAATGCATGCTCCTAAGCTTACCTCCAGACTCTGTGTATCAGCGTAGCCAGTGTAGCTAGCGTAGCCGCCGTATGCATGCTCCTAGGGTTACCTCTATACCCTCTATAGTAGCGTAGCCAGTGTAGCTAGCGTAGCCACTGTATGCATGCTCCCAGGGCTACCTCTATACCTTCTGTAGTCGTGTAACCAGTGTAGCTTACGTAGCCACCCAATGCATTCTCCTAGGCTTACCTCCAGACTGTGTGTAGTCGCGTAGCCAGTGTAGCTAGCGTAGCCACCGTATGCATGCTCCCAGGGTTACCTCGGTAACCAGAGAATGTATTCTGCGTGGCTCACCTCCAGACCCTGTATAGCCGCGAAGCGAGTGTAGCTAGCGTAGCCTACACATGCTCCTTAGGTTACCTCTATACACTCTGTAGTCGCATAGCCAGTGTAGCTAGGCTTACATCCATATCCTGTGTAGCAGTGTAGTCAGTATAGCTAGCGTAGCCCCAGAATGCATGCACCTAGGCTTACCCTCAGAACCTCTGTAGTCGCGTAGCCAGTGTGCATGCTCCTAGGCTTACATCCAGATCCTGTGTAGCAGCGTAGTCAGTGCAGCTAACGTAGCCACAGAATGATTGCTCCTAGGCTTACCTCCAGACTCTGTGTAGTCGCGTAGTCAGTGTAGCTTGCGTAGCCACTGCATGCATGCCCCTAGGCTTACCTCCAGAACCTATGTAGCCACGTAGCCAGTGTAGCTAGCGTAGCCACCATATGCATGCTCCCAGGGTTACCTCTATACCCTCTGTAGTCGCATAGCCATAGCTAAGGAGCATGAATGCGGTAGCTAAGCTAGCTACACTGGCTACGCGACTACAGAGGTTCTGGAGGTAAGCCTAGGAGCATGCATTCTGGGGCTACGCTAGCTACACTGACTACGCTGCTACACATGATCTGGATGTAAGCCTAGGAACATGCATTTTGTGGCTACGCTAGCTACACTGGCTACGTGGCTACACAGAGTCTGGAGGTAAGCCAAGGAGCATGCACTCGGTGGCTACGTTAGCCACAATGGCTACACGACAACAGAGGGTAAAAAGTTTACCCTAGGAGCATGCAAACTATGGCTACGCTAACTACACTGGCTACACGGCTACCTAGGGTCTGCAGGTAAGCCTAGGAGCATGCATTCTGTGGCTACGTTAGCCACACTGGCTACACGACTACAGAGGGTATAGAGGTAACCCTGGGAGCATGCATACGGTGGCTACGCTAACTACACTGGCTACGCGGCTACATAGGGTCTGCAGGTAAGCCTAGGAGCATGCATTCTGTGGCTTCGTTAACCACACTGGCTATGCGACTACACAGAGGTTCTGGGGGTAAGCCTAGAAGCATGCATTCGGGGGCTACGCTAGCTGCACTGACTACGCTGCTACACAGGATCTGGATGTAAGCCTAGGAGCATGCATTCGGGGGCTACGATAGCTACACTGACTACGCTGCTACACAGAGTCTGGAGGTAAGCCTAGGAGTATGCATCCGGGGGCTACGCTAGCTACACTGACTACGATGCTACACAGGATCTGGATGTAAGCCTAGGAGCATGCATTCTGTGGCTTCGTTAACCACACTGGCTATGCGACTACACAGAGGTTCTGGGGGTAAGCCTAGGAGCAAGCATTCGGGGGCTACGCTAGCTGCACTGACTACGCTGCTACACAGGATCTGGATGTAAGCCTAGGAGCATGCATTCGGGGGCTACGATAGCTACACTGACTACGCTGCTACACAGAGTCTGGAGGTAAGCCTAGGAGTATGCATCCGGGGGCTACGCTAGCTACACTGACTACGATGCTACACAGGATCTGGATGTAAGCCTAGGAGCATGCATTCAGGGGCTTCGCTAGCTACACTGGCTATGCGACTACAGAGTGTATAGAGGTAAGCTAAGGAGCATGAATGCGGTAGCTAAGCTAGCTACACTGACTACGCTGCTACACAGGATATGGATGTAAGCCTAGGAGCATGCATTCGGTGGCTACGTTAGCTACACTGGCTATGCGACTACAGAGGGTATAGAGGTAACCCTGGGAGCATGCATACGGTGGCTACGCTAACTACACTGGCTACGCGGCTACATAGGGTCTGCAGGTACACTCCCCTCCATAAGTTTGGCAACCTTTTTTCCCCCATTGAACTACGTGTTAAAGCCTATTTAACTTTGAATTTTTATTTACTTAACCTGCGATGAAAATACTTATACTATTGATGGAAACGTAATTTGACTTTAATTCCAATACTTCCAAAATTTCAAAATTTTTTTCCTCAATTACAAAAGGTCGAAAATTGATGATAAATTTGATGAATTTTTGAAAATCGACATTCCCATGTTAACCAATGGGAAATGGTAGGTTTGCTGCAAGTCATATGACCGAATATCCATCCATCCTAGTCCTTGCAAAAAATACGAGTTATGCAGGCAATTGAATTTGCTAACTTTATTTAACAAATAATTGATATGTTTCTTCAGGTTGAACAAAGTTATAGGGGTTCAAAGTCAAAATTGTTTTTCAAAAAACCTCTCCCATTGAAATAACACAGGAGGCGAAAAATTATTTTCAAAAATGACTTTGAAGCGCTGCAACTTTAATATTCATCAAATAAACTAAACACTTAGTGTTCAAAAAAGTAAGACAATTCAATTTTTTATATAAAAATATTTTTTTTGCTGAATCTTTTACTGAAAAGATATCCTGATTTCTGATTTGCCCCGAACCCTCCATTTCCCATTGGATAACATGGGAATGACGATTTTAAAAAATTTATCATCAATTTTCGACCTATTGTAATTGAGGAAAAAAATTGAGAAAATTTGGAGGTATTGGAAATAGAGTCAAGTTACGTTTCCATCAATATTATAAGTTATTTCATCGCCGGTTAAGTAAATAAAAATTCAAACGTAAAGAGGCTTTAACACATAGTTCAAAAATGGTTGCCAAACTTATGGAGGGTAGTATAAGCCTAGGAGCATGCATTCGGTGGCTACGTTAGCTACACTGGCGACACGACTTCAGAGGGTATAGAGGTAACCCTGGGAGCATGCATACGGTCGATACGCTACCTACACTGGCTACGCGGCTACATAGGGTCTGCAGGTAAGCCTAGGAGCATGCATTCTGTGGCTTCGTTAACCACACTGGCTACACGACTACACAGAGGTTCTGGGGGTAAGCCTAGGAGCATGTATTCAGGATCTACGCTAGCTACACTGACTACGCTGCTACACAGAGTCTGGAGGTAAGCCTAGGAGCATGCATTCGGGTCTACGTTAGCTACACTGGCTACGCTGCTACACAGAGTTTGGAGGTAAGCCTAGGAGCATGCATTCGGGGGCTACACTGGCTACGCGACTACAGATGGTATAGAGGTAACCCTAGGAGCATGCATACGGTGGCTACGCTAGCTACACTGGCTACGCTGCTATACAGAGTCTGGAGGTAAGCCTAGGAGCATGCATTCGGTGGCTACGTTAGCTACACTGACTATGCGACTACAAAGGGTCTGCAGGTAAGCCTAGGAGCATGCATTCTGGGGCTACGCTAGCTACACTGACTACGCTGCTACACAGGATCTGGATGTAAGCCTAGGAGCATGCATTCTGTGGCTACGTAAGCCACACTGGCTACGCGACAACAGAGGTTCTGGGGGTAAGTCTAGGAGGATTCATTCGGGGGCTACGCTAGCTACACTGACTACGCTGCTACACAGGATCTGGATGTAAGCCTAGGAGCATGCATTCAGGGGCTACCCTAGCTACACTGACTATGCTGCTACACAGAGTCTAGAGGTAAGCCTAAGAGCATGCATTCGGTGGCTACGTTAGCTACACTGGCTACACGACTACAGAGGGTAACCCTGGGAGCATGAATACGGTGGCAACGCTAGCTACACTGGCTACGTGGCTACATAGGGTCTGGACGTAAGCCTAGGAGCATGCATTCAGTAGCTACGCAAGCTACACTGGCTAGTGGCTACGCGACTACACAGAGTCTGGAGGTAAGCCTAGGAGCAATCATTCGGTGGCAGCGTTAGCTACACTGGCTACACGACTACAGAGGGTATAGAGGTAACCCTGGGAGCATGCATACAGTGGCTACGCTAACTACACTGGCTACGCGGCTACATTGGGTCTGCAGGTAAGCCTAGGAGCATGCATTCTGTGGATACGTTAACCACACTGGCTACGCGACTACAGAGGTTCTGGTGGTAAGCCTAGGAGCATGCATTCTGGGGCTACGCTAGCTACACTGACTACGCTGCTACACAGAGTCTGGATGTAAGCCTAGGAGCATGTATACAGGGGCTCCGCTAGCTACATTGGCTATGCGACTACAGAGTGTATAGAGGTAAGCTAAGGAGCATGAATGCGGTAGCTAAGCTAGCTACACTTGCTACGCAGCTATAAATGGTCTGGAGGTAAACCTTGCAGCATTCATTCTGTGGCTACGTTAACCACACTGGCTACGCGACTACAGTGGTTCTGGAGGTAAGCCTAGGAGCATGCATTCTGGGGGTACGCTAGCTACACTGACTACGCTGCTACAAAGGATATGGATGTAAGCCTAGGAGCATGCATTCGGTGGCTACGTTAGCTACACTGGCTATGCGAATGCAGAGGGTATAGAGGTAACCCTGGGAGCATGCATACGGTGGCTACGCTAACTACAGTGGCTACGCGGCTACAAAGAGTCTGCAGGTAAGCCTAGGAGCATACATTCTGTGGCTACGCTAGCTACACTGACTACTCTACTCTACAGAGTCTGGAGGTAAGCCTAGGAGCATGCATTCGGTGGCTACGTTAGCTACACTGGCTACGCGACTACAGAGTGTATAGAAGTAACCCTTGGAGCATGCATACGGTGGCTACGCTAACTACACTGGCTACGCGGCTACATAGGGTCTGCAGGTAAGCCTAGGAGCATGCATTCTGTGGCTTCGTTAACAACACTGGCTACGCGACTACCCAGAGGTTCTGGGGGTAAGCCCAGGAGCATGCATTCGGGGGCTACGCTAACTGCACTGACTATGCTGCTACACAGGATCTGGAAGTAAGCCAAGGAGCACGTATTCAGGGGCTACGCTAGCTACACGGGCTATGCGACTACAGAGTGTATAGAGGTAAGCCTAGGAGCATGCATTCTGGGGTTACGCTAGCTACACTTACTATGCTGCTACACAGAGTCTGGATGTAAGCCTAGGAGCATGTATTCAGGGGCTCCGCTAGCTACACTGGCTATGCGACTACAGAGTGTATAGAGGTAACCCTATGAGCATGCATACGGTGGCTACGCTAGCTACACTGGCTACGCGGCTACATAGGGTCTGCAGGTAAGCCTCGGAGCATGCATTCGGGGGCTACGCTAGCTGCACTGACTACGCTGCTACACAGGATCTGGATGTATGCCTAGGAGCATGTATTCAGGGGCTCCGCTAGCTACATTGGCTATGCGACTACAGATTGTATAGAGGTAAGCCTAGGAGCATGCATTCTGGTGCTACGCTAGCTACACTGTCAAAACATTCAATTTTAAGATTTGTTTTCTTTGCTTTGTGCATTGGATCATTGACTGTGGAGGTGGGCTATTGACTTTCCTATTAATCCAGGGACCTTTTTTCTAAGCACTTATATACCCCTTTTCTTTGATTAAACTTGTGACTTTACATAGTTCTGATATGTATCAATGATATTGATATGCTAAAGAGAATACTATGGCAGCAAGAATACAATATTGAACAAAACAATAAACTGATAAGAAATACAATAATAAACACTATTTCAAATGGTTATATTTTAGCAGTTTATCACAATTTAGCGATATCCTGGAACTGCTCCACATACCCCTCACCACCGTAACCATGACAATCGTAACTTTAACACATTAAGACTATGTGTTATAAAAGTTGGTAGATGTATTGTAATGTAGACCCTCTACAATCTGTAGCGATTTCATTACAAAAAAACTAGAGTATTTGTATCTTTACTTTCCGGACACCCTGTATATATAACAAAGAAGATATCTTACCTTATGAATACTTACAAATTAAGATATCTTACCTTACAAAATGTCCCCTTTGGCATGGAAATACGTTAGGGCAATAGAAACAAAATCCAAAGACACAAGCTAGATGGCGCTTTATATTGAAAATATACACATTTTTCAAAATGGCCGCCAAAAATACATCAGCGTTTTGCTTTTGTGCATGCTACAATCATAAGAGTGGTGTCAAAGTTTACATTAATATTGGGTTGTAGAATCCATTTAAATAGGTCTTTCATAGTAAGAATTTTCACTTTATTGGAAATTATGTGTTTCTAAAAATGACCACCAGAAATATAATAATGATGATATCTTCACATTAGTGCATGGTTCACTGATACGATTGGTGTCAAAATTTTATATTTATGGGGTAGGAGAATTAATTTCATTAGGTCTTGTGAGATATAGTTTTATTGTATATTTGCTAACAAAGATTGTACCTTTACTAACAAAGATGGTATCTTTGCTTACAAAAATTGTATCTTTGCTTAAAGTTTCTTTGCTTCTGGGCATAATATTTCATAAAATTGGCTTCAAAATCTACATTTTTTGGTATTTTTTTGGTATATTTAACTCTTTTAATGCCATAATAGGTTTCAAAACAGACGTCTCAGTGCCGCATTATCTTTAAATCGGACAGGTTTTTGACATATTTTGCACTTCCATTATGAAAACCTGGAATAAGACTTAATCCTGAACCAAATGCAATGAAACTTATCATGGGTCATGAAAATAACGAAGGCTTGAAGATACATAACATTAAGTGATGGTGTTGTTGGTTGCCATAGTAACCATATTCACCTTGGTATCTTTAAAAACAAGAAAATATTCAAATATCTGAATTCAAAGACAATGGTTTTGTATTAGCAATATCAGCACATTACATACATTACATGTTATTTTTACAGTTGTTGCAAGTCAGAATTATTTCTTATTCAGAATAAAACATTCTAAATTAAATAAAACATAGGGTTGTATCCAGATGTTTATATACAGGGCGTATAAAAAAAACGCAACAAATAGTTATCTCGTAAAATCACAAAACTAGTGATGACTACATCAATTTCATTTAATGTACCATAAAGCCATGTCTCTCCTCTTTGCAATGATATGTCATTCATTCACATGTGGTAATGGTTGGGTGAGAAATTCTTCCATTTGCACAGTGGGTCAAAATCGGCTCTGCGCCAAGTTTTAGATATTGAAAAAATCAGTGCAAGGGCTAAGTGCCAATGGAAGTTCCTCTGACTTGAATTTTTGTGACTTTTTCTTTTGGAGTTATCTCAGGAGCATCTGTGCTCACAATTCCTCCACCAGATATTGCAAAACCTCGAGAAAGATTTGCCCATGGGCTGCTTTTCTTTGCCCTAACCCACACATGATTCAGGGCTGAACCATGCATGATGTGGACAGGTGAGCGCATCTTTATGTGCAAGGAAGTGGTGGCAATTTGGAGGGGTACAGGATGTATTCTTGCAAGAGTATGAGTATGAACACTTTACTGTCTATGCCATACCTGTCCACCTTCTTCCAATAGCCCCTATGCCCCTTGTACTGACTTATGCAATGTTTTAAACTTGGGTCCGAGTTGAATTTTGCCCCACTTTACAAAATTAATGATTATTCGGCCAGAGATGATCCCCTGTGAATGAATGATATTCCATTGCAAAGAGGAGTAATTTGGCTTTTTGGTACATTGAATTAAAAGGATGCAGTCAGCATTGATTTTATGTTTTCGTCCGATATTGCATCGGGCTCCGTACACTGACTTTTGCAATGTTTATAACTTGGGCCGAAGCTAATTTTGGCCCACTTTGCAAATGGAATGATTACTCACCCAACCATGACCAAATATCAATGAATGATATATCATTGTAAAGAGGAGACACATGGCTTTATGATGCATTGAATGAAATCAATGCTGTTATCACTGGTTTTGTGCTTTTCCAAGATAACAATCTGTTGCGTTTTTTTGATACGCACTGTATAACGTCTTAATAGAGAGATTTCGCACATAAGTGAAAGTACAACTTATACGTATACGTATAGTTTAAAGGGTCATGTCGAACTATTATATTTACTAAAATCAATTTTAAATTGTACTTAATGGAACATAACTATTCCCGTTATAGAAAGGCTCCATCAACTAGAGACTGTGAATGCACTGTCATCTGCACGTTTAGATTATGCACATTATAATTAAATGCTTGCTTCCGTGTCCTTGTAGTTGTAGTGTATTATAAACACGATCCTTTAAAGTGAGTCATGATTCTTTAAAGTGAGTCATTACATAAACAAGTTGATTATATCAATAGAGAGATTTCGCACATAAGTGAAAGTACAACTTATATGTATACGTATAGTTTAAAGGGTCATGTCGAACTATTATATTTAGTAAAATCAATTTTAAATTGTACTTAATGGAACATAACTATTCCCGTTATAGAAAAGCTCCATCAACTAGAGACTGTGAATGCACTGTCATCTGCACGCGTAGATTATGCACATTATGATTAAATGCTTGCTTCCGTGTCCTTGTAGTTGTAGTGTATTATAAACACGATCCTTTAAAGTGAGTCATGATTCTTTAAAGTGAGTCATTACATAAACAAGTTGATTATTTCAATGTTTTCATGATCGGTATAAGTTCAATGAACTTACAAAACGGTATACGAGGGTTGTCCCAGAAGTAATGCACTATATGCTCTAACTTTCTTTAATATTCTTTAATTCAGCTGAAATTTTGTGTATATAACAATTGAAGTTTAATCTATTATATCCTGAAGTTTCAGCATCCAACAATAATATTAAGTCTTAATATGGTTGCTATAACAACATGGGGGTAGGGGTGGGCGGGGCAGGTACCAATTTTTCTAATTATGAAAAGATCTAAAGTGTTATTTTATTAATATTTCTTTCCTTTAAATAGCCAAAATGTTTGGGAGATTGTTAAATTTATTCAGCATGATGTTAACTAAGTACGAATAATGACATTTAGCACTGTGATGTCATAATACCACATTTCAATAGTCCGAATTCAAATACAGTCACAGTCAAGAAATTGCAAAAATGGCTGCAATTCTCACCTGATAACAGAAGGCCTTGCGTTTGGTGGCCTAATTTCATACTTTATTTGGACTCACAGCCACGCAAAACAATGCTACCATGAAGAAAGTATATAAGGAGTATATACCAGATAGAACTACAATTATTGGGTGGCAGAAGAGATTTTAAAAGAGACAATTTGACCCTGTATGACAACTCCAAACATGAGAGGCAAAACTCCACAAGTCACGGTGGAAGAAATTGCCGAGAGTGTTTGACCTGACAGGCATCAAAAGTACATAACATGCAAAGGGCAATATTTTGAGAAAATGTGAAATGGGACACTGTGCAATATGCATCCATTAAATCTAGGATGTGCTCATAGTAATTGAGTATCTTAAAATGTATTTTTGAGCATACTTCTTATAGCTACACCAAATGGTATTTGTTGATTAATTATTTCATATTTTCAATTTTTTATTCCTTTTGACGTGACTGTATAACCTGCCCCGCCCTACCCAAACTCACCAACTTGATTTTATTATAACATCAATATAGTTTTATCAGTCAACATGAAATTTTTCAGAATCATCAAAATGTCTCTAAGGAACATTTACTGAAAATTTCTTCTGGGACAACCCTCGTATTTACGTAGATGATAACGTATACAGTTGGATCTCCGTATAAAGATTTGCCTACACGTGTGTGGAACAATTGACCGCAAGCATTTTTTGAAATTAATTGGCTGAGTGGGAACAGTATCCAATCAAATACTTTAACCATCAATTTGAAACACCAATCAAACCAGTAGGTTCTAGCAATTCCTGGAAACAGTAAATTCAGTAGCTCAACATATGACATACAGGGTGTTTCATAACGAGCATCTCCAAAAAGTCAATTTGAGAAGAGATGGGTCTATAACATATGTACTAGATATGAGCCTATTTTATTCTAGACAAACACATTTGGATCAACAAAACATGCTACAATTCAAGAAAGTACAAATGCCATCCCTTTGGCTTGTATTTATTACAGTCCGAGATGATCTTTCCTGACGAAAAGCCCACATTATGAAACACCGTGTACGTTTACCTATAAGTATAAGTATACGTTATAAGTTGTACTTTCACTAGGTGCGAAATCTCTCTAATATCATGATAAGATCTCTAATATAGAAGTCTATGTTACATATTATTATTTAAATATAACATTTTTTAAAGATTTTTTTGAAACTGTATTGTTGAGATACAGATATTTCATTCAGTTGATAATGAGTTGTTGTGAGATTTGCTATGGGTCATCATGATGACATTATCTTGAAAGTGCATAAGAAACTTTAGTCCACTTAACATATCTGTTACCATGGTAACCATATTAAATCTCAGGTACAAAACATCAGGTATAAAACAGAAATACAGAATTTCAAAAAATCTCAATTACCTATTCTGTATTATTTAGCCTATATATATTATATTATTATATAGTCTATGCTAAATCAAGAATGATTGAATCAGCAATTAATTCTTACTCTTTTATGAGATTGTATTTGTATTTTATTTTCAGAAGATATAAAACAATAATAAGGATTTGTACAGAAGTAAAATTATATAATCAGTGGTCCACCCTGTAAATGAAACATGTTCACCTTTCTGTATTTTAAATACTAGAGTTCACCTCTGAATGATATCTTGGGAAGCATTTTCCAATACAAAGAACAATGCACCGGTTTAATTTTTGATTTGTAAAGATGCTATGTTGAGCATCAATATTATGTGTTGCCATTCATGTTTGTGAAAATAGGAAGCACAAATAATGCTGTAATTATTAACTACACATCCAGAATGCCTTCTTCGTGCCAGATATTTGTGTTTTACATTGAACAATACATTGTAAAACATTTTTACTGGCTCAGTACAATTCTTTTCTTCAGACTGATTATAAGTACACTAAACTACGCTCCCCTCCATAAGTTTGGCAACCTTTTCCCCCATTGAACTACGTGTTAAAGCCTCTTTACCTTTGAATTTTTATTTACTTAACCTGCGATGAAAATACTTATACTATTGATGGAAACGTAATTTGACTTAGATTCCAATACCTCCAAATTTTCTCAATTTTTTCCCTCAATTACAATAGGTCGAAAATTAATGATGAATTTGATGAATTATTGAAAATCGACATTCCCATGTTAACCAATGGGAAATGGTAGGTTTGCCGCAAGTCATATGACAGAATATCCATCCATCCGAGTCCTTGCAAAAAATACGAGTTAGGCAGGTAATTGAATTTGCTAACTTTATTTAACAAAAAATTGATATGTTTCTTCAGGTTCAACAAAGTTATGGGGCTTTAAAGTCAAACTTGTTTTTCAAAAAACCTCTCCAATTGAAATAACACAGGAGGCGAAAAATTATTTTCAAAAATGACTTTGAAGCGCTATAACTTTAATATTCATCAAATAAACTAAACACTTAGTGTTCAAAAAAGTTAGACAATTCAATTTTTTATATAAAAATATTTTTTGCTGAATCTTTTACTGAAAAGATATCCTGATTTCTGATTTGCCCCGAACCCTCCATTTCCCATTGGATTACATGAGAATGTAATACATCGGTGTCCTTGCGGTAGAATGCTCACTCAGTACGCAGGAGGCCCGGGTTCGAATCCCACACAAACTTTTTTTTTAAACTAAATGATTGTTCTTTCATATTATGCAGAAAAAACAATTTTTATTTACATAAACTTTATATTAGAGCTTGAAAATGTTAAAACAATATATGTCGACATTGCATTTTGGAGCGATGTGCAGGTATTTCATAAAAAGAAACGATAGGTTGGTTAATGATAGGTTAGAGTTAGGACCTAAGGCAGGACAATTAATCGAGAGGAGACGGTCATGCCCAATTTGTTTGCTTGCCATTCGTTGCAAGGTACAAAATAGGTAAAACGTTGCCTAGTCCAACGATTGACATTCAAAATCAAATTATTAACATTTTAAGGCTACACATATGTTCGGTCTTTTACATGATATGGTCGGTCTTTTACACGTTTTCTTCAAACCCTGTTTTGAGGCTACTAGTGGAAAACACCGACCGGTCGGTGGTCGGTGGGGTCGGTCTTTTTCGTAAACCCTTTTGTAAGTGTAACATTCTTTTGAGACACGCTGTAGTCCACCCCGGGCATCAAATTCTAGGGAATGGACTAAAAATGTAGTCCATCGGTTTTGTTATTCTAGATAATATAGTCCAGGACTTTATTTTCCAGGACTTATAGTCCAGCGGACCATATGAAGCACGGTCCATATTTACGTTGACACCGGGTTAAAACCTTAGGCGCCTTTCTAAAATGCATGGTGTAATTTCAGCAATTGACCTTTTGCGATCAGAATTCAGGAATCATTTTCTTCTTAGAGGAGCGAGTGGGCAGCACAGGAAAATTTTACTAATTCAAAATGCTGTCTGGTTAATTCTGAGCATTTTTAATGTGTTTGAGTAAATGAATACTTTAGTTTTTGGGATGCAGTGTCAGAATTATTTATGATTTCATTATGTCACTTGGTGATTTCTAGGCACTTTTAAAGTGTTTAAAATTAACAAATGCAACTTCCAAACTTTCCCAATTGTTTTGTGTGGGGGGATGAGGAGTGCCCCCCCCCTAAAAAATTTACACTTTTTAGATGCTATTTGGTGCTTTCTGGGCACTTGAGTCAATAAAAAATGTGTTTCAATTTTTTGGGGGTTGTCAAAGAGGATAAAAGGGTGAGGTGGGGTGGGGATGCCAGAGGGGGAGCAAGGGGTTTTCCCTCAGAAACATTGACCATTTCAAGGTGCTATTCGATGATGTGTGAGCACTTTAAAAGTGACTCTGAGATAATACATGAAATTCATATTTTTTCGGAATTGTTTTGTGGGGGATGTGAAGGGTGACCAACTCTCCGGCTTCAGAGGTACGGATTGCACTGGACGAAAGGCTCGGAGATTGCTTTCGAAAGTCACAAAATCTCGCGAAACTTAGAAATGGCTGCAATATATTCCAAGTTCAAAATTTCTGTAGTCTAAGTAAAAAAACAATTGATTTACTACGAAACTTATTATATCAAAATCGACATAGCTTTCACAACCCTTGCTTTCGCAGGAAGTAAAATACAACCTTAGTGAAAAAGCAGTCTCCGAGCCTTTCGTCCAGTGCCATCCGCACAGGCCCAGGAAGATTTAAATCCCCCCTGTTATGTATACTAGCCTATGAAGTTTTAAGCTTTGTACATAGCTATGTAGTACTAAAAGAGTAGTTAATCTAAATTCTTATGTTATATTGTCTATTACGAACCGTCAATACATAAGACCCCCCCCCCAGTCACTGTATAGCTAATGTAGCGACCAGGGGCCCGACATTTGTAATTTATCGCCAGTATGGCAAAGGGACCTGGTCGATATTGTACTTCATTATATTTTACTTACTGAAAATGATGTTTTCACAAATTCCTGGTTAAAATACTTCCGGTTTCCTTTAAAATCTCGTTTCAAATCTCGTGAGATTCGAGACTAAAGATCACATGATCATTAGCCCGCGAACATAGTTCGAGGTAGTATATTTGCAACGTGCTGAGGGACGGACGTGCTCCCATCATGGCTTCAACTTCAACAGCTGAAACTTGGGTAGGCCTAAATAATTACATTCTTTCATACATTCGGTGGCTTCATAGTTACTTCATTTATTTATGGTCATCTACATAATGTGAATTTCATTTAGAGAATCATTGGAATTTCTAGCGTTTGGAGTCTACCATTTCAAATTGCATACAATTTTATAACCCAGTATTTTATTCAATTCATTATACCACGTAGCAAGTATACTTCCCCTTCTATTTATACTCATATTTCTTAGATAGGAGGTCATTTATAACTTTGAATACATTTTCGGCTGCAGTGTCCAGGTGTTTAGGCAATGTTTAGTCATTATAAATAAACCATTTTATCGAGAGGTTTTCAGGTTATATTTCAAGCCTTTGTTTTATACTTACCTTTTGGCGGGAAAAGTCAACCCTTTTGGCGGGTTATTATGCCTTCTGGCGGGTAATTATGCCGTTTGGCGGGTAATTGTGGTTTTTGGCGGGAAAATATTATCCTTTTGGCGGGCAATTACACCTTTTTGGCGGGCAATTACACCTTTTTGGCGGGAAAACTTTACCTGCTTTGGCAATCATGTTTGAGGCTTTACTGTTTTATGGACATATTATTTCAAAAGCTTATGGGTAAAAGCCTTATAATTTTTGGGGAGAAATTCCTTGCAGTGAGTTGAGTTGTGTTTTCGTGGATAAATTCCTTCATTATTGGTACATTTTATAGATAAAACCTCATGTTTTGGTTGGAAATCCTTTCACATTAGACATGGAAATTCACTGTTTTGGGATGGAAAATTACTCATATTTTTGGAAAGGGAAAACGTTCATCTATCATTTACAATTGTTATTGAGTAAACGGGGATGGTAATTTGTCATATTCCTAAGGTTTAATGACCACTTTCATCAGCCACGTTTTATGGTTACTCAATTATTATGGCATTTATAATTCTTTGGAAATTTGGTACAATTTCATTTTCCCGCCGTTTTTATCAGCCATTTATTGGGTAAAATCTGGGACCATTTCAAGTTCCCGCCATTTTTATTAGCCATCTATTGGGTAAAGTCTGGGACCATTTCAAGTTCCCGCCATATTTGTTAGTCATTTTATAAGGGAAATTTTGTAACATTTCAAACTCCAGCCACTTTTATTAGCCACCTATTGAGTAAATTCTGGTATCATTTCAAATTACCGCCAGTTCCAATTTCAAATCCCCGCCATTTTTTACTGGCCATCTTTTGGACAATTTATTACAACATTTCTCTCGGCCATTTTTACTGGACATCTATTGGGGAAAATTAATATCACTCCTTTACCACAATTTCTTATTGGACACATTTTGAGAAAACTTTTACTTTTAAGAAACTTCAATATAAATGGTTTAGTTTCTACTCAAACTCAAACATAACAATTTCTGTACATATTTAGTTCAACATGATCATATCATACTGTAGAACACACATATTTTAAACCGCTATTATCACTAGTGATTATTTTACTTCGTTCATTTCACATGTACTTATGTTCGTTCATTAGAGATCATCCATTAAGGATGACATGTACATAGTCCACTTATGATCATCCATTAAGGATGACATGTACATAGTCCACTTATGCTCATCCATTAGGAGTAACATGTACTTAGTAACCTTATGTTCATATATTAAGGATGACATATACTTAGCCCCTTTACATTCATCCATTAAGGATGACATGCACTTAGCCCTTTTACATTCATCCATTAAGGATGACATGCACTTACCCTTTTACATTCATCCATTAAGGATGATAACTACTTAGTCATTTTACAATTATCCTTCAACGACGAGAAACACTTAATCCTAGTCCACTTTTGTTCATCCATTAAGGATGACATGTACTTAGCCCTTTTTATATTCATCCATTAAGGATGACAACTACTTCATTCATTTGTGTTCATCCATTAGTGGTGACAATTACTTGACCTAGTTATGTACATCTATTACGAATTATAACTACTTGATTATGTTATGTAAATCCATAAAGGATATCATTTCAACTTGGATCAATTCATTTCCATATAAGTTTATCCATAAAGGATGACTTATTTTGTACTTTTATTCATTTGATACTTGACATATATCAGGGACTATTTTTCATCAGGTGGTATCCATAAAGGATAACCATTTGTTTACATTAATAAATACAATTATTGCTAACACCTTTTAATGTAATAATAATAATCTACATGTGAAATAAATACATTATTTTAACTTTACCATACTTATTATGTATTTTCATTAATTAGGCATAACACAAGAGGTATTCCTTCCTTTAATAACAGTTTTATTGATCACTCCACTGTTACATATAAGCCAGGGTTGTTACACTAATGTAAAAAATACTGTCTTTTTTCCTAATACATATTGTGAGTGGGAGGGGGTGAACTCTTGTTCCCGTGTCTGTGGCCATCTGTACCTCCTGTGCCTTACCTCATGAGGTAGTGAAGGTACGCAACGAACGAAATGAATTTTGAGAATGGAAAAGTATGCCAATCTCCGAGCCTTTCGTCCAGTGCAATCTGTACCTCCTCTGTCTTACCTCATGAGGTAGTGAAGGTACGCAACGAAGTAAATGAATTTTGAGCACGGTTTTGGAAGTCCTCCATATATTACTTATATTATTTGTCAGGTTACGCAGCTTCCATCCAAAATAAAAAATATGTATTTTTAAAATAAATTATTTGTCTAGTTTTCGTTAAACAAATATCCTGAGACACATAGGGCCTGTAGTAAACACTAAACAGAAAAACAAAAAAATATTCATACCTCCAAATCTGCTTTTATATTGTCAGATAATGCACCAAATCATAGGTTGTTCAAAATAAAAATTTAAGGGGACGGAGCGCCTTATCTCGCGAGAATAAAGTAAATCACGCAAAGGCGCGAGATTTTTTCGACCAATCAAATAGCTTGAAATTTACCAAACCATTTCGTCCAGTGTTTCACAACCCATGACACATGTGCAGTAGAAATTGTCAATTTACTGAGCGGACCTTTCAATGGCCTGAAGAAATTTTACTCACGAGAATTGATGATTACTGAACACATATAGGCATAAGAGGTGAGCGACCCAGTTATTTTTGCGTATAAATGTTTCAAGAATAGCATGATATCAAATAATCTGTACATTATGCTACGATTCATTCAAAAATTGAATCTAGAGGACAGGTCATATTGTAACAACCGGGGGTCACACTCGCCTAGCCGTGACGTAATAAAATTATGAGATGTTACAAATATACTTGAAATTTCTGTGGTAGCGTATATATGGCCTTGACAAGGGAGTGTGTTGGTTGTTATGAATTTTAATCTGCTCTACCAAGGAGGATTGGCTCCCAGAATCGAAGTCGATATTTTCCAACAATGAAAACGCCGAGATGTCGTTATTTTCTGAAATTATAACCGATTATAAATTCAAAATAAACAGTTCAAAAGATTCGAACCAATATCTCAATCATTTCCTGTGAGTTTTGGAATTTTTCGTTAGGAAATAAGACCAAAATTTACGATTCAAATGTTGAAGTGAACAAAATGGCGGCTGTTGGAATTCAAATTTTGTAGCACGACATGCCCATATATGGGACAGAATATCGATGTTGCACTCTGGGAGCCAATCCTCCTTGCTGCTCTACTGACAACTAACTGTCACACTGATCTCAATAATAACATAAAATATGATTTGAATACCAACTAAAAGTATGAAATATGTACAATGAGTTTTTACAATGAAGCTAAGGTCTTTCAGATGGTATATCAAACAAGATACTGTAAATACCTAACAAAACAGTTTTCAATCTTATTACCAATCTGACCTTATATAACACACAACTACTACATGTAGATGCTCCACAACACTAGTGCCCTTTTGGCAAATGTTCAAACTGATAAAAGTACACACATGGCAATGAATATCTATCTTCAACTAAAGCCTCGCAAAATTAGTATGCTACCTTAAGCTAGTAATATTCACAGAACAAAATGAGACATAATTCTGAACATATCTGATTGGAATCAACGATAGCAACTAAAAGAAATGATGTAGAATCTCAAAGTTTGCGAAATTAGGTCACTTGACTTAGCCGTCTATCTCTGTTCGATACTAACTTCCTTACCCTATTTAACTTGATCTATCTTATCCTAGGCCATTTACTGTTAACAGAATCATATCCTATCCTATCTTAGGACCTTAAGTCCTACATTTGAGACGATTATAATCTGCACAATATAAAAATGACAATCTCCTAAATTCTCCATGTGCGCCTCCTCATGCTTTTATAAGACGTGCTCTGATTGGCTAATCTAAACTAGGCTTAAGTTTTTGGCACCAAATTCAAAAGTTATAAAAGTTTAAAAGTCCTTGCTAACCTTACAATAAATTGAAATACAAATATTTACATTAATAGATCTATGAAATAATTAAACTGGGCGTGAAATATAAAAAGTAACAACCCAGGGTTGTTACAATATCAAGAATATCACGTCATTTGCTCATTATAAATTCTGACATATGACGTCACAGATTATTGTCAATGGGAAATTACTATAGGAGAACTTTAAAAGTAGATAAAGTGTGTGATAATTTACGAACTCGAATTTACTCGAAATGGTATATTATGCAGTCAATATGGTACAACGAAAATGGGACTTCTGCGCATGTTAAAATTTTTCGTCAAAACTCAACTTTTGTTCAAGTTGATACGATTGTCTTTCGAACTAGAGACTTACCTCATTCGAAAGATCATAAAAGACTTTATCTATGCTGAAAATCTTAGATCCAAACATAGTAGAATACGCCGTCAGTCCGCATTTGATTTTTTGAAGTGAGTTTCGTAGATCGTCAGATTTCTCCGACTGATATCGGGTTATCTCAAATTGGTTCGTTTATAAATACAAATTTCTTTACCGTTGTAAGGCGCATGCGCAAAATTGATTTATAAACGTGATTGGTTGATGGTTTTTCTCCTGAGCATGCGTGAAGTCTGATGAACACTTATGACGAAGACCGGAGCAAACATTACTAGCTCTCAAACGAAATTCCAAGATTCAGATCATTTCGCCGTGTTTGCTAAGCGTGTATACGTGAATGACAACTGAGCTGTTTTGAGTAGATCAGGTACCTGTTTTAGACACAACATTGATTTAGCTTGACATTGATGTGCACATTGGCACTTTTGAGCATGTTAATACAAGTTTTTACACGCTTAGCACGAGACGTGTTTTCGAAAAATCTGTTATCTGATTCACTCGATTATCGTATGGATATGTATTTCTGCTGACATTTCAACACCACATCACATAGAATTACGATGCAGAATGATAATAAAACACAAAACAACTACTAAATTCCACTTGTTATTTCACAGGAGGTAAAATTGCACACTGCCTAGATTCTTTGTAAGGGTCGTCAGACATCGGATTGGCCGCCATATTTGAAATGAAAATATCACTAAATAGAGGTCTGCGCATGTGTCAACATTTCGACTGTATGCATGACACTATTATGAGTAAGACAGCGAAAAAATTGAATTCCCAACGTTAACAAATAAGCTTCCCCCAGAAAAAACGTGTTTTAAACACTGTGGTGATTCGTCTGACGGGGTAAGCAGCGTGGCGCCATCTTTGAATGAACGTGAGAGTTATTCTACTGTTTTCGAGAGAGGTGTGAAAATTAACCGACTTTATGCTCCGAATTTGTAAAAACAAATTACGGATTGCTCAAACTTTTTGGAATTATCGTAAAAAGGTGAGTTTCTTGTACATTTTGCCGTGTATCTTGGCCAATTTGTGACAGTATAATTTCATTATGGCTTTGTTGAATAAGCCCACTGTCGCTTTGTTATGCATTGGCACTAAACCTGCCACAACTTCAAGATAATGCGTCTATTTGAAAAAAATAAAATCTGAGAAATTTATTTTTTATTTTTTTAAACTTATTCTGCGAAAATATCAGGACTTTTGCACGAAAACTGACAATTTTAGATCTGATAGAAATGTATTGTGAACATTCTATGTATTCCCGGGAAACACTTATTATCGCCCACCAATCTCCCAATCAAACTACATTACTAGATTACATTCATATGATTCTACATATACAGGCCTGTCAACTGTCCCGCAATTTGCGTATTTGTCACGCATTTGCTGAAGAATTTGAAGTCACGCCAGTTATTTTTGCGTGACAGAAAATGTCACGCAAATACGCATTTTACCTGGTAATTGTCAAGCAAAAATATTTCTGTAGAAAAATTTCTAAAAAAGTTCGTCTACACAGCAAAAATACGAACGCCGAAAAAAAACGTACGCATTTCGTTCTGACTTTTCACGCGAATTACGTATATGTCACGCATTCCGTTCGAAATTTTTTGTACCTACCCCCCCCCCCGCAACCCCCCCCCCCCCCCCGCAACCCCCCCCCCCGCAACCCCGGGGAGGTGTTCAACATTTCCAAGTCACTCATGTTAGGTGTTCCCAAGTTGACAGGCCTGTATACAGTGCTGATATATAATAATATAGGGTGCGTTTTCAAACTAAAAAGTGTTCCTACCAAAATGAATTTGCCTCCATACCCCTGAAACTCTTATCTGATAGATAGAATGCACAAATAAAACAAAAGTTTTGCAATTATAGGTAAAAAGTTCTCTTGAAATTTGGAAGTGATTTTACCTGTTAATTCTGTCCATGGTCGGCCATTTTTGCATGAAACGAAACGAAATCACTAGAAAAAAACATGGCACACATTGTGCGCATGTGCAGCAAAGTTTAGACCAATTAGATTATTTGATTATTTTGCGCACGTGAATTATTTGCTTCCGAGCACTTACAAGCTTACCACAATAAACAAACCTGGCAGAGACTACCCTTAGCCTACTTCATTTTGGCGAAATTTCAGCTCAAACTCGTGAAAAATGCATTATGCATACGCTGGTGTGAAGCCTTGGAGACACTCATTTTGGTAAATATGATTTATGGGGTATACTTTTCTGCAGTTTTTGGGAGTTTGGGACATTAAATGTTAAAATTCAAGAAAATATGCCAATTAAACGACTGATCAATTAATATATACCAGCACTGTAATTCTTGCATTTTATTGTTGTTTAAACATAAAAACGAAGATTAGTTACCAATTTTCATAAATTCCCCATCATGGCAGTGGTTGTTATTAATTTGTATAACTATCACATACATAATGGTAATATGAAAAGTGAACCACTAAAACAGATGAATATTCAAGTTCAAGGGAATTTTGTAATACCCTGCCATGTTATTTCCCCTGAGTCAGCCACCTGGTGGCGAAACTGGTAACTACCTACTCGCATCTGAGTAATTAAGCATGCATCATCACAATCCTATATGACAAATGGTAGTCTTTCTATTTGTAGAATCCTGCTTTGAAATAGATGTCAGGAGTGAAATTGCCACTAAATGCTGATATCAGTGGTTAGAAGATTCTTGCTCAGCAAACAGCAACTTAGTCACACAAATAACTCAACTAAAATAAGAAAGATGGCCTTGCAGTCTCCAAATATTTCTCTGCTAGGGTAAGTACATGTAGTAAAGCAGTGTCTCATGTAAATAAGCTTGTATTCCCGAATGCAAATAGCAGCTACCAGATTAACCTATTGATTTGCATAAATTAATCCGTCAGTTTGAAGTTGCAATATTGAACAACCCATTTGTCGACTAACATTGATCATGTGACTTTTATGCCATTGTCACATGATCAAACAAACTTAAAATATATGTTTTGCGTCTATGTGCATGCGCCAGGTGTAGTTCCGCTATTTACAATTCTGAACATCTCAATAGTCAGTGTTAGTTGCTGCTTTAATACCAGATTAAATCATCATTTATCTCAGCTACTGGGTCTTGGGCGAGAGCTGGCATTTAACGGGACGCACGGCAGGCACATGTACTAATCATATTTAAATGAGTTTGCCATCAAATTGCAATCAACCCGGTAGCTGCTATTTGCATACGGAATTCAAGCTAACTCTCACAAAGAAATACCTCCAAATACCTTCTTCCAAGCCCATCTCTGTATTTTGCCCTTGCGTGAGCTTAGAAGCCACTATTGTTATTTCTATTTATTATCTCAACGAAGTTTGAGGGGATATAGGAAAGCCGTCTATCCACCTGTTTATCCTTTCATACCGATTGACGACTTTGATTCAAAGGATTGGCATCGATATGGTGAACCTTTTGAACACCCGTACTGCCCTGTCAACCCTCACGCGTAAGGCGTGATTGTCACGCATTTGCTGGAAAAATAGAAATCACGCATCGATTTAGCGTGTATGATCAAATATCACGCAAATCAGGCATTATGTTGATATTTTTAAAAATCGTTTTTTTGTGAAATGCCGACACGGTAAAATACCAAACGGCGGAAAAAAGCGAACGTATTCCGTTCGGTCTTTGCGCGCGATTGCCGTTTATGTCACGCATTTGGTACAAAATATGTGTTTATATCACGCATTTGTTTCGAAAATATTTACATGATTAATCCCATGATTAATGTGTATGATAACATCTTATATTAATGTTTAATCTGTTGTTTAATCCAGTATCACAGAAAATATCATTCAAAATTAAAACATCTGATACGGAAAAAAATTTATCACAGAGTCTGATACTAAATTATACCAAAATATATTCCAATATCAGTTGATATAATTTAGTATCACCTCAGCTTAAACAGGATTATACCTGTATCATTTCCGATTATAACATTCATTTTTAGTATAATACAAATTAAACTAGATTATACCAATGACAAACAGATGATACTGTATTATACCATTTGTGAATTTCAAAAGACTTTGTTTTGATTAGTCCAGACCTTAATTAAACAAACCTACTTAAAAATGTGTTTAAGCCAATTATTGAGACCAAGGAAGTATTTGAGAATTTTGGTAATAGTTGACAAATTGTAATATTTATATAGTTCAAGTGGCATAATTGCAAGTAAAATATTATTATCTAAAAATCCTTAAATCTCTTAGGAAATAAAATAAAATAAAACAATATCGTGTATGATTACTGTCAACTTCGGCAGATATGATATATGAACAAAATGTCAACCTGCTTTCCTTAATCCCGCTTCAAGGAAAAATAACCAAATTGGTCATTGAATAAGTGAATAAATATATTTCCACTGTAAAGATCAAATAACTATGTCAAAAGAATTAAAATAAGAAATCTGAATAGATACTTCATTATCCCACCGAACGAAGTTCGAGGGGGATATAGAAAAGCCGTCCGCCGTCCATTCGTCTGTCTGTCCGTCCGTTCGTGTGTCCGAGCAATAACTCAAATACCGGTCGACGGATTTAATTCAAATTTTATAGGCTTATGCCTTACGGGTGTAGGACCTCTGCTCGAGAAGGAATTTTCAATATGGCGGCTTAATTCAAAATGGCGGCCATTATTCGTTTTTTTCATTTTTCCATTTTTTGTAAATAACATCTTTGATAACTCAAATACCATTGAATGGATTTGGTTCAAATTTTACATGATGATGTCTAGGGACATAGGAGCTCTGCTCGAGAAGGGATTTTCAAGGTGATAGCTAAATTCAAAATGGCCACCATTTTTCATAAAAGAACGTAACTTTTGATAACTCAGATACCAGTTGACGGGTTTGGTTCAAATTCTATATGCTGATGCCCAGAGACAAAGAAGTTCTGCTCAAGAAGACATTTTCAAGATGGCCCCTGAATTTCAAAATGGCCGCCATTTTGAGTAAAAAACATAATCAATAATAACTGAAATACCAGTGGATGGATTTGGTTCCAATTTTATATGCTGATGTTCAGCGAAAAAGGAGATCTGCTTCAGAAGAAATTTCAAAGGCGTTAGCTGAATTTCAAAATGGTTGCCATTTTTCATAAAAAAGGTAATCTTTGATAACTCAAATACCATTTGACGGATTTACTTAAGATTTTATATACTGATGCCTAGAGATGCCTAAAGGAACTCTGCTTGAGAAGAAATTTTTAAGGTGGCTGCTATTTATCGAAATTTCCGCCATTTTTCATTAAACATGTAATCCTTGATAACTCAAGTACCAGTTGACGGATTTGGGTAAAATTGTATATGCTGATGCCTTAGGACATAGGAGCTCTGCTAAAGAAGAAATCTAAAGATGACAGCTGAAAATGGTAGCCATGTTTCATAAAAACATAATCTTTGATAATTCAAATTACAGTGGATAAATTTGGCTCAAAATTTTTATCAAAACATGTTTTGTTCGTTGGGATTTGCTACTCTGTGGAGTTGCTGTTTTTCTAGTTCTTTTTTATGAAACCTTCAAATATTTCAAACACTTAAGACAAAGAAATAAACATGACTGAAAACTTATATCCTGTAGAAGAGAAACAATTGGCTTTAACAGCAGATTAGTCTGTCTGATTACAAAATGTATGTTGTTTGTATTTAAGGGGAAAAAATTGATTGCAAAGGGTGAGATCAATATCGGACATCCGTTAACATACATTATAACATACCTATGACGAAGTATAGTGTAAACTGTTCACAAAAGAGCGGGCAAATATAACTTTTGAAAAGCCCGCACCCGCTAACTTTCTGATTGGTCAAGCGCTGGGACTACGTCATACATTAGGCCTAGGTCAAATTGACTCGTACATTCGTAAGATACAAACATGGGAATAAATCATCATTTCCGAACCATTGCTAGTCAATTAGATAAGAAAACGATACTCTCTGACCAGACTAGATCATCATAGGTATGTTATAAATTGTTTATGTCACTATCGTTGCACATATGCCCTCGGTTCTCAGTGATCAATGTCCTTCCCAAGGTTGGGCCATATATCACTGAAACCCTCAGGCATATATGCAACGATAGTGACATAACCTCTAATTACGGGCCAGTAGCCTGCTTTTGCAAGAGGAGGGGGGGGGGTCAGAACTTAAACAATATTCATGTGAGAGGGAAGTTACAATTTTGGCCAAAACTAACTCGAAAAGTGGAGGAAAACTGTATAAAATAATTTTGGACAGGATTGCTTCATTTAATCATTAAATGAACAGTTCCCGGGAAATGTTGTGTTAGCTGTAATACAACTGGAGACACAAATCGTTGTCAAACCATAATCATTAGTTCAGAGACATATAATTATTAATGTTATTATGAATGTCTGATTAGTTGTATTAGTTGAAACAAAATGTTAAAACTATTGCTTAATCCATCCATTTTCTGGTAATTATTCCTAACTGCTGATATGATCCGAATCACCTTGATTTCAGTTAATGTTTAGGAATTGTTTTAGATTTGGGGTCAACCCAGTTATCCGAAAGCCAGTTGTCCGAAACCCAATTCTCCAAAACCCAGTTGTCCGAAACCCAGTTCTACGAAAATTACAGCTTACAACTCTATGAACGAGCACCCTTTCATTGGTAAAGGTTGTATTTGAGAGTAAAGGAGCACATACTAGTTTGTTCTGTTCGTGTTTGTGTGGCTGTCTGAGCTAGATTAATTGATAATGTTGGATTCATGAGAAAGGAGCACGTAGGTTATCGCAAACAATTTCAAACAATTCTATATTGAATTATGAATATTTTCTGATAATGAACATGGGTGTAGCTTTTAGATCCATTCATTATCTTCAAGAAAAGTATATATATTGATAATTTAGTTAATCAGACCTAAGTGATATTGAAGTGGCAATGGAGCAATCAACATACTTTATCAAAAATGTTGACCTAATTTTCACCAAAAATGCAACCTTTTATTATATTGTTGAATGCATAATTAGAATGTGCTTTGAAAAAGTGTGTTGATGGGTTGATTGCTAGTTAAATATCTCCGAGTTTGTTTGACTTTATTATTACTGCATATAATTTTCTTTGAGATAATGAATTGATCTAAAAGATAAACCTGTCTTCATTGTCAGAAAATAATCTTTATCCAAGATATAACCTTCTAAAATTGTTTGCGATGACCTACATGCTCCTTTCATCAACTAAACGATTCCTTTATGGGCTTGTATTTAATAAAACTGTCAAAAGATGAAAGTACAAGGGCATATACAGCTGATATGTTCAAACAAACAAAGTTAAATTTTGTTATTCTCATTGCAAAGTGGCGTTTACATAACATACATAGGGTGTACAATTTTTAAACCAATTTTCTTTATGGCCCATGGGCCTTTTTTGAGAGGGAACAACATTTTTTCAATGGGTGATAGGCGTTCATAAAAGGGAAAATAGCTTTCCCAAGCCGGTAGGCATTTATTCAGTAAAGTTGACGTGTACATCTTTTGAGACCAAAACTTATTCTTCACTTACATACTCTGTTTGAGAAATAGAGATTAAATTCAAAAGGATGAAGTGAGTACATGGCAAAAATGAAACTTCTTGCGAATGGGAGAACATCCATTTTGATACGAGGACAGCCTGTCTTCGTTTCCAGTTGATCCCAAGTGATAGAATGTTTTGTTTAAGAGACAGAGACCAAGAAATTAAATGCGACGAAATATTTTGACAACGTAATATGTATACTGTTTTATTCTTAAAGTTCTATGCGTTAACTTATTTTATCTGTTTCAAAATGTTTCATTTTATTTTGTCTATATAAAAGAGATTGAAGAAGATAGATTAACTTTTCCGTAATATATATTGTGTTTTGATAACCTATTTTAGAATCTCAATGTAAAATAAATCTCCCGTTCCTGCCATTCTGGTAACGCCATGCAATGGATGGCCAATTCAAAGTGAGAGATCTATGATCGTCAGAATGCGTCCATGCCATTAATTTGGCCAAATACATGGCATGGAACTGGCCTGAGCTTAAGTACGTTCCCCCTTTCTCTGGTAAATTATGACTATATTTTTCGGAGTAATGGGTTTCGGACAACTGGGTTTCGGAGAACTAGGTTTCGGACAACTGGGTTTGGAGAACTTGGTTTCTGACAACTGGGTTTCGGACAACTGGGATGTACCCTTTAGATTTTATGAAATATAATCTTTACTTCTTCATTGAGTTGTGCCACAACTAGGCCTGGTGTTTTGACAAACTCGCTTTTAAAAATGGGCCTCATATTGCCGAAAACATTTGTGCCATGGCGCCAAAGTATTCCAATCACTCACATCCTCACTCCCATTGCTAATTTCTAAGTCCACCCCTCATTCTTCAAGCTTGGAAAATATTATTGGATAACTGATCTCGATTAACTTTAAATTCTTATGTTTTTTCTGATATTTTACACTTGTTGTTCACATGGGGGGGGGGGGGTTATGGGTGAAAACACATCCCCTCATGACAAATAAACATAGAACCATTAGCAGAAGAAGAAAACAGCTTGAAATTGCTTTTTTTGAAGTTTCTAGCTCAATTTTGAAGGAAGTTATATCAATTTTTTGTATAATATTAAAATAAATCTTAAAAACATTTGTTTTGGCTCGCTTATGCCATGATCGCCCCCCCCCCCCCCGACTGAAAACCGATTTTTATTTTTGGCAATTGCACTTGACTGAAAGCTGGCTATGCCCATGCATGTTAGTAAAGCATCAATGTGAAATATACTGTGTTCTAAATTTTGATAAAGTTTGGGACAATTACCTTGATTATACATCATATAGAATGTTTATTTGGGGGGATTAAATATGGGTTTTATACAGAGAGCTTATTCTAAATATTGAGTTTGGTTAAAGTATAAGGTTATCATTTTCAAAGACAAGTGATTATTCTTTGAGACTTAATTTGTTTGATAATTCCCGTATTAATCTGAAGTGATTAAACATATGATTGAATGATGTTTTTTGCGCCGTTGAAACATTTGCTAACAAAGGTGCGAAAGGTGATTAACACATGTAAGATGTAATGAATACCATAATATTTCGTCCCATTATTTCCACATTGTTACAATTGCATTTTAGGTGATATTGAGAAATGAGAGGTTGAAGTTTAGGTGTTCATAATTTTTGAGTAGTAATTTTTAAAAACTTGTTTTTTCGTATGGGTAATCATGTGTACATGTAGGACTTGCAGAGCAAAAATCACTGATTAAGATTGTAAAACACATCTTATTCATGGTTTCTTGTTTTTGAAATATCAAAATAACCCTTAAAACTGAATTTTTATTCACTTCCATTTTGTTATTGTCTCGTATACCATTATTCTGCCCGTCTAATTATACAGACTATGACTCTTGTTCCATTTTGACTGATAAGGTACCGACGAGTTTGGACCATGTGTTTGCTGACAAGATTGCATTTTTCTAATTATGTTTATTATGTGTAGCATATCATTTCTCATTGATTTTGAAAATCATAGGGTCTGAGGTCTCGTTTTTCAGCATCTGCGAATTATTGCCATTTATACCCCCCTGACTTCTTTTATGAGGGGTTAATATGATAATCATCAACCAGAACAACGGCAACGCCAAAGCGTAGCGAATCCCATCGAACAGAAATGGCTGGCATTTTTACAAACGAAATATATAGCAAATATCATGAAATAACACACATAAGAAAGGCCACCATTTTCAAAATGGTTGTTCACTAGCCAAGTTTTCAACAGAAGAAGTATTATGCTTTTTTTTAGTATTCACGTACCAAATATGCAAAAAATCGCTTCACTACTTTTCAAGTAAAATACTTTAAAATGGTGGCCATTTTTCAAAATGGCCGCCTTCTACCAAAAGTGTCATTAGACAGTGTGCCGTGCTTATAGTATTCACATACCAAATATGAACAAAATCGCTCCACCACTTTTCGAGTTACAGTAAAATACGTTAAAATGGCGGCCATTTTTTAAAATGGCCACCTTCTATCAAAAGTGTCATTAGACAGTGTGCCATGCTTATATTATTCACATACCAAATATGAACAAAATCGCTCCACTACTTTTCGAGTTATAGTAAAATACGTTAATATAGTGGCCATTTTTCAAAATGGCCGCCTTCTAGCGAAAGTGTCATTAGACAGTGTGCTATGCTTATAGTATTCACAAACCAAATATGAACAAAATCGCTCCACTACTTTTTGAGTTATAGTAAAATATGTTAAAATGGTGGCCATTTTTCAAAATGACCGCCTTCTACCAAAAGTGTCATTAGACAGTGTGCCATGCTTTTAGTATTCACAAACCAAATATGAACAAAATCGCTCCACTACTTTTTGAGTTATAGTAAAATATGTTAAAATGGCGGCCATTTTTCAAAATGGTGGCCATTTTTCAAAATGGCTGCCTCCTACCCAAAGTATCATTAGACAGTGAGCCATGCTTATGGTTTTCTCATACCAAATATGAACAAAATCACTCCACTACTTCTTGAGTTACAGCAAAAATCGTGAAATAACGAGTAAAGGCCGCCATTTTTCAAGATGGCTGCCATGTGCTTCTTTAACCTTCTGCACTCTGACTTATTTCAGCAAATATATCCCACGCATCTGACTTATTTTTCAAAAATGATATGCCTGGACTAAATAATTAATATCTCAATAACTACTAATTTTCACAAAGGGAAGATACATCGCCATTTCTAGGTCAACAGGAAGTCACCTACTAAGGACTGAATAAATCGGGCAATCTAATTGGATCATAAGAACGGCGGGAAAAAGTAAAGTTTTCAAAAGTTAGATTTGTGTCGTCCGGATCCGCCGGTGGATTCTGGCGGTAATTTTGAATGGGCGGACGCGGTCGCCGGTGGTCTGCTAAAGGTTAATATCTACATTTCTAGCTTTATCAATGTCCTATATCTTTATTTTACATTTAAAGCATAATGCTATTACAGTTTTACATATTGCAACTAAATTACTGTAAAATCGGCTCTAAAATGGCCGCCATTTTTAAATGAGCGGCCATTTTGAAAATCAGCTTTCGAGCAGAACTTCTACCCCCATAGGGTATATGTGTACAAAATATGAACAAAATCGGGCCAACGGTATTTGAGTTATTGCCCGGACGGACGGACGGACGGACGGACAGACGGACGGAGGCGTTCCCTATATCCCTCCGAACTTCGTTCGATGGGATAATAATTTCTGTTATATGCCTTCAATCAAATTCATATTTCTAGGGATTGTGTATCTATCAAGCGGTACAAACTTCGACCGTTAATTTAAATTTTTGACCTACCAGGTGTTTGAAAATCAAGGATTGCGAGTCTCATACTGCACCTTTTTTCTTCAAACTTGTTCCATTCAAAGCAAAACAAAATTGCCTTTCTGTTGGTACATTGCTTTATTGAAAAGAGTCGCTCGTTTCAGCAGCGTTTTGGTCCCCAGTTGTGAGAAGCCCTTCTCACAGCTGGGGACCAAAATGCCGCTGAAAGTAGGGACTCTGTATAGCAGAATAATGTACCAACAGAAAGGCATTTTTCTTGTGCTTTGAATGGAACAAGTTTGAAGAAAAACGGTGCAGTATGAGACTCGCAATCCTTGATTTTCAAACACCTGGTAGGTCAAAAATTTGAATTAACGGTCGAAGTTTGTACCGCGTGTCTATATATAATTATCCCATCGAACAAAGTTCGGAAGGATATAGGGAAGACCTCCCTCCGTCCGTCCATCCGTCCGTCCATCCGGGCAATAACTCAAATACCGCTAGCCTGAATTTGTTCATATTTTGTACACATATACCCAATGGGGGTAGAAGTTCTGCTCGAAAACCGATTTTCAAAATTGCCGCTCAATAAATAATGGAAGCCGTTTTACTGCCCATTTTACAGAAATTAAGGTACTGCATATAAAACTGTTATAGCAATATGTTTTAAATGTAAAAAAGTTATATAAAACATTGATTAAGCTAGAAATGTAAATATAGAAGAAATACAGGGCAGCCATCTTGAAAAATGGCTGCCTTTACACGTCATTTTACGATTTTTGCTGTAACTTGAAAAGTAGTGGAGCGATTTAGTTCATATTTGGTATGTGAATACTTTAAGCATGGCATAATGTCTAATGACATTTTGGAAAAATGGCCGCCATTTTTACGTGTGTCATTTTACATTTTTTACTATAGCTCAAAAAGTAGTAGGGCTATTTTGTTCATATTTTATATGTGAATACTATAAGCATGGCACACTGTCTTATGACACTTTGGGTATAAGGCGGCCGTTTTGACAAATGGCCACCATTTTTACGTTTTTTACTATAACTTGAAAAGTAGTGGAGCGATTTTGTTCATATTTGATATGTGAATACTCATGAGCCTTGCACACTGTCTGCTGAGAATTCGCATAGTAGGCGGCCATTTAAAAAAATGGCTGTCATTTTTACATTTTTTATGATAACTTGAAAAGTATTGGAGCGATTTTGTTCATATTTGATATGTGAATACTTTAAGCATGCCACATTGTCTATTAAAATTTTGGGGAGTAGTTGGCCATTTTGAAAAATAGCCACTATGTTTATGTGTGTTGTTTTACATTTTTTATTATAACTCAAAAAGTAATAGAGCGATTTTGTTCATATTTGATATGTGAATACTCATAAGGATTGCATACTGTCTTATGACATTTTGGGTAGTAAGCGGCCATTTTAAAAAATGGCCAGCATTGGCGATTTTTATCGTACCTAACAAAAGGTACGATATTGTAGTCAGCTTGATGGGTGGCGTGCGGGCAGGCGGCGGGTGGGCGGGCGGCGGGCGGGCGGCGTCTCACTTTTCAGCTTGTCTACAGGTTTCCAGCCAAACCATGTGAGGGATTCATCTGAAATTTTCAGGGATGTTTCTACATATCAACGTCAAGAATTGATTAGTTTTTGGGCCTTCTGGGTAAATCTTAAGGTGGCCATTTTGGATTTTCTGTCCTAAAATCTTCACTTTCAAGACTTGTCTACAGGTTTCCAGCCAAACCATTTGAGGGATTCATCTGAAATTTTCAGGGATGTTTGTACATATCAACGTCAAGAACTGATTTGTTTTTGGGCATTCTGGGTAAATCTTAAGGTGGCCATTTTGGATTTTCCGTCCTAAAATCTTCACTTTCAAGACTTGTCTACAGGTTTCCAGCCAAACCATTTGAGGGATTCATCTGAAATTTCCAGGGATGTTTCTACATATCAACGTCAAAGACTGATTAGTTTTTGGGCATTCTGGGTAAATCTTAAGGTGGCCATTTTGGATTTTCCGTCCTAAAATCTTCACTTTCCAGACTTGTCTACAGGTTTCCAGCCAAACCATTTGAGGGATTCATCTGAAATTTTCAGGGATGTTTGTACATATCAACGTCAAGAACTGATTAGTTTTTGGGCATTCTGGGTAAATCTTAAGGTGGCCATTTTGGATTTTCCGTCCTAAAATCTTCACTTTCAAGACTTGTCTACAGGTTTCCAGCCAAACCATTTGAGGGATTCATCTGAAATTTTCAGGGATGTTTGTACATATCAACGTCAAGAACTGATCAGTTTTTGGGCATTCTGGGTAAATCTTAAGGTGGCCATTTTGGATTTTCCGTCCTAAAATCTTCACTTTCCAGACTTGTCTACAGGTTTCCAGCCAAACCATTTGAGGGATTCATCTGAAATTTTCAGGGATGTTTCTACATATCAACGTCAAGAACTGATTAGTTTTTGGGCATTCTGGGTAAATCTTAAGGTGGCCATTTTGGATTTTCCGTCCTAAAATCTTCACTTTCCAGACTTGTCTACAGGTTTCCAGCCAAACCATTTGAGGGATTCATCTGAAATTTTCAGGGATGTTTCTACATATCAACGTCAAGAACAGATTAGTTTTTGGGCATTCTTGGTAAATCTTAAGGTGGCCATTTTGGATTTTCCGTCCTAAAATCTCCACTTTCAAGACTTGTCTACAGGTTTCCAGCCAAACCGTTCAAATTTTTACATATGTTACACAGTGATAAGTTCTAGAGCTGATTAACTTTTCTGCGGCCATCTTGCTTTCTTGGTCAACAAGACCAGAATGCTGTGTTTTAGGTACGATATTGTTCACGTCTGTGTCTTGTTTAAGAATTTTATATGTGGCTACTTAAAAGCATATTACTTCTTCTGATGACAACTTGGCCAGTGATCAACCATTTTGAAAATGGTGGCCTTTCTTATGGGTGTTATTTTTTGATATTTGCTATACATTTCAAATGTAAAAATGCCAGCCACTTCTGTTTGATGGGATTCGCTACGCTTTGGCGTTGCCGTTGTTCTGGTTAGTTGCTATGACAAGTTTGATTATGATTGGTCAAGTGGTTGCCATAACAACACAACTTAAGTGCGAAAAATTGTAAATATTTTGGATAAATCCACTAGATGTTTAAAAGGCAAATGACAAAGGTAAAAATGGTGTAACCGGTCAATAATTGATTAAGTTCACTGAATGAACTTTTTTGTTACAAATAATGTCAGAAGAAGTGAGTAGCTCCCATTATTAATTCTTTCCATCGTATTCGGGGATTCCCCATTACATCATCTCCTGCATCATCTCCAATCAAGTTGCAGGATGTGATCATGTGAACTTGTGATGTGATCATGTGAGCTTGTGCTCTCTCAGTGCTGCGCATGTGCAAAGTTAAATTTGAAATCGTGTGAATGGCGTTAACATCAGTTCAACATCATCATTTCAAGCCTACGATAATACTATTGAAGTTATCGATCCATACTTGTAGAGAATACTCATAAAACTACAGTGAACATTTGGAAATCCATTTCAATGGCAAATGAGGCCTGTTTATAAAATTTGTTTTCGAACGTGCCAATACGAAAGGTCATCTTTGGGATATATCCCCCCCCTGAAATAATGTCAAATCTGCTTTCTTTTGCTTGTAATACATGTATGATGTCATGATTTATGATCTCCTTTATTAATTACTTAAAGTTACGCAAAGTATACTAGTAAGTGATCTTCCCATTATTTCCACATTGTTATAACTATTAGTCACATGATCAAAATTATGTATCTGATTGGCTCTTCTGCCTACCCACACGGATATAACAAGGTGGGCCTAAATTTTTTTCCTCATTTTGCACTTATTACAATGTGGCACTGGATATCTCCAAAAGGAGATTAGATCCATTGAAATGGACCCCAGAAATGAATTCCTCGTGAAAAATTTAGGAAGATAGTATACTTACCTCAAAATCTGTAAAAATTGAGTTATAGCAATGCGGAAATAATGGAACGATTTGTAGTTAAGCAAGTATCTATCTGTTGAATTAAGACTGCAGACTAGACATACTCCATATACTTATACAGGTCCTCATGGACTTCAATATTGATTAGGTTTTGTAGCTGATATAAACATAAAACTCCTTTGCATTAGTTAGCTTTCCCATATGGCAGTTGTAAGTGAGGCGAGTTATATCAGTGTTAGTCCATTGGATGAGGAAATAATTTAACACAATGGGGTATGCTGAGCTGCAATCCTTTCTGACAATAATCACTCACCAGATGTTTGCAGCATTATAATTCACCAGCTCTTGATTATTATCAATAAGTGAAGGTATCACATGCAAATAAGACGCGGCAGCAAAAATATCGTCTTCTCATTGAAACAGTCAAACTAAGTAATGAGATTGGATACTCAAAGTTATATTTACAGTCAACAGACAATTCATTGATTTCATGACATTTATCTAGTGGATCACCGTAGCGATATAATTGAAATGTCCGAGAGTAAAGATTACCCAGATTACCCCCATCACAAGGCGGAAAAGAAGCTAATGGATCGTATCACAGTAAATAGATTTTCATTTCGACGTAAGGGAAGTCACAAAACCAAAAAAGTTGAGGAGTATGATTATTCTAAACTATCATACCTCAGGTAAACTAATTATCACATTACACATTCTATATTTTAAGTTTTTTGTATTATTTTAAAAAAAAACAGTATTAGACACTTTCTTTGTATATTTCTTTATATACTATTTTTATCCCAACAAATGAAGTTCATTAGGATTATAGTCCATCCGCCAGTCCTTCCCTCCTTCTGTCTGGAAGATAACTCGAATACTAGTAGACATATTTCCTTCAAAATTTGTGGAAAGATGTATATTGGTGAATAGTTTTACGCAAAAACTTTTTTTTCAAGATGGCCGCCGCTTTAGAAATGGCAGGAATATTTGGCAAAAATCTGAACTTTTTCATTTTAAACCAAAAAAATGAATATTATTGTTTGAAAATTATCTATGAAAATTTGTTAGTACATGTATATTCACAACATCTATCTATGTCACATATATTTTGAGTTTTTCAGCCTGACCCCAAGGGGCTGTCGGGGGTCGGGAAAATAGGAATTTTTGTTAATTTTTAGATCTTTCTCAAGTTTAGCTTTATAATATTTAAACGGAAGGAAAAGAGTAGATTGAAAATATTGTATTGTTTTTCTGATTCAGGCATCGTAAAATTCAAAATGGCCGCTTAATGAGGGGTTTTGCAATGATTTCCTGATCTCTTCAAAGTATGATTATATTATATTCAAATTGAAGGAATTTTAGAATAGATCACAATTATGGTGTTGTTTTTCTGATTCTTGCTTCAGAAAATTCAAAATGGATGCCAAACAAGAATCCGCTATCTCTTTAAAGTATGATGATACTATATTAGATCTCACATATTGTATTGTCTCTACGATTTGTGTCTTCGAAACTCCTCAATGGTGACCCAAATGCTTAAATTGGAAATTCTGTTATATCTCTAATGTATGACTTTTAATATCTGCCAATTTAATCAAGGGTAGAGTAGATGGTAAATATTACATTGTGACATACATTATAGTGCAACAATTTAAGATTTTTAGCTCACATGGTGAAGAACTAGACACACATCGTAGTTTTCTGCATGAGAAAATGCAAATTCTGCATGAAATTCTGAACTACACAATAAATTCTGCAAGCAACAGCTACATCTTAACTGAAATGATATGAGATGAGGGGGTTGAATGGAAAAATCAAGTCTTCCATGAAATTCCCTGTGAAAAATCAAATTCTGCAAAATTTTGAAAACCAAAATTCTGCGTTTTCTCTGTGACGCGTGGAATCATAGAATTCTAGTACAGTATCTGTGACTAGATCAAATCAAAGGGAATCTTACAGGGTGACCCAAAAGCTGTGCCCCAAATAATCTCAAATAACTTCCAAAGTATGAATGATATTGCCTTATTGATTTGTGGTTGCCAGTATCTTGGATCCAGGCTACAGCACTTAATAGGAGGGGGATATGGACATTTATCCCACGATTAATGTGTTATCTGTACAATAACAGCTATTGATATTTCTGATATTATTGAAATCTGTGTGATATTTTCCAGAAAATCGTTTATCAAACTCATATGTGTGATATCGTTTATCTCACGCATATCCGTGTAAAAAATGGTATGGTATATTTCGTATGACGAACTATATCATGTTATTTACTTTTAATTGTTAAAATTTAGTGTTTCAAATATTCAATTGATATTCTAATTTCTAGTTTATATTGTCTGCCAATCTGGATCAGAACATCACAAGGTGATTGTAATCATGGGATAAACCCAATATCACATAATTTCTCGTGATATCATTTTATCGCCTCGTAGATATCAAATATCAACACTCATTCGCTTGGCTCACTCGTGTTGATATTTGCTATCAACTCGGCGTAAAATGATATCACTCAAAATGATGTGATATTCTGTAAATATCAGTAAATCCTTTGTGACTATATTGTTGTTGAATAATTGTCCCATCAAACGAAGCTTGATGGGATTATAGACAATGCCTCTGCAATTCCGTCTGTTTAGATAATAACTCAAATACCACTGGCCTGATTTTGTATATACACATGTGCCCTAAGTCAGTAGAAGTTCTGCTCGAAAGTTGATTTTCAAAATGGCCGCTCATTTCAAATTGGCAGCTATTTTAGTGCTGATTTTAGAGTAATTGAGGTACAAATGTAAAACTGTAATACTCGTACGTTTTAAGGTAAAAAAAACGTTGATAAGGTAGGACATTAATAAAGGTAGGCAGAATCCCAACGACGTTTTTTCTCACAAACGTGTATCAGCATCATATGTTTTAGAAAATGTACATGTTTGCGGAAAAATAGCTCAGAAGACAACAGAATCGTCGATTAAATTCCTCATTTAAGTTACATAAACGGTTTAGGTTAAAAGTGCAGATCTTAACTGGTTTTGGAAAAACTGTTTATGTAACTTAAGTGAGGAATTAAATTGACGATTCTGTTGTCTCCTGAACTATTTGCTCGCAAATATGTACATTTTCTTAAACATATGATACTGATACATGTTTGTGTTAAAAATGTCGTGGGAATTCTGCCTACAACGTGTGAAATAAGGAAAAAAGAAAAATCGTCCTTCGATGTTCCGACATTTTGTTACCAAAACGAAACCGTTTCGGTAACCAGCGTAATTGAGTGGACCACCAGTGGTATAGCAACATGTTCAGTTTGTAATTTTATAGAAGGTCACTGAATCTTCTTATCATTCATAAACTATGATAAACTATGAGTACTGGATTTTATGAGAAATAATAGCAGAGGGGCTTGGCCTGAGGCTATTAGTTCTCATAAGAACAAGTTCGAATAGTTTATCTTATTTAAACCCCACACTGACTCTTATGAAAGGTAAATGACCCATGATCCAAGTTTAGAAAAAATCTTTTGTATTAACTATGAGGTAAGTGTAAGTGTGTAAAGAAGTGGGTTGGTTGAATTGGTTCAGCTTCAATGCACTGCATGTATCAGGCAAGGTACAGTTAAAAATTTTATTTATTTTTTGTTTACATATCAACTATTGAGTGATTGAAAAGGGTTTAATTAGTGCAATTTCGGTGCACTGCATGTGACAGTCAAGGTATTAATATTGAGCCAAACACTGTCAATCATATTTTGTGCCACACTGGTTTTAGATAGCTTGCAGTGTCCATTTTTCAAGAACACAAGGATATAGGTACAAAACGAACTCAAATTTATTTGAATATGGATATACAATGTGTCACTAACAAATGCTTTTAAGGACTTTTAAATGTATTTCAGTTTAAAACATGTACATAAACGTTAAAATGAAACAAAATAGATTAACAAACAAAAAATGTAAACAATGAATAATAAATACTCAGGTTATGAACATTAATGTGCATTTAACAAATACAAACGTTCAATTTACGAATACATATCAGTGATCTCCCCAGCATTAAAGCAAGTAGGTGCAGCATCCGCCTGAGATTTTAAAACAGGCTTGCACCCACCTGAGATTTCATTTGCACCCACTTGAAAATGAGAAAAATCATGTAAAATGGGCATATTTTTACCAATTCTTGACTTGATTGTGAAAATGAGGATTTTGCACCCGGCCTCTTGAGGAAAAATCCTGGGGAGGACACTGCATATTTTTAAATGGAAATAATGAAGTACAAAACATTCCATAATCCTTGGCTATTTAAAATATTGTTTTCCATTTCATTAACAAACTAGACATTTAAAATCGCCACGGGGGCGATTTCGTAGAATGCCGTTCCTCGCCGCAGCAGCAAATTCGGTGCACAATTGACCTTTTTCAAGGTCACGCAGAGGTCGAATTCCAAAACCGAAAGCATATTTGATATCATATTTTGCCATATTTTTGAAATTTTGGCACTCAATTTAAAAACCTTTTTGACCTTTTCAAGGTCACCCGGAGGTCAAATTCCAAAACCACAAGCATATTTAGAATCAGGGACATCCATACTTCATACTTGCAAAGAATTGGAATGAAAATCACCCAAATTATAAACCCTAGAGATATGTTAAATGGGAAGAGTAAGGCATGCAAAAAATAACTACAGTGGCTCCTTGAACAGGTAAAACAAGAAATAAGTTTTACGTCATTTTACGGTGAAGGTCAAAGGTCAAGGTCAAAATGTTGACCTAATTTACTCTAGTTTAGTACAGTGTAATACAATGGTACCAATTTCGAATCAATTTGAGCAATTTTAGCAATTTAACCTTTTTGACCTTTTCAAGGTCACCCGGAGGTCAAATTCCAAAACCACAAGCATATTTAGAATCAGGGACATCCATACTTCATACTTGCAAAGAATTGGAATGAAAATCCTAGTTTTCAACGTTGAGGTCATTTGAAGGTCAATGTCAAAGGTCAAGGTCAAAATGGTGACCTAATTTACTCTATCCGGGTACAGTGTAATACAATGGTACCAATTTGGAATCAATTTGAGCGATTTTGATTTTTGAACTTGTTGACCTTTTCAAGGTCACTCAGAGGTCGGATTCCAAAACCGAAAGCATATTTGGAATCAGGGGCTTCTATTCTTTATATCTGCTCAGAATTGGGATCGGATACACAGTTTTCAAATTTTGCCCCACTGGGGTGCCCCATTTTTCAAATTTGGGGCACCCAATTTTAAAACCCGGAATATATGTGAAATGGCAATTGTGAGGGATGGCATATGCAAATTTTGGGTAAAAAATAAAAATGGTTACTCCTTGTACGTGCAAAAATGTAAAAATTTGCGATTTGACCTTGGCTAATTAGGGAGGGGCTAATTAAAAAAATGAAGGCATTTCCCTGTAGCCCAGGAACATGTCAAGGTTGATGGTATATGCTAATTAGCTGACATGTCGGTGTGTGCGGAGAAATCTTGCGTGGAATAATAATAATAATAAAAATAAGAAAAAGGCGAAAACTATAGAATGCCGTTTCTTCGAAACCGGCATTCTAATAATGAAAATAACAGGGGAGATAAGCAACTGATAAAATGAATTTGAAGATTAAAATTGTTGTTAAATGCTGAAAAATCCGAAAGTACAAGTGTGGGAAAGTTTTACCTTAGACTGATGTCTGTTTCTACCACTTAGATTTTCTACCACTTAGATTTTCTACCACTTAGCTTTTGCTTGCATATTTAACATTTGAACTTTCTTTGTTTTTTATTTTTTATTTTCGTCACTTGTTTTATCATTGTAATCATTGTAATTGTCATGAGTTAATTGATTTGTTCTTCATGGAATGGCTCATTTGTTTTATCATTGTAATCATTGTAATTGTCATCAGTTGATTTGATTTTTCTTCATGGGATGGCTCATTTGTTTTATCATTGTAATCATTGTAATTGTCATGAGTTAATTGATTTGTTCTTCATGGAATGGCTCATTTGTTTTATCATTGTAATCATTGTAATTGTCATCAGTTGATTTGATTTGTTCTCCATGGGATGGCTCATTTGTTTTATCATTGTAATCATTGTAATTGTCATGAGTTGATTTGATTTGTTCTCCATGGGATGGCTCATTTGTTTTATCATTGTAATCATTGTAATTGTCAGTCATGAGTTGATTGATTTGTTCTTCATGGAATGGCTCATTTGTTTTATCATTGTAATCATTGTAATTGTCATGAGTTGATTTGATTTGTTCTCCATGGGATGGCTCATTTGTTTTATCATTGTAATCATTGTAATTGTCAGTCATGAGTTGATTGATTTGTTCTTCATGGAATGGCTCATTTGTTTTATCATTGTAATCATTGTAATTGTCATGAGTTGATTTGATTTTTTCTCCATGGGATGGCTCATTTGTTTTATCATTGTAATCATTGTAATTGTCATGAGTTGATTTGATTTGTCCTTCATGGAATGGCTCATTTGTTTTATCATTGTAATCATTGTAATTGTCATGAGTTGATTTGATTTGTTCTCCATGGGATGGCTCATTTGTTTTATCATTGTAATCATTGTAATTGTCATGAGTTGATTGATTTGTTCTTCATGGAATGGCTCATTTGTTTTATCATTGTAATCATTGTAATTGTCATGAGTTGATTTGATTTGTCCTTCATGGAATTGCTCATTTGTTTTATTTTTGTGTATACTAAAAATGTTACAACATGTCTAAAAATGTTTCTAAACAAAGCAAAGTGAAAGATGTTGTTGTAGATAAATTGATTCTATTGTAATTAATTAAAAGATCATTTGTGGCCAGTTTACATTGGAGTTGAAGAAGTGCTCTTGCAAGGTTATATTGAACTAACTAGGTCTTGGAATTAATCATCGAATTATTTACTCTACCAGCAGTTTTATGCCAAAAGGTGTTTTTTAGGTAGCATGGCATTAATAAAAATACCTATTTCAATACCTATAACATTACATCATTTAATATGTAGGAGGTACAAGTTATCCATTGTTTATACGTGAGAACATTTATATTTTAACTATTAAAATTAAGTTCCCAATATTCTCAGATAAAATTTTTATTTTAGCCCCAATAATGTTAAATTCAATGTTTCAGTCTACAGGTTACTTCAGGTGCTAGGGCATGTTTGGTGCTAAAGTAAATTAGATGAAAAAGTTTTTTTGTGGGCACTTCTCATTATTCTTTTCAACATGAAATGCTAAACATACAATATATACAAGTATAAACAAAGGAGAATATACTAATTATGATCTGTTACCTATTACTTGAGTTCAATATTTGGCCAATCTCATTCTAGCCCCAAATATACAGAAAACAAGGCTTTGTATAAAAAGCCTAGTACGGAACGGATTTCGGAACTTGGCTTCGGAACTTTCGGAATTTCGGACCTTATTTAATATTGTTCCTCCTTCTCCCCTTAAGT
>CAIIXF020000037.1:0-46000 GCA_903813345.2 Owenia fusiformis
AACAGCCACCATTTTGTTTACTTCAACATTTGAATCGTGAATTTTGGTCTTATTTCTAAAAGAAAAATTCCAAATCTCACGACAATTGATCGAGATATTGGTTCGAATCTTTTAAACTGTTTATTTCGAATTTATAGTCGGTTATAATTTCAGAAAATAACGCCATTTCGACGTTTTCAATGTTGGAAAATATCGAGCTTCGATCCTGGGAGCCAATCCTCCTTGATGTAATAAGAAGGTCAAGATAAGGTGCACCCATATTAGATTCACGTATAGGCCTAGTCTTTTTCAATTCTAACTCAGCAGGATGTATCTCACCTTCAAGCTCTTTAAAGTTTGGGTTGTCTAAACTTAACAGGTCCTCAAGATATCTATTAATCTTATTATATGAAATATTTATATCAAACTTAACAACCATATTATCAATAAGAAAGCCTTACACCTCATGTACTGCAGTGAGAGAACTATACTTACCTGTACACTATGAAGAGCACTTGGCTCAATCAACACCAAATTCAAAGAAACTGGAGGAATACAGTATGACGTCTACACCAAGCTGTTTGACAGTATGGTTGCTCCAGTGCTACTATATGGAGCAGGTGTTTGGGGCACCAAACCATATGGCCTAGTTAACACCATTCTCAACAGAGCCTGTCGTTTCTTCCTAGGAGTTAAAACAACAACACCAATTCTAGCCACCCGTGGAGACATGGGATGGCTATCAATGGAATCACGACAAGATATTGAAACAGTAAGACTATGGCAGAGGCTGGATAAAATGACTAATTCGAGGATAAACAAAAGAATATTCAACTGGTCAAATGAACAAGCTGATACCCATAGAATGAAAAATTGGACATTTTACGTCAAAAAATCAATATCAACAAAATATAGAAATACTACTTTATCAACGCCAATGACAACCTTCAAAAAACAAGTCTCAAAGTTTGATGCAGAAAAATGGACACAAGAACTGAGTAAAATAGGACCAAATAATAAACTAAGAACTTACAAAACAATCAAAAATGAGTTTGAGCCTGAAAGCTATACAAAAATCAACCTCCCTAGATATCAAAGAAGTGCATTCTCCAAACTTAGATGTGGAGTTTTACCACTGAAAATAGAAACCGGGAGATTCACCAAACCCAAGACACCCCTTGAAGACAGGACATGTGAAATGTGTGATGATCATAAAATTGAAAATGAACAACATTTCCTAGTAGTATGTCCGGCCTATGAGGATTTAAGAAGCATTATGATAGCAGAAGCTCAAAGCAGCAACCCTGACTTCCTAAACAACAGTAAAAATGACCAGTTTATAACCCTGAGTACTTCTCCAGAGATGGCTTTTATTGTATCCAAAACTGTATTCCTTATGTAAAAACACAGACAAACAAATATGTGATAAACAAAGAGTATGTAGTTAGTAAATATTAATGTATTTATTTATTTTTTAGAAACTGCAAACAGTGACGTCCATGTAACGTCACTCATATGTGGTATATAAGTTCACTGGAGACGTTGTATATTTCCGTTATATAAACGTCAAAGCAACGTAAAATTGTGACATTCAGCAAAACGTCGGTGGATGGTTAAAAAATGACGTTGTAGTAATGTGTTAGTAAAGTTCGAAATTTGTGCTGGTGTGAAAAACGTAACAATGACGTTGAATTTTTACCAGTTTGGTTCATTTGCAACGTAATATAAACGGTAAAATTTAACGTTGTCGTAACGTTTTTTAAATGTGTAAAATATTTGTAAGTGCAGGAAACATTACAAAGACGTTGCAGTTCTCACCAAATTGTTTCATTTGCTACGTAATATAAACGGTAAAATTTGACGTTGTCGTAACGTGTTTTAAATGTGAAAGATATTTGTAAGTGTAGAAAACGTTACAAAGACGTTGTGTTCTCACCAAATTTGGTACATTTGCTACGTAATGTAAACGGTAAAATTTGACGTTGTCGTAACGTGTTTTAAACGTGAAAGATATTTGTAAGTGTAGAGAACGTTACAAAGACGTTGCACTTCTCACCAAATTGTTTCATTTGCTACGTAATATAAACGGTAAAATTTGACGTTGTCGTAACGTGTTTTAAATGGGAAAGATATTTGTAAGTGTAGAAAACGTTACAAAGACGTTGTGTTCTCACCAAATTTGGTACATTTGCTACGTAATGTAAACGGTAAAATTTGACATTGTCGTAACGTGTTTTAAACGCGAAAGATATTTGTAAGTGTAAAAAACGTTACAAAGACGTTGCACTTCTCACCAAATTGTTTCATTTGCTACGTAATATAAACGGTAAAATTTAACGTTGTCGTAACGTTTTTTAAATGTGTAAAATATTTGTAAGTGCAGGAAACATTACAAAGACGTTGCAGTTCTCACCAAATTGTTTCATTTGCTACGTAATATAAACGGTAAAATTTGACGTTGTCGTAACGTGTTTTAAATGTGAAAGATATTTGTAAGTGTAGAAAACGTTACAAAGACGTTGTGTTCTCACTAAATTTGGTTCATTTGCTACGTAATGTAAACGGTAAAATTTGACATTGTCGTAACGTGTTTTAAGCGTGAAAGATATTTGTAAGTGTAGAAAACGTTACAAAGACGTTGCACTTCTCACCAAATTGTTTCATTTGCTACGTAATATAAACGGTAAAATTTGATGTTGTCGTAACGTGTTCTAAATGTGAAAGATATTTGTAAGTGTAAAAAACGTTACAAAGACGTTGTGTTCTCACCAAATTTGGTACATTTGCTACGTAATGTAAACGGTAAAATTTGACGTTGTCGTAACGTGTTTTAAATGTGAAAGATATTTGTAAGTGTAGAAAACGTTACAAAGACGTTGCACTTCTCACCAAATTGTTTCATTTGCTACGTAATATAAACGGTAAAATTTGATGTCGTCGTAACGTGTTCTAAATGTGAAAGATATTTGTAAGTGTAAAAAACGTTAAAAAGACGTTGCGTTCTCACCAAATTTGGTACATTTGCTACGTAATGTAAACGGTAAAATTTGACGTTGTCGTAACGTACGTGTTTAAATGTGAAAGATATTTGTAAGTGTAGAAAACGTTACAAGGACGTTGCAGTTCTCACCAAATTGTTACATTTGCTACGTAATATAAACAGTAAAATTTGACGTTGTCGTAACGTGTTTTAAATGTGAAAGATAATTGTAAGTCTAGGAAACGTTACAAAGTCCTTGTTTTCCCACCAAATTGGTTCATTTGCCACGTATTGAAAATGGCTAATTGTAACGTTGTCAAAACATGGTTTGAATGTGAAAAATATTTGTAATTGTAACACACGTTACAAAGACGTCATTTTCTGACCAAAATGGTTCATTTTCAACGTAGTGCAAACGGTTAATTTCAACGTTGTCGAAACGTGTTTTCAATTGAAATGTAAAAAAATATTTGTAAGTGCAGGAAACGTTACAAAAAGACGCTATGTCCTCACGAAATTAGTTTATTTGCAACGTTGTCGAAACAGTTAATTTTGACGTTGACGAAACGGGGTTTAAACGTAAAAAATACATATAGATGTATGTGAAAAAGAACGTGACAAAGACGTTGTGGTCTCAACAAATTCGTTTAATTTGTGACGTGAAGTAAATGTTAAATATATAACGAATATACATGTATGCCTCGAGTTTTGGTAACTTTAAATACTGATCGGTGGAGGCACAGGCATATGTTGGCTCACACAGATGAACTTAACGTGGTAATTGAGAGTGAGAGTGGAAATATGATGTAAAGAAAACGTTTCTCCGACGTTGTAATTTTGCCATGGGTTATTGCTGACAAAAGTCTGACGTTCTGTCCCGGGGGGTTCATTCCAATATACCTCTAATACCTATGTGCCGCGCCAAAGACCCCCTTTTTGAGCATTTTTTCCATGTCAATTTCCTCTCAAAATTGGAACTTTCCATGTATGATTCCTCTCAGAGTTATAAAATTCCATATTTTCTTCTTCTGAACTTCATAGATGTCCATGTCGACTTCCTCTGGAGCTTGCCGGTGTAAAATAAATTATGGTCCCCTGGGGATTATGGTCCCCTTTCTTAAAGGCCCTTACTGGCCCTGATTGTGGATACGATAATAAGGGAGAGTTGTATTTAGGTCACCATATAAATCAATGGAAAGTAGGACCATAATTTGATAGGACCTCCTACCCTTTTACACCGGGACTAAAGTTTGCGAATTATCGGTAAATTGACTAAAACTCCACTCTTCCGGCGATTTGTCAGACCTCGGGACAAAAATTTTAGTCCCTTTCAACAAGGGCGAGCGTTACAAACGGAAAGTACATCGTTCGCAAATTTGATGTATTTCTCGTTCGGCTTTTTATCGTATTCTGTTCTATCAACCAAGGTATGAGGTTCCATATCCATCCGCCAAAAGGTATGACCCCTATAGTCCATTTAAAAACTTGTGGTTTTGTTCTAAATAACGCCATAGTTGGCTTCTAGGGTACCTAGTATGCCACTATTTGGTATCAAAATAAAGAGGAGGAGTTCAACTTTCATTTGAATTACGAAAATAGCGATGTAGGTCAAAAATAGTTCCGACGTGAGCATGTTTATTACGCGTTTGCCCATCATATCAGAATTGAGGAAGTGGTAGCAAACGCGAGTCACAATAAATGGACGCTGATATCTCAAAAAGTAACCTGACTCCCTATAATTTGATGTAGATCAATCGAACCCCTATATGAACAGGTACATTTTGATATATAACACTATGGGGGGTAAGCGTTTTATAGTTGGTCACGAACGCCATATGTGCAAAGTATTGTTATTAATTTTCGAATTTGGTGTTGGATTACGGTACTCATACCTTAATATGAGGCCTAAAATTGTCTGCTAGTTGGCCAGAGACCAATATTCTAGCAGATTTTGAGAACAGAATCGATTTTTTCGTTCTGCGTAGGGCAAACAATGATTTGAAATCACTTTCAACCATTCTGTGAGTATAAGAATGGTCATAAGAGGCCCGTGGAGGGTCTGGAATGAAAGAAAGCCCTCTGAAATTCCGTCAAAATTGCAGGTTATTTCTTCATTTTTTGCTAAAATTACATGATTTTCAGGGCCAATATCTCAGTGAAATTGCTACAATGTAGCGATTTTTCATTTTTACAGGCTAGATACACGTGTCAGGTCGACAGAAACAGTAAGCATGTGTGATTTTCAAATTGCTACATTGTAGCAATATTTATTTCAAAATACAGGTGTGAGGGAAACTGCAATTTAGTTAGATTTGGGCGAAAATGGCCAAATTTCAGTCAAAATCCTCGGGACACAGGCCCTTTGTCTTAGATTTAGTCAATGATGCAACTCTTAGTAGAAGGTGTGCCATATAGGGAATGAAAGCTGTTTGTCAGACGTATCATTTTCTTCAATAAACTCATAGATAGTCAGGTTAGATTTGTGACGTCACAGTGGCGAAGTTAGACCAGCATATTTAGACGTATTTGGGGTAGGGCAAATTAACCCTTTCTAGCCTAAATGGATAAATTTTTCACATATTCAGCCAGTTCCGACGTTTTTATGCATTTTTGAACTAGAAATGATATTTTCTGCCAAAAAAAGTTGCAGAGACAAAAATCAGTGTGATGTCATAACACATTAAGGTATGAGGTTCCATATCCATCCGCCAAAAGGTATGACCCCTATATAGTCCATTTAAAAACTTGTGGTTTTGTTCTAAATAACGCCATAGTTGGCTTCTAGGGTACCTAGTATGCCACTATTTGGTATCAAAATAAAGAGGAGGAGTTCAACTTTCATTTGAATTACGAAAATAGCGATGTAGGTCAAAAATAGTTCCGACGTGAGCATGTTTATTACGCGTTTGCCCATCATATCAGAATTGAGGAAGTGGTAGCAAACGCGAGTCACAATAAATGGACGCTGATATCTCAAAAAGTAACCTGACTCCCTATAATTTGATGTAGATCAATCGAACCCCTATATGAACAGGTACATTTTGATATATAACACTATGGGGGGTAAGCGTTTTATAGTTGGTCACGAACGCCATATGTGCAAAGTATTGTTATTAATTTTCGAATTTGGTGTTGGATTACGGTACTCATACCTTAATATGAGGCCTAAAATTGTCTGCTAGTTGGCCAGAGACCAATATTCTAGCAGATTTTGAGAACAGAATCGATTTTTTCGTTCTGCGTAGGGCAAACAATGATTTGAAATCACTTTCAACCATTCTGTGAGTATAAGAATGGTCATAAGAGGCCCGTGGAGGGTCTGGAATGAAAGAAAGCCCTCTGAAATTCCGTCAAAATTGCAGGTTATTTCTTCATTTTTTGCTAAAATTACATGATTTTCAGGGCCAATATCTCAGTGAAATTGCTACAATGTAGCGATTTTTCATTTTTACAGGCTAGATACACGTGTCAGGTCGACAGAAACAGTAAGCATGTGTGATTTTCAAATTGCTACATTGTAGCAATATTTATTTCAAAATACAGGTGTGAGGGAAACTGCAATTTAGTTAGATTTGGGCGAAAATGGCCAAATTTCAGTCAAAATCCTCGGGACACAGGCCCTTTGTCTTAGATTTAGTCAATGATGCAACTCTTAGTAGAAGGTGTGCCATATAGGGAATGAAAGCTGTTTGTCAGACGTATCATTTTCTTCAATAAACTCATAGATAGTCAGGTTAGATTTGTGACGTCACAGTGGCGAAGTTAGACCAGCATATTTAGACGTATTTGGGGTAGGGCAAATTAACCCTTTCTAGCCTAAATGGATAAATTTTTCACATATTCAGCCAGTTCCGACGTTTTTATGCATTTTTGAACTAGAAATGATATTTTCTGCCAAAAAAAGTTGCAGAGACAAAAATCAGTGTGATGTCATAACACATTAAGGTATGAGGTTCCATATCCATCCGCCAAAAGGTATGACCCCTATATAGTCCATTTAAAAACTTGTGGTTTTGTTCTAAATAACGCCATAGTTGGCTTCTAGGGTACCTAGTATGCCACTATTTGGTATCAAAATAAAGAGGAGGAGTTCAACTTTCATTTGAATTACGAAAATAGCGATGTAGGTCAAAAATAGTTCCGACGTGAGCATGTTTATTACGCGTTTGCCCATCATATCAGAATTGAGGAAGTGGTAGCAAACGCGAGTCACAATAAATGGACGCTGATATCTCAAAAAGTAACCTGACTCCCTATAATTTGATGTAGATCAATCGAACCCCTATATGAACAGGTACATTTTGATATATAACACTATGGGGGGTAAGCGTTTTATAGTTGGTCACGAACGCCATATGTGCAAAGTATTGTTATTAATTTTCGAATTTGGTGTTGGATTACGGTACTCATACCTTAATATGAGGCCTAAAATTGTCTGCTAGTTGGCCAGAGACCAATATTCTAGCAGATTTTGAGAACAGAATCGATTTTTTCGTTCTGCGTAGGGCAAACAATGATTTGAAATCACTTTCAACCATTCTGTGAGTATAAGAATGGTCATAAGAGGCCCGTGGAGGGTCTGGAATGAAAGAAAGCCCTCTGAAATTCCGTCAAAATTGCAGGTTATTTCTTCATTTTTTGCTAAAATTACATGATTTTCAGGGCCAATATCTCAGTGAAATTGCTACAATGTAGCGATTTTTCATTTTTACAGGCTAGATACACGTGTCAGGTCGACAGAAACAGTAAGCATGTGTGATTTTCAAATTGCTACATTGTAGCAATATTTATTTCAAAATACAGGTGTGAGGGAAACTGCAATTTAGTTAGATTTGGGCGAAAATGGCCAAATTTCAGTCAAAATCCTCGGGACACAGGCCCTTTGTCTTAGATTTAGTCAATGATGCAACTCTTAGTAGAAGGTGTGCCATATAGGGAATGAAAGCTGTTTGTCAGACGTATCATTTTCTTCAATTAACTCATAGATAGTCAGGTTAGATTTGTGACGTCACAGTGGCGAAGTTAGACCAGCATATTTAGACGTATTTGGGGTAGGGCAAATTAACCCTTTCTAGCCTAAATGGATAAATTTTTCACATATTCAGCCAGTTCCGACGTTTTTATGCATTTTTGAACTAGAAATGATATTTTCTGCCAAAAAAAGTTGCAGAGACAAAAATCAGTGTGATGTCATAACACATTAAGGTATGAGGTTCCATATCCATCCGCCAAAAGGTATGACCCCTATATAGTCCATTTAAAAACTTGTGGTTTTGTTCTAAATAACGCCATAGTTGGCTTCTAGGGTACCTAGTATGCCACTATTTGGTATCAAAATAAAGAGGAGGAGTTCAACTTTCATTTGAATTACGAAAATAGCGATGTAGGTCAAAAATAGTTCCGACGTGAGCATGTTTATTACGCGTTTGCCCATCATATCAGAATTGAGGAAGTGGTAGCAAACGCGAGTCACAATAAATGGACGCTGATATCTCAAAAAGTAACCTGACTCCCTATAATTTGATGTAGATCAATCGAACCCCTATATGAACAGGTACATTTTGATATATAACACTATGGGGGGTAAGCGTTTTATAGTTGGTCACGAACGCCATATGTGCAAAGTATTGTTATTAATTTTCGAATTTGGTGTTGGATTACGGTACTCATACCTTAATATGAGGCCTAAAATTGTCTGCTAGTTGGCCAGAGACCAATATTCTAGCAGATTTTGAGAACAGAATCGATTTTTTCGTTCTGCGTAGGGCAAACAATGATTTGAAATCACTTTCAACCATTCTGTGAGTATAAGAATGGTCATAAGAGGCCCGTGGAGGGTCTGGAATGAAAGAAAGCCCTCTGAAATTCCGTCAAAATTGCAGGTTATTTCTTCATTTTTTGCTAAAATTACATGATTTTCAGGGCCAATATCTCAGTGAAATTGCTACAATGTAGCGATTTTTCATTTTTACAGGCTAGATACACGTGTCAGGTCGACAGAAACAGTAAGCATGTGTGATTTTCAAATTGCTACATTGTAGCAATATTTATTTCAAAATACAGGTGTGAGGGAAACTGCAATTTAGTTAGATTTGGGCGAAAATGGCCAAATTTCAGTCAAAATCCTCGGGACACAGGCCCTTTGTCTTAGATTTAGTCAATGATGCAACTCTTAGTAGAAGGTGTGCCATATAGGGAATGAAAGCTGTTTGTCAGACGTATCATTTTCTTCAATAAACTCATAGATAGTCAGGTTAGATTTGTGACGTCACAGTGGCGAAGTTAGACCAGCATATTTAGACGTATTTGGGGTAGGGCAAATTAACCCTTTCTAGCCTAAATGGATAAATTTTTCACATATTCAGCCAGTTCCGACGTTTTTATGCATTTTTGAACTAGAAATGATATTTTCTGCCAAAAAAAGTTGCAGAGACAAAAATCAGTGTGATGTCATAACACATTAAGGTATGAGGTTCCATATCCATCCGCCAAAAGGTATGACCCCTATATAGTCCATTTAAAAACTTGTGGTTTTGTTCTAAATAACGCCATAGTTGGCTTCTAGGGTACCTAGTATGCCACTATTTGGTATCAAAATAAAGAGGAGGAGTTCAACTTTCATTTGAATTACGAAAATAGCGATGTAGGTCAAAAATAGTTCCGACGTGAGCATGTTTATTACGCGTTTGCCCATCATATCAGAATTGAGGAAGTGGTAGCAAACGCGAGTCACAATAAATGGACGCTGATATCTCAAAAAGTAACCTGACTCCCTATAATTTGATGTAGATCAATCGAACCCCTATATGAACAGGTACATTTTGATATATAACACTATGGGGGGTAAGCGTTTTATAGTTGGTCACGAACGCCATATGTGCAAAGTATTGTTATTAATTTTCGAATTTGGTGTTGGATTACGGTACTCATACCTTAATATGAGGCCTAAAATTGTCTGCTAGTTGGCCAGAGACCAATATTCTAGCAGATTTTGAGAACAGAATCGATTTTTTTCGTTCTGCGTAGGGCAAACAATGATTTGAAATCACTTTCAACCATTCTGTGAGTATAAGAATGGTCATAAGAGGCCCGTGGAGGGTCTGGAATGAAAGAAAGCCCTCTGAAATTCCGTCAAAATTGCAGGTTATTTCTTCATTTTTTGCTAAAATTACATGATTTTCAGGGCCAATATCTCAGTGAAATTGCTACAATGTAGCGATTTTTCATTTTTACAGGCTAGATACACGTGTCAGGTCGACAGAAACAGTAAGCATGTGTGATTTTCAAATTGCTACATTGTAGCAATATTTATTTCAAAATACAGGTGTGAGGGAAACTGCAATTTAGTTAGATTTGGGCGAAAATGGCCAAATTTCAGTCAAAATCCTCGGGACACAGGCCCTTTGTCTTAGATTTAGTCAATGATGCAACTCTTAGTAGAAGGTGTGCCATATAGGGAATGAAAGCTGTTTGTCAGACGTATCATTTTCTTCAATAAACTCATAGATAGTCAGGTTAGATTTGTGACGTCACAGTGGCGAAGTTAGACCAGCATATTTAGACGTATTTGGGGTAGGGCAAATTAACCCTTTCTAGCCTAAATGGATAAATTTTTCACATATTCAGCCAGTTCCGACGTTTTTATGCATTTTTGAACTAGAAATGATATTTTCTGCCAAAAAAAGTTGCAGAGACAAAAATCAGTGTGATGTCATAACACATTAAGGTATGAGGTTCCATATCCATCCGCCAAAAGGTATGACCCCTATATAGTCCATTTAAAAACTTGTGGTTTTGTTCTAAATAACGCCATAGTTGGCTTCTAGGGTACCTAGTATGCCACTATTTGGTATCAAAATAAAGAGGAGGAGTTCAACTTTCATTTGAATTACGAAAATAGCGATGTAGGTCAAAAATAGTTCCGACGTGAGCATGTTTATTACGCGTTTGCCCATCATATCAGAATTGAGGAAGTGGTAGCAAACGCGAGTCACAATAAATGGACGCTGATATCTCAAAAAGTAACCTGACTCCCTATAATTTGATGTAGATCAATCGAACCCCTATATGAACAGGTACATTTTGATATATAACACTATGGGGGGTAAGCGTTTTATAGTTGGTCACGAACGCCATATGTGCAAAGTATTGTTATTAATTTTCGAATTTGGTGTTGGATTACGGTACTCATACCTTAATATGAGGCCTAAAATTGTCTGCTAGTTGGCCAGAGACCAATATTCTAGCAGATTTTGAGAACAGAATCGATTTTTTCGTTCTGCGTAGGGCAAACAATGATTTGAAATCACTTTCAACCATTCTGTGAGTATAAGAATGGTCATAAGAGGCCCGTGGAGGGTCTGGAATGAAAGAAAGCCCTCTGAAATTCCGTCAAAATTGCAGGTTATTTCTTCATTTTTTGCTAAAATTACATGATTTTCAGGGCCAATATCTCAGTGAAATTGCTACAATGTAGCGATTTTTCATTTTTACAGGCTAGATACACGTGTCAGGTCGACAGAAACAGTAAGCATGTGTGATTTTCAAATTGCTACATTGTAGCAATATTTATTTCAAAATACAGGTGTGAGGGAAACTGCAATTTAGTTAGATTTGGGCGAAAATGGCCAAATTTCAGTCAAAATCCTCGGGACACAGGCCCTTTGTCTTAGATTTAGTCAATGATGCAACTCTTAGTAGAAGGTGTGCCATATAGGGAATGAAAGCTGTTTGTCAGACGTATCATTTTCTTCAATAAACTCATAGATAGTCAGGTTAGATTTGTGACGTCACAGTGGCGAAGTTAGACCAGCATATTTAGACGTATTTGGGGTAGGGCAAATTAACCCTTTCTAGCCTAAATGGATAAATTTTTCACATATTCAGCCAGTTCCGACGTTTTTATGCATTTTTGAACTAGAAATGATATTTTCTGCCAAAAAAAGTTGCAGAGACAAAAATCAGTGTGATGTCATAACACATTAATATGAGGCCTAAAATTGTCTGCTAGTTGGCCAGAGACCAATATTCTAGCAGATTTTGAGAACAGAATCGATTTTTTCGTTCTGCGTAGGGCAAACAATGATTTGAAATCACTTTCAACCATTCTGTGAGTATAAGAATGGTCATAAGAGGCCCGTGGAGGGTCTGGAATGAAAGAAAGCCCTCTGAAATTCCGTCAAAATTGCAGGTTATTTCTTCATTTTTTGCTAAAATTACATGATTTTCAGGGCCAATATCTCAGTGAAATTGCTACAATGTAGCGATTTTTCATTTTTACAGGCTAGATACACGTGTCAGGTCGACAGAAACAGTAAGCATGTGTGATTTTCAAATTGCTACATTGTAGCAATATTTATTTCAAAATACAGGTGTGAGGGAAACTGCAATTTAGTTAGATTTGGGCGAAAATGGCCAAATTTCAGTCAAAATCCTCGGGACACAGGCCCTTTGTCTTAGATTTAGTCAATGATGCAACTCTTAGTTGAAGGTGTGCCATATAGGGAATGAAAGCTGTTTGTCAGACGTATCATTTTCTTCAATAAACTCATAGATAGTCAGGTTAGATTTGTGACGTCACAGTGGCGAAGTTAGACCAGCATATTTAGACGTATTTGGGGTAGGGCAAATTAACCCTTTCTAGCCTAAATGGATAAATTTTTCACATATTCAGCCAGTTCCGACGTTTTTATGCATTTTTGAACTAGAAATGATATTTTCTGCCAAAAAAAGTTGCAGAGACAAAAATCAGTGTGATGTCATAACACATTAAGGTATGAGGTTCCATATCCATCCGCCAAAAGGTATGACCCCTATATAGTCCATTTAAAAACTTGTGGTTTTGTTCTAAATAACGCCATAGTTGGCTTCTAGGGTACCTAGTATGCCACTATTTGGTATCAAAATAAAGAGGAGGAGTTCAACTTTCATTTGAATTACGAAAATAGCGATGTAGGTCAAAAATAGTTCCGACGTGAGCATGTTTATTACGCGTTTGCCCATCATATCAGAATTGAGGAAGTGGTAGCAAACGCGAGTCACAATAAATGGACGCTGATATCTCAAAAAGTAACCTGACTCCCTATAATTTGATGTAGATCAATCGAACCCCTATATGAACAGGTACATTTTGATATATAACACTATGGGGGGTAAGCGTTTTATAGTTGGTCACGAACGCCATATGTGCAAAGTATTGTTATTAATTTTCGAATTTGGTGTTGGATTACGGTACTCATACCTTAATATGAGGCCTAAAATTGTCTGCTAGTTGGCCAGAGACCAATATTCTAGCAGATTTTGAGAACAGAATCGATTTTTTCGTTCTGCGTAGGGCAAACAATGATTTGAAATCACTTTCAACCATTCTGTGAGTATAAGAATGGTCATAAGAGGCCCGTGGAGGGTCTGGAATGAAAGAAAGCCCTCTGAAATTCCGTCAAAATTGCAGGTTATTTCTTCATTTTTTGCTAAAATTACATGATTTTCAGGGCCAATATCTCAGTGAAATTGCTACAATGTAGCGATTTTTCATTTTTACAGGCTAGATACACGTGTCAGGTCGACAGAAACAGTAAGCATGTGTGATTTTCAAATTGCTACATTGTAGCAATATTTATTTCAAAATACAGGTGTGAGGGAAACTGCAATTTAGTTAGATTTGGGCGAAAATGGCCAAATTTCAGTCAAAATCCTCGGGACACAGGCCCTTTGTCTTAGATTTAGTCAATGATGCAACTCTTAGTAGAAGGTGTGCCATATAGGGAATGAAAGCTGTTTGTCAGACGTATCATTTTCTTCAATAAACTCATAGATAGTCAGGTTAGATTTGTGACGTCACAGTGGCGAAGTTAGACCAGCATATTTAGACGTATTTGGGGTAGGGCAAATTAACCCTTTCTAGCCTAAATGGATAAATTTTTCACATATTCAGCCAGTTCCGACGTTTTTATGCATTTTTGAACTAGAAATGATATTTTCTGCCAAAAAAAGTTGCAGAGACAAAAATCAGTGTGATGTCATAACACATTAAGGTATGAGGTTCCATATCCATCCGCCAAAAGGTATGACCCCTATATAGTCCATTTAAAAACTTGTGGTTTTGTTCTAAATAACGCCATAGTTGGCTTCTAGGGTACCTAGTATGCCACTATTTGGTATCAAAATAAAGAGGAGGAGTTCAACTTTCATTTGAATTACGAAAATAGCGATGTAGGTCAAAAATAGTTCCGACGTGAGCATGTTTATTACGCGTTTGCCCATCATATCAGAATTGAGGAAGTGGTAGCAAACGCGAGTCACAATAAATGGACGCTGATATCTCAAAAAGTAACCTGACTCCCTATAATTTGATGTAGATCAATCGAACCCCTATATGAACAGGTACATTTTGATATATAACACTATGGGGGGTAAGCGTTTTATAGTTGGTCACGAACGCCATATGTGCAAAGTATTGTTATTAATTTTCGAATTTGGTGTTGGATTACGGTACTCATACCTTAATATGAGGCCTAAAATTGTCTGCTAGTTGGCCAGAGACCAATATTCTAGCAGATTTTGAGAACAGAATCGATTTTTTCGTTCTGCGTAGGGCAAACAATGATTTGAAATCACTTTCAACCATTCTGTGAGTATAAGAATGGTCATAAGAGGCCCGTGGAGGGTCTGGAATGAAAGAAAGCCCTCTGAAATTCCGTCAAAATTGCAGGTTATTTCTTCATTTTTTGCTAAAATTACATGATTTTCAGGGCCAATATCTCAGTGAAATTGCTACAATGTAGCGATTTTTCATTTTTACAGGCTAGATACACGTGTCAGGTCGACAGAAACAGTAAGCATGTGTGATTTTCAAATTGCTACATTGTAGCAATATTTATTTCAAAATACAGGTGTGAGGGAAACTGCAATTTAGTTAGATTTGGGCGAAAATGGCCAAATTTCAGTCAAAATCCTCGGGACACAGGCCCTTTGTCTTAGATTTAGTCAATGATGCAACTCTTAGTAGAAGGTGTGCCATATAGGGAATGAAAGCTGTTTGTCAGACGTATCATTTTCTTCAATAAACTCATAGATAGTCAGGTTAGATTTGTGACGTCACAGTGGCGAAGTTAGACCAGCATATTTAGACGTATTTGGGGTAGGGCAAATTAACCCTTTCTAGCCTAAATGGATAAATTTTTCACATATTCAGCCAGTTCCGACGTTTTTATGCATTTTTGAACTAGAAATGATATTTTCTGCCAAAAAAAGTTGCAGAGACAAAAATCAGTGTGATGTCATAACACATTAATATGAGGCCTAAAATTGTCTGCTAGTTGGCCAGAGACCAATATTCTAGCAGATTTTGAGAACAGAATCGATTTTTTCGTTCTGCGTAGGGCAAACAATGATTTGAAATCACTTTCAACCATTCTGTGAGTATAAGAATGGTCATAAGAGGCCCGTGGAGGGTCTGGAATGAAAGAAAGCCCTCTGAAATTCCGTCAAAATTGCAGGTTATTTCTTCATTTTTTGCTAAAATTACATGATTTTCAGGGCCAATATCTCAGTGAAATTGCTACAATGTAGCGATTTTTCATTTTTACAGGCTAGATACACGTGTCAGGTCGACAGAAACAGTAAGCATGTGTGATTTTCAAATTGCTACATTGTAGCAATATTTATTTCAAAATACAGGTGTGAGGGAAACTGCAATTTAGTTAGATTTGGGCGAAAATGGCCAAATTTCAGTCAAAATCCTCGGGACACAGGCCCTTTGTCTTAGATTTAGTCAATGATGCAACTCTTAGTAGAAGGTGTGCCATATAGGGAATGAAAGCTGTTTGTCAGACGTATCATTTTCTTCAATAAACTCATAGATAGTCAGGTTAGATTTGTGACGTCACAGTGGCGAAGTTAGACCAGCATATTTAGACGTATTTGGGGTAGGGCAAATTAACCCTTTCTAGCCTAAATGGATAAATTTTTCACATATTCAGCCAGTTCCGACGTTTTTATGCATTTTTGAACTAGAAATGATATTTTCTGCCAAAAAAAGTTGCAGAGACAAAAATCAGTGTGATGTCATAACACATTAAGGTATGAGGTTCCATATCCATCCGCCAAAAGGTATGACCCCTATATAGTCCATTTAAAAACTTGTGGTTTTGTTCTAAATAACGCCATAGTTGGCTTCTAGGGTACCTAGTATGCCACTATTTGGTATCAAAATAAAGAGGAGGAGTTCAACTTTCATTTGAATTACGAAAATAGCGATGTAGGTCAAAAATAGTTCCGACGTGAGCATGTTTATTACGCGTTTGCCCATCATATCAGAATTGAGGAAGTGGTAGCAAACGCGAGTCACAATAAATGGACGCTGATATCTCAAAAAGTAACCTGACTCCCTATAATTTGATGTAGATCAATCGAACCCCTATATGAACAGGTACATTTTGATATATAACACTATGGGGGGTAAGCGTTTTATAGTTGGTCACGAACGCCATATGTGCAAAGTATTGTTATTAATTTTCGAATTTGGTGTTGGATTACGGTACTCATACCTTAATATGAGGCCTAAAATTGTCTGCTAGTTGGCCAGAGACCAATATTCTAGCAGATTTTGAGAACAGAATCGATTTTTTTCGTTCTGCGTAGGGCAAACAATGATTTGAAATCACTTTCAACCATTCTGTGAGTATAAGAATGGTCATAAGAGGCCCGTGGAGGGTCTGGAATGAAAGAAAGCCCTCTGAAATTCCGTCAAAATTGCAGGTTATTTCTTCATTTTTTGCTAAAATTACATGATTTTCAGGGCCAATATCTCAGTGAAATTGCTACAATGTAGCGATTTTTCATTTTTACAGGCTAGATACACGTGTCAGGTCGACAGAAACAGTAAGCATGTGTGATTTTCAAATTGCTACATTGTAGCAATATTTATTTCAAAATACAGGTGTGAGGGAAACTGCAATTTAGTTAGATTTGGGCGAAAATGGCCAAATTTCAGTCAAAATCCTCGGGACACAGGCCCTTTGTCTTAGATTTAGTCAATGATGCAACTCTTAGTAGAAGGTGTGCCATATAGGGAATGAAAGCTGTTTGTCAGACGTATCATTTTCTTCAATAAACTCATAGATAGTCAGGTTAGATTTGTGACGTCACAGTGGCGAAGTTAGACCAGCATATTTAGACGTATTTGGGGTAGGGCAAATTAACCCTTTCTAGCCTAAATGGATAAATTTTTCACATATTCAGCCAGTTCCGACGTTTTTATGCATTTTTGAACTAGAAATGATATTTTCTGCCAAAAAAAGTTGCAGAGACAAAAATCAGTGTGATGTCATAACACATTAATATGAGGCCTAAAATTGTCTGCTAGTTGGCCAGAGACCAATATTCTAGCAGATTTTGAGAACAGAATCGATTTTTTCGTTCTGCGTAGGGCAAACAATGATTTGAAATCACTTTCAACCATTCTGTGAGTATAAGAATGGTCATAAGAGGCCCGTGGAGGGTCTGGAATGAAAGAAAGCCCTCTGAAATTCCGTCAAAATTGCAGGTTATTTCTTCATTTTTTGCTAAAATTACATGATTTTCAGGGCCAATATCTCAGTGAAATTGCTACAATGTAGCGATTTTTCATTTTTACAGGCTAGATACACGTGTCAGGTCGACAGAAACAGTAAGCATGTGTGATTTTCAAATTGCTACATTGTAGCAATATTTATTTCAAAATACAGGTGTGAGGGAAACTGCAATTTAGTTAGATTTGGGCGAAAATGGCCAAATTTCAGTCAAAATCCTCGGGACACAGGCCCTTTGTCTTAGATTTAGTCAATGATGCAACTCTTAGTAGAAGGTGTGCCATATAGGGAATGAAAGCTGTTTGTCAGACGTATCATTTTCTTCAATAAACTCATAGATAGTCAGGTTAGATTTGTGACGTCACAGTGGCGAAGTTAGACCAGCATATTTAGACGTATTTGGGGTAGGGCAAATTAACCCTTTCTAGCCTAAATGGATAAATTTTTCACATATTCAGCCAGTTCCGACGTTTTTATGCATTTTTGAACTAGAAATGATATTTTCTGCCAAAAAAAGTTGCAGAGACAAAAATCAGTGTGATGTCATAACACATTAATATGAGGCCTAAAATTGTCTGCTAGTTGGCCAGAGACCAATATTCTAGCAGATTTTGAGAACAGAATCGATTTTTTCGTTCTGCGTAGGGCAAACAATGATTTGAAATCACTTTCAACCATTCTGTGAGTATAAGAATGGTCATAAGAGGCCCGTGGAGGGTCTGGAATGAAAGAAAGCCCTCTGAAATTCCGTCAAAATTGCAGGTTATTTCTTCATTTTTTGCTAAAATTACATGATTTTCAGGGCCAATATCTCAGTGAAATTGCTACAATGTAGCGATTTTTCATTTTTACAGGCTAGATACACGTGTCAGGTCGACAGAAACAGTAAGCATGTGTGATTTTCAAATTGCTACATTGTAGCAATATTTATTTCAAAATACAGGTGTGAGGGAAACTGCAATTTAGTTAGATTTGGGCGAAAATGGCCAAATTTCAGTCAAAATCCTCGGGACACAGGCCCTTTGTCTTAGATTTAGTCAATGATGCAACTCTTAGTAGAAGGTGTGCCATATAGGGAATGAAAGCTGTTTGTCAGACGTATCATTTTCTTCAATAAACTCATAGATAGTCAGGTTAGATTTGTGACGTCACAGTGGCGAAGTTAGACCAGCATATTTAGACGTATTTGGGGTAGGGCAAATTAACCCTTTCTAGCCTAAATGGATAAATTTTTCACATATTCAGCCAGTTCCGACGTTTTTATGCATTTTTGAACTAGAAATGATATTTTCTGCCAAAAAAAGTTGCAGAGACAAAAATCAGTGTGATGTCATAACACATTAATATGAGGCCTAAAATTGTCTGCTAGTTGGCCAGAGACCAATATTCTAGCAGATTTTGAGAACAGAATCGATTTTTTCGTTCTGCGTAGGGCAAACAATGATTTGAAATCACTTTCAACCATTCTGTGAGTATAAGAATGGTCATAAGAGGCCCGTGGAGGGTCTGGAATGAAAGAAAGCCCTCTGAAATTCCGTCAAAATTGCAGGTTATTTCTTCATTTTTTGCTAAAATTACATGATTTTCAGGGCCAATATCTCAGTGAAATTGCTACAATGTAGCGATTTTTCATTTTTACAGGCTAGATACACGTGTCAGGTCGACAGAAACAGTAAGCATGTGTGATTTTCAAATTGCTACATTGTAGCAATATTTATTTCAAAATACAGGTGTGAGGGAAACTGCAATTTAGTTAGATTTGGGCGAAAATGGCCAAATTTCAGTCAAAATCCTCGGGACACAGGCCCTTTGTCTTAGATTTAGTCAATGATGCAACTCTTAGTAGAAGGTGTGCCATATAGGGAATGAAAGCTGTTTGTCAGACGTATCATTTTCTTCAATAAACTCATAGATAGTCAGGTTAGATTTGTGACGTCACAGTGGCGAAGTTAGACCAGCATATTTAGACGTATTTGGGGTAGGGCAAATTAACCCTTTCTAGCCTAAATGGATAAATTTTTCACATATTCAGCCAGTTCCGACGTTTTTATGCATTTTTGAACTAGAAATGATATTTTCTGCCAAAAAAAGTTGCAGAGACAAAAATCAGTGTGATGTCATAACACATTAATATGAGGCCTAAAATTGTCTGCTAGTTGGCCAGAGACCAATATTCTAGCAGATTTTGAGAACAGAATCGATTTTTTCGTTCTGCGTAGGGCAAACAATGATTTGAAATCACTTTCAACCATTCTGTGAGTATAAGAATGGTCATAAGAGGCCCGTGGAGGGTCTGGAATGAAAGAAAGCCCTCTGAAATTCCGTCAAAATTGCAGGTTATTTCTTCATTTTTTGCTAAAATTACATGATTTTCAGGGCCAATATCTCAGTGAAATTGCTACAATGTAGCGATTTTTCATTTTTACAGGCTAGATACACGTGTCAGGTCGACAGAAACAGTAAGCATGTGTGATTTTCAAATTGCTACATTGTAGCAATATTTATTTCAAAATACAGGTGTGAGGGAAACTGCAATTTAGTTAGATTTGGGCGAAAATGGCCAAATTTCAGTCAAAATCCTCGGGACACAGGCCCTTTGTCTTAGATTTAGTCAATGATGCAACTCTTAGTAGAAGGTGTGCCATATAGGGAATGAAAGCTGTTTGTCAGACGTATCATTTTCTTCAATAAACTCATAGATAGTCAGGTTAGATTTGTGACGTCACAGTGGCGAAGTTAGACCAGCATATTTAGACGTATTTGGGGTAGGGCAAATTAACCCTTTCTAGCCTAAATGGATAAATTTTTCACATATTCAGCCAGTTCCGACGTTTTTATGCATTTTTGAACTAGAAATGATATTTTCTGCCAAAAAAAGTTGCAGAGACAAAAATCAGTGTGATGTCATAACACATTAAGGTATGAGGTTCCATATCCATCCGCCAAAAGGTATGACCCCTATAGTCCATTTAAAAACTTGTGGTTTTGTTCTAAATAACGCCATAGTTGGCTTCTAGGGTACCTAGTATGCCACTATTTGGTATCAAAATAAAGAGGAGGAGTTCAACTTTCATTTGAATTACGAAAATAGCGATGTAGGTCAAAAATAGTTCCGACGTGAGCATGTTTATTACGCGTTTGCCCATCATATCAGAATTGAGGAAGTGGTAGCAAACGCGAGTCACAATAAATGGACGCTGATATCTCAAAAAGTAACCTGACTCCCTATAATTTGATGTAGATCAATCGAACCCCTATATGAACAGGTACATTTTGATATATAACACTATGGGGGGTAAGCGTTTTATAGTTGGTCACGAACGCCATATGTGCAAAGTATTGTTATTAATTTTCGAATTTGGTGTTGGATTACGGTACTCATACCTTAATATGAGGCCTAAAATTGTCTGCTAGTTGGCCAGAGACCAATATTCTAGCAGATTTTGAGAACAGAATCGATTTTTTCGTTCTGCGTAGGGCAAACAATGATTTGAAATCACTTTCAACCATTCTGTGAGTATAAGAATGGTCATAAGAGGCCCGTGGAGGGTCTGGAATGAAAGAAAGCCCTCTGAAATTCCGTCAAAATTGCAGGTTATTTCTTCATTTTTTGCTAAAATTACATGATTTTCAGGGCCAATATCTCAGTGAAATTGCTACAATGTAGCGATTTTTCATTTTTACAGGCTAGATACACGTGTCAGGTCGACAGAAACAGTAAGCATGTGTGATTTTCAAATTGCTACATTGTAGCAATATTTATTTCAAAATACAGGTGTGAGGGAAACTGCAATTTAGTTAGATTTGGGCGAAAATGGCCAAATTTCAGTCAAAATCCTCGGGACACAGGCCCTTTGTCTTAGATTTAGTCAATGATGCAACTCTTAGTAGAAGGTGTGCCATATAGGGAATGAAAGCTGTTTGTCAGACGTATCATTTTCTTCAATAAACTCATAGATAGTCAGGTTAGATTTGTGACGTCACAGTGGCGAAGTTAGACCAGCATATTTAGACGTATTTGGGGTAGGGCAAATTAACCCTTTCTAGCCTAAATGGATAAATTTTTCACATATTCAGCCAGTTCCGACGTTTTTATGCATTTTTGAACTAGAAATGATATTTTCTGCCAAAAAAAGTTGCAGAGACAAAAATCAGTGTGATGTCATAACACATTAAGGTATGAGGTTCCATATCCATCCGCCAAAAGGTATGACCCCTATATAGTCCATTTAAAAACTTGTGGTTTTGTTCTAAATAACGCCATAGTTGGCTTCTAGGGTACCTAGTATGCCACTATTTGGTATCAAAATAAAGAGGAGGAGTTCAACTTTCATTTGAATTACGAAAATAGCGATGTAGGTCAAAAATAGTTCCGACGTGAGCATGTTTATTACGCGTTTGCCCATCATATCAGAATTGAGGAAGTGGTAGCAAACGCGAGTCACAATAAATGGACGCTGATATCTCAAAAAGTAACCTGACTCCCTATAATTTGATGTAGATCAATCGAACCCCTATATGAACAGGTACATTTTGATATATAACACTATGGGGGGTAAGCGTTTTATAGTTGGTCACGAACGCCATATGTGCAAAGTATTGTTATTAATTTTCGAATTTGGTGTTGGATTACGGTACTCATACCTTAATATGAGGCCTAAAATTGTCTGCTAGTTGGCCAGAGACCAATATTCTAGCAGATTTTGAGAACAGAATCGATTTTTTCGTTCTGCGTAGGGCAAACAATGATTTGAAATCACTTTCAACCATTCTGTGAGTATAAGAATGGTCATAAGAGGCCCGTGGAGGGTCTGGAATGAAAGAAAGCCCTCTGAAATTCCGTCAAAATTGCAGGTTATTTCTTCATTTTTTGCTAAAATTACATGATTTTCAGGGCCAATATCTCAGTGAAATTGCTACAATGTAGCGATTTTTCATTTTTACAGGCTAGATACACGTGTCAGGTCGACAGAAACAGTAAGCATGTGTGATTTTCAAATTGCTACATTGTAGCAATATTTATTTCAAAATACAGGTGTGAGGGAAACTGCAATTTAGTTAGATTTGGGCGAAAATGGCCAAATTTCAGTCAAAATCCTCGGGACACAGGCCCTTTGTCTTAGATTTAGTCAATGATGCAACTCTTAGTAGAAGGTGTGCCATATAGGGAATGAAAGCTGTTTGTCAGACGTATCATTTTCTTCAATAAACTCATAGATAGTCAGGTTAGATTTGTGACGTCACAGTGGCGAAGTTAGACCAGCATATTTAGACGTATTTGGGGTAGGGCAAATTAACCCTTTCTAGCCTAAATGGATAAATTTTTCACATATTCAGCCAGTTCCGACGTTTTTATGCATTTTTGAACTAGAAATGATATTTTCTGCCAAAAAAAGTTGCAGAGACAAAAATCAGTGTGATGTCATAACACATTAATATGAGGCCTAAAATTGTCTGCTAGTTGGCCAGAGACCAATATTCTAGCAGATTTTGAGAACAGAATCGATTTTTTCGTTCTGCGTAGGGCAAACAATGATTTGAAATCACTTTCAACCATTCTGTGAGTATAAGAATGGTCATAAGAGGCCCGTGGAGGGTCTGGAATGAAAGAAAGCCCTCTGAAATTCCGTCAAAATTGCAGGTTATTTCTTCATTTTTTGCTAAAATTACATGATTTTCAGGGCCAATATCTCAGTGAAATTGCTACAATGTAGCGATTTTTCATTTTTACAGGCTAGATACACGTGTCAGGTCGACAGAAACAGTAAGCATGTGTGATTTTCAAATTGCTACATTGTAGCAATATTTATTTCAAAATACAGGTGTGAGGGAAACTGCAATTTAGTTAGATTTGGGCGAAAATGGCCAAATTTCAGTCAAAATCCTCGGGACACAGGCCCTTTGTCTTAGATTTAGTCAATGATGCAACTCTTAGTAGAAGGTGTGCCATATAGGGAATGAAAGCTGTTTGTCAGACGTATCATTTTCTTCAATAAACTCATAGATAGTCAGGTTAGATTTGTGACGTCACAGTGGCGAAGTTAGACCAGCATATTTAGACGTATTTGGGGTAGGGCAAATTAACCCTTTCTAGCCTAAATGGATAAATTTTTCACATATTCAGCCAGTTCCGACGTTTTTATGCATTTTTGAACTAGAAATGATATTTTCTGCCAAAAAAAGTTGCAGAGACAAAAATCAGTGTGATGTCATAACACATTAAGGTATGAGGTTCCATATCCATCCGCCAAAAGGTATGACCCCTATATAGTCCATTTAAAAACTTGTGGTCTTGTTCTAAATAACGCCATAGTTGGCTTCTAGGGTACCTAGTATGCCACTATTTGGTATCAAAATAAAGAGGAGGAGTTCAACTTTCATTTGAATTACGAAAATAGCGATGTAGGTCAAAAATAGTTCCGACGTGAGCATGTTTATTACGCGTTTGCCCATCATATCAGAATTGAGGAAGTGGTAGCAAACGCGAGTCACAATAAATGGACGCTGATATCTCAAAAAGTAACCTGACTCCCTATAATTTGATGTAGATCAATCGAACCCCTATATGAACAGGTACATTTTGATATATAACACTATGGGGGGTAAGCGTTTTATAGTTGGTCACGAACGCCATATGTGCAAAGTATTGTTATTAATTTTCGAATTTGGTGTTGGATTACGGTACTCATACCTTAATATGAGGCCTAAAATTGTCTGCTAGTTGGCCAGAGACCAATATTCTAGCAGATTTTGAGAACAGAATCGATTTTTTTCGTTCTGCGTAGGGCAAACAATGATTTGAAATCACTTTCAACCATTCTGTGAGTATAAGAATGGTCATAAGAGGCCCGTGGAGGGTCTGGAATGAAAGAAAGCCCTCTGAAATTCCGTCAAAATTGCAGGTTATTTCTTCATTTTTTGCTAAAATTACATGATTTTCAGGGCCAATATCTCAGTGAAATTGCTACAATGTAGCGATTTTTCATTTTTACAGGCTAGATACACGTGTCAGGTCGACAGAAACAGTAAGCATGTGTGATTTTCAAATTGCTACATTGTAGCAATATTTATTTCAAAATACAGGTGTGAGGGAAACTGCAATTTAGTTAGATTTGGGCGAAAATGGCCAAATTTCAGTCAAAATCCTCGGGACACAGGCCCTTTGTCTTAGATTTAGTCAATGATGCAACTCTTAGTAGAAGGTGTGCCATATAGGGAATGAAAGCTGTTTGTCAGACGTATCATTTTCTTCAATAAACTCATAGATAGTCAGGTTAGATTTGTGACGTCACAGTGGCGAAGTTAGACCAGCATATTTAGACGTATTTGGGGTAGGGCAAATTAACCCTTTCTAGCCTAAATGGATAAATTTTTCACATATTCAGCCAGTTCCGACGTTTTTATGCATTTTTGAACTAGAAATGATATTTTCTGCCAAAAAAAGTTGCAGAGACAAAAATCAGTGTGATGTCATAACACATTAATATGAGGCCTAAAATTGTCTGCTAGTTGGCCAGAGACCAATATTCTAGCAGATTTTGAGAACAGAATCGATTTTTTCGTTCTGCGTAGGGCAAACAATGATTTGAAATCACTTTCAACCATTCTGTGAGTATAAGAATGGTCATAAGAGGCCCGTGGAGGGTCTGGAATGAAAGAAAGCCCTCTGAAATTCCGTCAAAATTGCAGGTTATTTCTTCATTTTTTGCTAAAATTACATGATTTTCAGGGCCAATATCTCAGTGAAATTGCTACAATGTAGCGATTTTTCATTTTTACAGGCTAGATACACGTGTCAGGTCGACAGAAACAGTAAGCATGTGTGATTTTCAAATTGCTACATTGTAGCAATATTTATTTCAAAATACAGGTGTGAGGGAAACTGCAATTTAGTTAGATTTGGGCGAAAATGGCCAAATTTCAGTCAAAATCCTCGGGACACAGGCCCTTTGTCTTAGATTTAGTCAATGATGCAACTCTTAGTAGAAGGTGTGCCATATAGGGAATGAAAGCTGTTTGTCAGACGTATCATTTTCTTCAATAAACTCATAGATAGTCAGGTTAGATTTGTGACGTCACAGTGGCGAAGTTAGACCAGCATATTTAGACGTATTTGGGGTAGGGCAAATTAACCCTTTCTAGCCTAAATGGATAAATTTTTCACATATTCAGCCAGTTCCGACGTTTTTATGCATTTTTGAACTAGAAATGATATTTTCTGCCAAAAAAAGTTGCAGAGACAAAAATCAGTGTGATGTCATAACACATTAAGGTATGAGGTTCCATATCCATCCGCCAAAAGGTATGACCCCTATATAGTCCATTTAAAAACTTGTGGTTTTGTTCTAAATAACGCCATAGTTGGCTTCTAGGGTACCTAGTATGCCACTATTTGGTATCAAAATAAAGAGGAGGAGTTCAACTTTCATTTGAATTACGAAAATAGCGATGTAGGTCAAAAATAGTTCCGACGTGAGCATGTTTATTACGCGTTTGCCCATCATATCAGAATTGAGGAAGTGGTAGCAAACGCGAGTCACAATAAATGGACGCTGATATCTCAAAAAGTAACCTGACTCCCTATAATTTGATGTAGATCAATCGAACCCCTATATGAACAGGTACATTTTGATATATAACACTATGGGGGGTAAGCGTTTTATAGTTGGTCACGAACGCCATATGTGCAAAGTATTGTTATTAATTTTCGAATTTGGTGTTGGATTACGGTACTCATACCTTAATATGAGGCCTAAAATTGTCTGCTAGTTGGCCAGAGACCAATATTCTAGCAGATTTTGAGAACAGAATCGATTTTTTCGTTCTGCGTAGGGCAAACAATGATTTGAAATCACTTTCAACCATTCTGTGAGTATAAGAATGGTCATAAGAGGCCCGTGGAGGGTCTGGAATGAAAGAAAGCCCTCTGAAATTCCGTCAAAATTGCAGGTTATTTCTTCATTTTTTGCTAAAATTACATGATTTTCAGGGCCAATATCTCAGTGAAATTGCTACAATGTAGCGATTTTTCATTTTTACAGGCTAGATACACGTGTCAGGTCGACAGAAACAGTAAGCATGTGTGATTTTCAAATTGCTACATTGTAGCAATATTTATTTCAAAATACAGGTGTGAGGGAAACTGCAATTTAGTTAGATTTGGGCGAAAATGGCCAAATTTCAGTCAAAATCCTCGGGACACAGGCCCTTTGTCTTAGATTTAGTCAATGATGCAACTCTTAGTAGAAGGTGTGCCATATAGGGAATGAAAGCTGTTTGTCAGACGTATCATTTTCTTCAATAAACTCATAGATAGTCAGGTTAGATTTGTGACGTCACAGTGGCGAAGTTAGACCAGCATATTTAGACGTATTTGGGGTAGGGCAAATTAACCCTTTCTAGCCTAAATGGATAAATTTTTCACATATTCAGCCAGTTCCGACGTTTTTATGCATTTTTGAACTAGAAATGATATTTTCTGCCAAAAAAAGTTGCAGAGACAAAAATCAGTGTGATGTCATAACACATTAAGGTATGAGGTTCCATATCCATCCGCCAAAAGGTATGACCCCTATATAGTCCATTTAAAAACTTGTGGTTTTGTTCTAAATAACGCCATAGTTGGCTTCTAGGGTACCTAGTATGCCACTATTTGGTATCAAAATAAAGAGGAGGAGTTCAACTTTCATTTGAATTACGAAAATAGCGATGTAGGTCAAAAATAGTTCCGACGTGAGCATGTTTATTACGCGTTTGCCCATCATATCAGAATTGAGGAAGTGGTAGCAAACGCGAGTCACAATAAATGGACGCTGATATCTCAAAAAGTAACCTGACTCCCTATAATTTGATGTAGATCAATCGAACCCCTATATGAACAGGTACATTTTGATATATAACACTATGGGGGGTAAGCGTTTTATAGTTGGTCACGAACGCCATATGTGCAAAGTATTGTTATTAATTTTCGAATTTGGTGTTGGATTACGGTACTCATACCTTAATATGAGGCCTAAAATTGTCTGCTAGTTGGCCAGAGACCAATATTCTAGCAGATTTTGAGAACAGAATCGATTTTTTCGTTCTGCGTAGGGCAAACAATGATTTGAAATCACTTTCAACCATTCTGTGAGTATAAGAATGGTCATAAGAGGCCCGTGGAGGGTCTGGAATGAAAGAAAGCCCTCTGAAATTCCGTCAAAATTGCAGGTTATTTCTTCATTTTTTGCTAAAATTACATGATTTTCAGGGCCAATATCTCAGTGAAATTGCTACAATGTAGCGATTTTTCATTTTTACAGGCTAGATACACGTGTCAGGTCGACAGAAACAGTAAGCATGTGTGATTTTCAAATTGCTACATTGTAGCAATATTTATTTCAAAATACAGGTGTGAGGGAAACTGCAATTTAGTTAGATTTGGGCGAAAATGGCCAAATTTCAGTCAAAATCCTCGGGACACAGGCCCTTTGTCTTAGATTTAGTCAATGATGCAACTCTTAGTAGAAGGTGTGCCATATAGGGAATGAAAGCTGTTTGTCAGACGTATCATTTTCTTCAATAAACTCATAGATAGTCAGGTTAGATTTGTGACGTCACAGTGGCGAAGTTAGACCAGCATATTTAGACGTATTTGGGGTAGGGCAAATTAACCCTTTCTAGCCTAAATGGATAAATTTTTCACATATTCAGCCAGTTCCGACGTTTTTATGCATTTTTGAACTAGAAATGATATTTTCTGCCAAAAAAAGTTGCAGAGACAAAAATCAGTGTGATGTCATAACACATTAAGGTATGAGGTTCCATATCCATCCGCCAAAAGGTATGACCCCTATATAGTCCATTTAAAAACTTGTGGTTTTGTTCTAAATAACGCCATAGTTGGCTTCTAGGGTACCTAGTATGCCACTATTTGGTATCAAAATAAAGAGGAGGAGTTCAACTTTCATTTGAATTACGAAAATAGCGATGTAGGTCAAAAATAGTTCCGACGTGAGCATGTTTATTACGCGTTTGCCCATCATATCAGAATTGAGGAAGTGGTAGCAAACGCGAGTCACAATAAATGGACGCTGATATCTCAAAAAGTAACCTGACTCCCTATAATTTGATGTAGATCAATCGAACCCCTATATGAACAGGTACATTTTGATATATAACACTATGGGGGGTAAGCGTTTTATAGTTGGTCACGAACGCCATATGTGCAAAGTATTGTTATTAATTTTCGAATTTGGTGTTGGATTACGGTACTCATACCTTAATATGAGGCCTAAAATTGTCTGCTAGTTGGCCAGAGACCAATATTCTAGCAGATTTTGAGAACAGAATCGATTTTTTTCGTTCTGCGTAGGGCAAACAATGATTTGAAATCACTTTCAACCATTCTGTGAGTATAAGAATGGTCATAAGAGGCCCGTGGAGGGTCTGGAATGAAAGAAAGCCCTCTGAAATTCCGTCAAAATTGCAGGTTATTTCTTCATTTTTTGCTAAAATTACATGATTTTCAGGGCCAATATCTCAGTGAAATTGCTACAATGTAGCGATTTTTCATTTTTACAGGCTAGATACACGTGTCAGGTCGACAGAAACAGTAAGCATGTGTGATTTTCAAATTGCTACATTGTAGCAATATTTATTTCAAAATACAGGTGTGAGGGAAACTGCAATTTAGTTAGATTTGGGCGAAAATGGCCAAATTTCAGTCAAAATCCTCGGGACACAGGCCCTTTGTCTTAGATTTAGTCAATGATGCAACTCTTAGTAGAAGGTGTGCCATATAGGGAATGAAAGCTGTTTGTCAGACGTATCATTTTCTTCAATAAACTCATAGATAGTCAGGTTAGATTTGTGACGTCACAGTGGCGAAGTTAGACCAGCATATTTAGACGTATTTGGGGTAGGGCAAATTAACCCTTTCTAGCCTAAATGGATAAATTTTTCACATATTCAGCCAGTTCCGACGTTTTTATGCATTTTTGAACTAGAAATGATATTTTCTGCCAAAAAAAGTTGCAGAGACAAAAATCAGTGTGATGTCATAACACATTAATATGAGGCCTAAAATTGTCTGCTAGTTGGCCAGAGACCAATATTCTAGCAGATTTTGAGAACAGAATCGATTTTTTCGTTCTGCGTAGGGCAAACAATGATTTGAAATCACTTTCAACCATTCTGTGAGTATAAGAATGGTCATAAGAGGCCCGTGGAGGGTCTGGAATGAAAGAAAGCCCTCTGAAATTCCGTCAAAATTGCAGGTTATTTCTTCATTTTTTGCTAAAATTACATGATTTTCAGGGCCAATATCTCAGTGAAATTGCTACAATGTAGCGATTTTTCATTTTTACAGGCTAGATACACGTGTCAGGTCGACAGAAACAGTAAGCATGTGTGATTTTCAAATTGCTACATTGTAGCAATATTTATTTCAAAATACAGGTGTGAGGGAAACTGCAATTTAGTTAGATTTGGGCGAAAATGGCCAAATTTCAGTCAAAATCCTCGGGACACAGGCCCTTTGTCTTAGATTTAGTCAATGATGCAACTCTTAGTAGAAGGTGTGCCATATAGGGAATGAAAGCTGTTTGTCAGACGTATCATTTTCTTCAATAAACTCATAGATAGTCAGGTTAGATTTGTGACGTCACAGTGGCGAAGTTAGACCAGCATATTTAGACGTATTTGGGGTAGGGCAAATTAACCCTTTCTAGCCTAAATGGATAAATTTTTCACATTTTCAGCCAGTTCCGACGTTTTTATGCATTTTTGAACTAGAAATGATATTTTCTGCCAAAAAAAGTTGCAGAGACAAAAATCAGTGTGATGTCATAACACATTAAGGTATGAGGTTCCATATCCATCCGCCAAAAGGTATGACCCCTATATAGTCCATTTAAAAACTTGTGGTTTTGTTCTAAATAACGCCATAGTTGGCTTCTAGGGTACCTAGTATGCCACTATTTGGTATCAAAATAAAGAGGAGGAGTTCAACTTTCATTTGAATTACGAAAATAGCGATGTAGGTCAAAAATAGTTCCGACGTGAGCATGTTTATTACGCGTTTGCCCATCATATCAGAATTGAGGAAGTGGTAGCAAACGCGAGTCACAATAAATGGACGCTGATATCTCAAAAAGTAACCTGACTCCCTATAATTTGATGTAGATCAATCGAACCCCTATATGAACAGGTACATTTTGATATATAACACTATGGGGGGTAAGCGTTTTATAGTTGGTCACGAACGCCATATGTGCAAAGTATTGTTATTAATTTTCGAATTTGGTGTTGGATTACGGTACTCATACCTTAATATGAGGCCTAAAATTGTCTGCTAGTTGGCCAGAGACCAATATTCTAGCAGATTTTGAGAACAGAATCGATTTTTTCGTTCTGCGTAGGGCAAACAATGATTTGAAATCACTTTCAACCATTCTGTGAGTATAAGAATGGTCATAAGAGGCCCGTGGAGGGTCTGGAATGAAAGAAAGCCCTCTGAAATTCCGTCAAAATTGCAGGTTATTTCTTCATTTTTTGCTAAAATTACATGATTTTCAGGGCCAATATCTCAGTGAAATTGCTACAATGTAGCGATTTTTCATTTTTACAGGCTAGATACACGTGTCAGGTCGACAGAAACAGTAAGCATGTGTGATTTTCAAATTGCTACATTGTAGCAATATTTATTTCAAAATACAGGTGTGAGGGAAACTGCAATTTAGTTAGATTTGGGCGAAAATGGCCAAATTTCAGTCAAAATCCTCGGGACACAGGCCCTTTGTCTTAGATTTAGTCAATGATGCAACTCTTAGTAGAAGGTGTGCCATATAGGGAATGAAAGCTGTTTGTCAGACGTATCATTTTCTTCAATAAACTCATAGATAGTCAGGTTAGATTTGTGACGTCACAGTGGCGAAGTTAGACCAGCATATTTAGACGTATTTGGGGTAGGGCAAATTAACCCTTTCTAGCCTAAATGGATAAATTTTTCACATATTCAGCCAGTTCCGACGTTTTTATGCATTTTTGAACTAGAAATGATATTTTCTGCCAAAAAAAGTTGCAGAGACAAAAATCAGTGTGATGTCATAACACATTAATATGAGGCCTAAAATTGTCTGCTAGTTGGCCAGAGACCAATATTCTAGCAGATTTTGAGAACAGAATCGATTTTTTCGTTCTGCGTAGGGCAAACAATGATTTGAAATCACTTTCAACCATTCTGTGAGTATAAGAATGGTCATAAGAGGCCCGTGGAGGGTCTGGAATGAAAGAAAGCCCTCTGAAATTCCGTCAAAATTGCAGGTTATTTCTTCATTTTTTGCTAAAATTACATGATTTTCAGGGCCAATATCTCAGTGAAATTGCTACAATGTAGCGATTTTTCATTTTTACAGGCTAGATACACGTGTCAGGTCGACAGAAACAGTAAGCATGTGTGATTTTCAAATTGCTACATTGTAGCAATATTTATTTCAAAATACAGGTGTGAGGGAAACTGCAATTTAGTTAGATTTGGGCGAAAATGGCCAAATTTCAGTCAAAATCCTCGGGACACAGGCCCTTTGTCTTAGATTTAGTAAATGATGCAACTCTTAGTAGAAGGTGTGCCATATAGGGAATGAAAGCTGTTTGTCAGACGTATCATTTTCTTCAATAAACTCATAGATAGTCAGGTTAGATTTGTGACGTCACAGTGGCGAAGTTAGACCAGCATATTTAGACGTATTTGGGGTAGGGCAAATTAACCCTTTGTAGCCTAAATGGATAAATTTTTCACATATTCAGCCAGTTCCGACGTTTTTATGCATTTTTGAACTAGAAATGATATTTTCTGCCAAAAAAAGTTGCAGAGACAAAAATCAGTGTGATGTCATAACACATTAATATGAGGCCTAAAATTGTCTGCTAGTTGGCCAGAGACCAATATTCTAGCAGATTTTGAGAACAGAATCGATTTTTTCGTTCTGCGTAGGGCAAACAATGATTTGAAATCACTTTCAACCATTCTGTGAGTATAAGAATGGTCATAAGAGGCCCGTGGAGGGTCTGGAATGAAAGAAAGCCCTCTGAAATTCCGTCAAAATTGCAGGTTATTTCTTCATTTTTTGCTAAAATTACATGATTTTCAGGGCCAATATCTCAGTGAAATTGCTACAATGTAGCGATTTTTCATTTTTACAGGCTAGATACACGTGTCAGGTCGACAGAAACAGTAAGCATGTGTGATTTTCAAATTGCTACATTGTAGCAATATTTATTTCAAAATACAGGTGTGAGGGAAACTGCAATTTAGTTAGATTTGGGCGAAAATGGCCAAATTTCAGTCAAAATCCTCGGGACACAGGCCCTTTGTCTTAGATTTAGTCAATGATGCAACTCTTAGTAGAAGGTGTGCCATATAGGGAATGAAAGCTGTTTGTCAGACGTATCATTTTCTTCAATTAACTCATAGATAGTCAGGTTAGATTTGTGACGTCACAGTGGCGAAGTTAGACCAGCATATTTAGACGTATTTGGGGTAGGGCAAATTAACCCTTTCTAGCCTAAATGGATAAATTTTTCACATATTCAGCCAGTTCCGACGTTTTTATGCATTTTTGAACTAGAAATGATATTTTCTGCCAAAAAAAGTTGCAGAGACAAAAATCAGTGTGATGTCATAACACATTAAGGTATGAGGTTCCATATCCATCCGCCAAAAGGTATGACCCCTATATAGTCCATTTAAAAACTTGTGGTTTTGTTCTAAATAACGCCATAGTTGGCTTCTAGGGTACCTAGTATGCCACTATTTGGTATCAAAATAAAGAGGAGGAGTTCAACTTTCATTTGAATTACGAAAATAGCGATGTAGGTCAAAAATAGTTCCGACGTGAGCATGTTTATTACGCGTTTGCCCATCATATCAGAATTGAGGAAGTGGTAGCAAACGCGAGTCACAATAAATGGACGCTGATATCTCAAAAAGTAACCTGACTCCCTATAATTTGATGTAGATCAATCGAACCCCTATATGAACAGGTACATTTTGATATATAACACTATGGGGGGTAAGCGTTTTATAGTTGGTCACGAACGCCATATGTGCAAAGTATTGTTATTAATTTTCGAATTTGGTGTTGGATTACGGTACTCATACCTTAATATGAGGCCTAAAATTGTCTGCTAGTTGGCCAGAGACCAATATTCTAGCAGATTTTGAGAACAGAATCGATTTTTTCGTTCTGCGTAGGGCAAACAATGATTTGAAATCACTTTCAACCATTCTGTGAGTATAAGAATGGTCATAAGAGGCCCGTGGAGGGTCTGGAATGAAAGAAAGCCCTCTGAAATTCCGTCAAAATTGCAGGTTATTTCTTCATTTTTTGCTAAAATTACATGATTTTCAGGGCCAATATCTCAGTGAAATTGCTACAATGTAGCGATTTTTCATTTTTACAGGCTAGATACACGTGTCAGGTCGACAGAAACAGTAAGCATGTGTGATTTTCAAATTGCTACATTGTAGCAATATTTATTTCAAAATACAGGTGTGAGGGAAACTGCAATTTAGTTAGATTTGGGCGAAAATGGCCAAATTTCAGTCAAAATCCTCGGGACACAGGCCCTTTGTCTTAGATTTAGTCAATGATGCAACTCTTAGTAGAAGGTGTGCCATATAGGGAATGAAAGCTGTTTGTCAGACGTATCATTTTCTTCAATAAACTCATAGATAGTCAGGTTAGATTTGTGACGTCACAGTGGCGAAGTTAGACCAGCATATTTAGACGTATTTGGGGTAGGGCAAATTAACCCTTTCTAGCCTAAATGGATAAATTTTTCACATATTCAGCCAGTTCCGACGTTTTTATGCATTTTTGAACTAGAAATGATATTTTCTGCCAAAAAAAGTTGCTGAGACAAAAATCAGTGTGATGTCATAACACATTAAGGTATGAGGTTCCATATCCATCCGCCAAAAGGTATGACCCCTATATAGTCCATTTAAAAACTTGTGGTTTTGTTCTAAATAACGCCATAGTTGGCTTCTAGGGTACCTAGTATGCCACTATTTGGTATCAAAATAAAGAGGAGGAGTTCAACTTTCATTTGAATTACGAAAATAGCGATGTAGGTCAAAAATAGTTCCGACGTGAGCATGTTTATTACGCGTTTGCCCATCATATCAGAATTGAGGAAGTGGTAGCAAACGCGAGTCACAATAAATGGACGCTGATATCTCAAAAAGTAACCTGACTCCCTATAATTTGATGTAGATCAATCGAACCCCTATATGAACAGGTACATTTTGATATATAACACTATGGGGGGTAAGCGTTTTATAGTTGGTCACGAACGCCATATGTGCAAAGTATTGTTATTAATTTTCGAATTTGGTGTTGGATTACGGTACTCATACCCCAATAGAAATAGAGGAATTCCCGCGTCGAAATCAACATGGAGGATAGTCATATAAATCCGACCGTTGTATGCTGTTCTTCGATATTTCTTGTTCTTATTTGGATATTTATTTTTTATCATTTTCTTTGCATACACCGTCGTAGATATTATATGGAACAAATTGCGGTAAACGCTTTTCTGGCCTGTCTCGGTAACCATAGTTACCATACTATCCAAAGTCACACAAATTATCGAGTAATTATTTAGTTCCAACATTAAAGTGTTAAATCTTACCTTAGACATGTAAAACGCTTGATAATTGACGAAATATGATCAATTGAATTATATTTTCATTATCGCCCGCCATGTTGCTGAATGCTGTTTCCGGTAGTCTAAATGTAAAACATGTATCGAAACGGAATCATAATTATTTATTACACAGAGATCGATTCCAAAGCCGTTCTCTTATACTTATTACTTTTCTCATTTTGAAACAATAACTTTTCCAAATAACTTCCCTTCTTAACGACACTGCTTCCCTTTCAACTGAATCTTCGTGTAACAAGTACTTATGATTTCGTTTGATATAGTTTTACATCTAGACTCAGATTAACCCGGAAGTGACCTTGGCATGGCAAAATGAAAAAATTTTAAAATTCAAGCGGCATGCTTATATGTCTTCAATTACCAAGCGTTTTACGTGTCTAAGGTAAGATTAAATACTTTATAGTTGAAGCAAAGACATTTATTTATCATTTGTGTGAATTTGGTTGGGTAGACAGGCCAGGAAAGCATTTCCCGCAATTTAGATGCGCGGAGTGTGTATGACCCTTGTATGCAAGAAAATAAGAAAAAATAAATATCCAAATCAGAAAAAATAACAACAAATAACATCATACGAGGGTCAGATTTATATGACTACATGGAGGACAGTTCCAAGTTCAAGAATATTGCTGCTTAAAAGCAACTTGGGAGCCGTACTGCCAGCTTTCGAAGGTAAGAATGATGCATGCATGTTACACAATCACCAAAGGTTAAAATGAAAGCATTCCATGGCCGGTACTTGCAGCGAGAACACAAATAATCTCATGTGAAAGTTGGGATCGTTTCAATTTTCAAAATTTTTGTCAGTTGAAATTAGACTTTTGAATATTCTGATATTTGAATCGATGTTATTGATTTTCAATTTCATCACGATTTTCAATCATAATTCCTTGTTCATAATTTTCGTTAGGTCAATTACAAGGGGTCCAGGGGTCAATTAACCATCAGCGACTTTCAAGTCAGATCCGGTCCCTGGGATAGTATGTATCCAACAGACCGAATATAATATTCGGTCTGTTATGATTGATATATTTCCTGTGGAAATCGTGGTGATATTTTTTGCACATTAATTTCTCGTTTATTATAAGAATGTTCACCTTGAAAATTGGTGAATATGTTGAAGAGATGTTCATCTTAAACTAGAAGCAAAAATATTTGTATAAGGCGGGTACAAGTTGATATAAAATAATGAAATGTTCAGACTCACCAAAACTTCAGGATGTGTTCATAAGTAGATCGCGAAATCAATGTCAAGGACGTTTGAGTTCACGAGATCCAAACGAGTTATCCCGTTCCCGGACTATGGTCCTGTGAACATCTCAATCTTTTGCCTGTGCGATTACAACATGGGAGAATTTTTTACTCATCTTACACTTCAGATACCTACTTCAATAGATTCCTTGGTAATTTAGCATTCTTTTCGTGTAGTTGAATCCACAATTGTCTGGGTTTATCGGCAGAACGAAGACATTTTCGTTTTTGATCGCAATATTTGCGTGTAACATTTAACTTATTTCAACCGTCAAATTCCTCCATATTGGTACTTCCGGGCTACATCCGGGACAGCCAAACGGGGGATTCCCCTTTTAAATCCAACCGCCATTTTGAAAAGTGATGGAATCTCTCTCGATGAAAAAGAGAAAATGTTCCCGTTCTGCCGATATACCCAGACAATCGGCGGTTCCAATATATTAGAAGTTACATCTTGAGTTCTATAATGCATTGAGGTAGGTATCTCAAGTGTAAGGGGCGTAGATAATTCTCCCAAGTTGTAATCGTACAGGCAAATGAATGCGCTCAGTGCAGGACTATAGTCCGGGAACGGGATAACAAACGAGATATGCAAATTTTGAACTTTGACAACACATGACCACTTGATTACCTCGTCCTCGGCCTTCTTCATGAATATTTCCGCTCTATTTACTATAAATGAAGAAAATTAATCGGGATAATGATAATAAATGACTAGATCTAATAAATTCCCGCACAAATGGAATTTAGCAATACGCTTCCATAATGTTGCTCCCGCTCCAACGCCCTTGCTCCACGTGTTATTTGTTTACAAATAGACTGACGTCACTGGCTAAATCGCGTTTATCGTGAGAATTGGCAGTGCCAAAATGGCTTGACCTAATCAATGGCTTCGCTACAAGAAGCGTCTGTACATTTTATGAATATCTTCAGTAAGAGGACAATATACGAAAAAATAATATTGTGATTTCTTTATAAGGTAATCATTTTATCATTAAACAAACTTATTTGTAACATTTATACAACACCACATTTTACAATAGGTGACTTACAGTATGAATATTTATTCAGACGAAGGATACAGTCTAATTTCCTAATTATGGTGGTCTGAAAGCCCATAATTTCCAATATTGTCTAGATACATATCCCTTAAAATTTGTATATTTTACATTTTGTAAAATCTCATCCACTGATTTATGGTCTCTTGTAAATTCTCTTATTTTTAACATGGGAAATCCTCACTTCAGCAAATCCACCTGTCATTTATTTATGTCCCCAACTGTAAGTTACATAAACGGTTTTTCGAAAAACAGTTAAGATCTGCACTTTTAACCCGAACCGTTTGTGTAACTTAAGTGAGGAATTAAATCGATGATTCTGTTGTCTTCTGAGCTATGCCTATTTTTCGCAAACATGTTCATTTTCTAAAACATATGATGCTGATACATGTTTGTGAGAAAAAATGTTGTGGGGATTCTGCCTACAATGCGTGAAATAAGGAAAAAAGAAAAATCGTACCTTCGACGTTCCGACATTTTGTTACCAAAATCACCCTATGCAGACAGAGCCTGTGGGAAATATTGGGTGCGGAGCAAATGAGCGGAGGGTGCGGAGCTAACGGTCATTTTTGAATCTAAATTTGGGATATTTCTGAAACTAAGCCGTTTTGGGACTTCAAATATACCAAGATATGTGTATTTGACACCAAATACCAATAAAATTGTGAAAATAGTAGTGCAATTCATTTAATAGCGACGCAGTATCCCTTAAACATTTCCCAGACCTATATATTTTGAGACTATCCTTTTAATACTGCGTCCCCAGCATTCATAAAAAATGGTGTTCAAGATACACTACCCATGCAAATTATTTTGGCATCTTGGAAGCCAGGCAGTATCTGTGTGATTTTATAAAAATTCGGAAATGTTCTTCAGATATGAGCCCCCTCTAAATATTGGGTGCGGAGCTACGTTTATGGAGCTGCTCCGCACCCAATATTTAGAGGGGGCTCATATCTGAAAAACATTCCGAATTTTTATAAAATCACACAGATACTGCCTGGCTTCCAAGATGCAAAAATAATTTGTATAGATTTTGTACCTTGAACACCATTTTTTATGAATGCTGGGGACTCAGTATTAAAAGGATAATTTCAAAATATATAGGTCTGGGAAAGGTTTAAGGCACACTGCGTCGCTATAGAATGAATTGCGCTACTATTTTCACAATTGTATTGATATTTGGTGTCAAATACACATATCTTGGTATATTTGAAGTCCCAAAACGGCTTAGTTTCAGAAATATCCCAAATTTAAATTCAAAAATGACCGTTAGCTCCGCACCCTCCGCTCATTTGCTCCGCACCCAATATTTCCCACAGGCTCTGTCTGCATAGGGTGAAAATGAACCGTTTCGGTAACCAGTGTAATCGAGCGGATCACCAGTGAATAGATAGCATACTATATTTAGGGAGTTCTTTAATTTTTTTGAAAATAACATGGCAGAGAAGCATTGAAATATGAGGTCACAGATATGATAGCTAAACTACAAAGCAAACTAAAATAAACAAAAGTAAGAACATGTATAAATGTTTCTATTTTTACATGTTCTGTTTCAATGTGGTCCTTTAATTGCTTATTTTTTAGATTCAGAGAAGTTCCAAACATTCAAAATTTGACTGTAATCTCATCTACTCTACGACCCCCACTTAAATTTGTAAAAAAGTGGGGGTAACCAAACTCGTCTGGCCCTGTTATCCACTCCCTGATTCTGAAATGTCGTAGACCAACAACGTCAGGCGTAGATAACTGGGCCATACGGGTTTTTGTTAAAGTGGGGGTAGAATGCGATAAATCGCATGATGTATGGTCTCTCTAAAATTCTCTTTTTAACATGGGAAATCGTCACTTCAGCAAATTCACATGTCATTTATTTATGTTCCAAAATTCACCCTATGTAGACAGAGCCTGTGGGAAATATTGGGTGCGGAGCAAATGAGAGGAGGGTGCTGAGCTAACGGTCATTTTTGAAAAAATTCTTTCAAAATCATGCAGTTTTCACCATTTTGAGCACTTCTCAAGTGATTTTGTCCATATTTGGGCCAAAATTGTCAAATGTGAACCCCCCTGGAAATTTTTGAAAAATGAACCCCCCTTGGCAAATCCTGGCTACGGGCCTGATTATTGATATTTATATTTTTAATCGAAATGGTGTTTGTTATAAGCACACGCCTTTTAACAATTGATAGAGACTGAAAAGTGTATTTCATCTTCAGCAAATCTGAAATTAAGCTTTGTTTTTATTGATCGAATTCAATGAAAGTTAATTTCTTTTAAGTTAAGTTAACTTTTATCAGCCTTTAAAAAAACTACTATTGTCATCTGTTTTTCCATCTTAGTGTACAATAGTTCTCTACTCTGTTTTCAGAAGTAGGAGATGAACCAGATTTTTGTAGCTTTCATCCATGATAACCCTGAGACCTTGTTGGTTGTGTTTAGATGATGGTGTTTCATACTAATCAGGTATATTATTTCATCGTTTGATTTAATTAACTTGCATCATTTGTGGCTCTTTGCTTCAGAAAGTATTCATTTGTATTTAATGCAGTTATTATTTAACTTTCACAGTTTCACAGCAAATGAGATACTGTAAATTGCTTTAATTTGGTGCTATTTAATTTGGCGCCCTGTGCAAATTTTAAAAGTATGACTGCTATATAATTAAGTTCTTTTAAAAGGTTTGAACTTAATCCTGATTGACACAATGTTAAAACATCTCAGTAGATTTACTCATCATATTCACAATTTAAAGGTCTTATCTTAATCAATACAATTTGAAATAAAAGTATAAAATAAAGTAACAGTCTTTTAAAGTACTACTATTGTCCTCTATTTTCCCATCTACCTATTCTGTTTTCAGGATTGTTGTAGCCTTCACCCATGATAACCCTGAGATGATTTTGGCTGTGTTGAGATGAGTGGTGTTATGCTAATCAGGTAGGCCTATATTATTTCTAGAGGTGTCACACTGACCCGAAGTTGACCTGCCATATTTTATCTCAGAAAGTTAAGAGTCATTCTCAGGTATCTACTTTCCTACCGTTCCAACATTTCAAATTATTATCCAATAGAATATTTTAATAAATAGATCTCTAGTTAAATCACTGGATGAAGATTATGAGAGTCAACGAAGGAATGTTTTGGCTATATGATTCTACTGTAGAAATACAAAAGGATAGTACAAAAAGCTACTAGGGATCTATAAACAGATGAGCATAGGGATTGTTTTACCCCAGAGTAGTCCCAAAAAGTCTCCTGAGACAAAGATCAGATCTGGTGGAAGAAAGATTACACCCTCAGGTGCATTTTCAGATAACCAACTAATAAAATGTTTATACTACAAGTCTCTAAAATATTTCAGACAAACTAGCAGTACAAGCAGAATGGAACATTTGACGGTTTGAAAGTTAGGCAGTCTAGAGTCCTCTGAGCTTGGGGAGTTGCGAGGAAAGTGACTTCGGTAAGTCCAGGTTAATCTATTATTCATTATAGAAGTATTTTATATATATTAAGTTTACAGCAGAATCAAATCTAGCAAGATCCTTGTCATTCTATTCTAAAAATATAAAGTGCAGACTTTACCTCAGGAATACTAGAGTATTTTACCAAAGAATTTTACAATTATGTATTTTATTTTATATATATGGCTTCCATATTTATATTTGGAAGAATTTAAAAATTTTCCCGATTTTCGCACTTTTAATCCTCAATAACTTACTGATTTACAACACATTGTAGACCTTGGAGACATATTGTATCTGAGATTGTAAAGAATAGATCGCTAGCTCAATTTTGGTTGAAAATGACACTGCAAAATATACAGAGTGGGTATGGGTATACAGGTAACATTTCATACTTTTCAATAGATTGATTTTTTCCAGGAAAATGTCCAAAAACAAGCAGAAATGGCAATGTGTTAAACATGCAACCAGGGAAACAACGACTGAGCTGTACAAGTCATTTGAAAAAACATTTGGAAAGTGATGAGGACCAATGAGAGCTCATGCTTTCAAGGAAAAATGAACACTTAGCATAAACAATATCTGTTCCGAGAAGCAAGCCAGTTTGAATTAAATTTTTATCTCTATGACAAGTAACGGGACAGTACTTTTAAGATTGCATAGATATAATGGCTTCATATCTGAAACATGCAATTTTTCTAGATTTATTCCCAACTTAAAATGGTCATTATTGCTTTTTGAAAATCAATACCATGTTAACTAATAGAGCATTTGTTCAAGCTCAAATTAGAATATTTATTCATTCCCGTTCAGAAAAATAACAATATAACCCCTAAACAGTTAGGCTATAGATAATTACATTCATAGTAAAGGGGGTGAATAGATCTGCCGAGATCTGGGCACAATCTCGGAAATGAAATATCGAAATATCATCAAAGTTAATCCCATACTTAGTAGTGTTATAGGTAAATAACATGCGGGAATATAATTGATATCTGAGTTGAGCGGGAGATATACAAGGGTTATGTACTGGGAGGTTTTGGATACAGGTTTTATCCCAAGGGAAATATGTGTATATCCCGACGGACCGCAGGGACCAAGGGATATACACATATTTCCCGAGGTTATCAAACTCATAAATGTGAAAATCTTTTTTTTAAAAATGTGAAAAAAAATTTGGGGAAAAATGGGAAATTTCAATGCATATTTAATTCTCATAATCTACTAAGTATAGGATAAATCAGTTATTAAATGCTCGATTTTTGATACAGTGTATATCCCTCAGTAAATACAATATAGTCACGATTTATTAGTTAAAATATGCCTAATTCAATTTTAAGACAAGCCAGAACGGCAAATCTCCCCTGCCCCTTAACCGTTTAGGGGTTAATAAAATACTCAATAAAACTTATTAACGATAGGATAGATTTTTGATAGATGACATACGAGACTGTAATTATATTTAAGTTCAATTCTGTGTGTCAATATTCTCTATTTGGATGCTCAAAAAAGTTCTTGTGTATTAACTCATTAATTATTGGAAAAACAATATACATTTGTTAATAAGTCAAAGCATAAGTTAGTTGTGTTTTACCTTCACATGTGAAAATGTTAGGCTTAGTGTGTTATATATAATTTTACTGAACATCGGTGTCTGCATCTTCCTGTACAGGAACTTTAAATTATGTTCATGTAATGATTCATTTAACTGGACGTTAGTCATTACTATCACTAGATCTTGTTGATGGCATAATTAAGGTTACTAGAACATTCCTTGCATGTGTTGTCCTAACTTGATGTAACCAGAAGTTATGAATTTGCCATGTATGTGACAAGCACGTTACAGTCTCTTTATTTTGGCAAAGTCGTTGTTAAGGTTGGTACTACATTCCTGGCTCGTGATATCTAAGTCGAACGTAACTTGTATACTCATTTATGCGTGTCCACACTTTCCTTTGCCTACAACGTTCTATAGTTAATGTTACCAGAACTTTAACTTGGCCACGTATATGTGACGTTGCATTAGCACGTTACAGTCTGTTATTTTATTTTTGCAGTCATTGTAAGGTTGCTACTACATTCCTAGCACATGATATTTAAGTAAAATGTAACGTTGTATAAACATCTGTGCGAGTCCAGACCTTCCTGTGCCCACATCGGTCCAAGACAAACGTTACCAGAACTTTAAACTGGCCAGGTATATGTTACGTTGCATAAGCACATTACAGTTTCACTATTTTTGCGAAGTCATTGTTAAGGTTGGTTCTACATTCCTGGCACGTAATATTTAAGTCAAATGTAACGTTCTTTAAACATCTGTGCGAGTCCACACCTTCCTGTACCTACAACGTTCCATAATTAACGTACCAGAACTTAAAACTGGCCACGTATATGTGACGTTGCATAAGCACATTACAGTCTCGTTATTTTTGCGAAGTTATCGTTTAGGTTGGTTCTACGTTCCTGGCACGTGATATTTAAGTCAAATGTAACGTTCTTTGAACATCTGTGCGAGTCCACAACTTCCTGTACCTACAACGTTCCATAATTAACGTATCAGAAATTTAGATTGGCCACGTATTTATGACGTAATGTAAGTACGTTACATTTTCGTTATTTTGGCGAAGTCATCGTCTAGGTTGGTTCCACGTTCCTGGCACGTGATATTTAAGTCAAATGTAACGTTCTTTAAACATCTGTGCGAGTCCACACCTTCCTGTACCTACAACGTTCCATATCAACGTTACCAGAAATTTAGATTGGCCACGTATATATGACGTAATGTGAGTACGTTACATTTTCGTTATTTTGGTGACGTAATTGTTAAGGTCGCTACTACGTTCCTGACACGTGATATTTAAGTCAAATGTAACGTTCTTTAAACATCTATGCGAGTCCACACCTTCCTGTACCTACAACGTTCCATATCAACGTTACCAGAAATTTAGATTGGCCACGTATATATGACGTAATGTAAGTACGTTACAGTTTCGTTATTTTGGCGACGTAATTGTTAAGGTCGCTACTACGTTCCTGACACGTGATATTTAAGTCAAATGTAACGTTCTTTAAACATCTGTGCGAGTCCACACCTTCCTGTACCTACAACGTTCCATATCAACGTTACCAGAAATTTAGATTGGCCACGTATTTATGACGTAATGTAAGTACGTTACATTTTCGTTATTTTGGCGAAGTCATCGTTTAGGTTGGTTCTACGTTCCTGGCACGTGATATTTAAGTCAAATGTAACGTTCTTTAAACATCTGTGCGAGTCCACACCTTCCTGTACCTACAACGTTCCATATCAACGTTACCAGAAATTTAGATTGGCCACGTATTTATGACGTAATGTAAGTACGTTACATTTTCGTTATTTTGGTGACGTAATTGTTAAGGTCGCTACTACGTTCCTGACACGTGATATTTAAGTCAAATGTAACGTTCTTTAAACATCTATGCGAGTCCACACCTTCCTGTACCTACAACGTTCCATATCAACGTTACCAGAAATTTAGATTGGCCACGTATATATGACGTAATGTAAGTACGTTACAGTTTCGTTATTTTGGCAACGTTATTGTTAAGGTCGCTACTACGTTCCTGACACGTGATATGTAAGTCAAATGTAACGTTCTTTAAACATCTGTGCGAGTCCACACCTTCCTGTACCTACAACGTTCCATATCAACGTTACCAGAAATTTAGATTGGCCACGTATTTATGACGTAATGTAAGTACGTTACATTTTCGTTATTTTGGTGACGTAATTTTTAAGGTCGCTACTACGTTCCTGACACGTGATATTTAAGTCAAATGTAACGTTCTTTAAACATCTGTGCGAGTCCACACCTTCCTGTACCTACAACGTTCCATATCAACGTTACCAGAAATTTAGATTGGCCACGTATTTATGACGTAATGTAAGTACGTTACATTTTCGTTATTTTGGTGACGTAATTGTTAAGGTCGCTACTACGTTCCTGACACGTGATATTTAAGTCAAATGTAACGTTCTTTAAACATCTATGCGAGTCCACACCTTCCTGTACCTACAACGTTCCATATCAACGTTACCAGAAATTTAGATTGGCCACGTATATATGACGTAATGTAAGTACGTTACAGTTTCGTTATTTTGGCGACGTAATTGTTAAGGTCGCTACTACGTTCCTGACACGTGATATTTAAGTCAAATGTAACGTTCTTTAAACATCTGTGCGAGTCCACACCTTCCTGTACCTACAACGTTCCATATTTAACGTTGCTACAACTTGAGACATATATTCTGACGACGTTATCACAACGTAAAATTGTTAGCTGGGTATACTACATTGTATCTTATTCTATATGGGCAATGATTTAGCCTATGTGACAAATTATTGATTAACAGTCATTTGATATAATTATATGTGCAGTACTTTTGAAGGAATATTCCTTGTGTTACGTACGAAAATAACAGAAAGTAAAAACAGCAATTAAAATATAACAATGTACAGTAATATATTTTTGAAAACTAAATGCGATAACAATAATATATAAAAGTCAATACTTATGATATGCAGATGTAGATAAATGTCGTTGACGATCCTTGAGAATGTTCCAGATCACGAAATGTTTCAATAATCGTTAATAGTTTTCCAATGTTTGTAATAATCCAATAATGTTCGTCGTAATCCTAGAATGTTCGTATCCAATAATGTTTGATGATAATCTACAAATGTTTGATGATAATCCTCAAATGTTTATGATAATCCTTGAATGTATATTATAATCCGTATATAGTGTGTGTTGCAATATATGTTCATATAAAGTCCTCAGGTTGTGTGTTTGTAGTGTTATAAATGTTCCCACAGTATGTGTCTGTAATATTCCGCTAAGAAGATGTCCTTTGATCAACTTTGAAATTCTGCTCTATTTAGTTCCTTTGAGATGTCCAGTTATGATTACTTAATTATCTGCTGATGAGAGCCACTGTGCAGTTCCTTTTATAAT
>CAIIXF020000038.1:0-46000 GCA_903813345.2 Owenia fusiformis
ATTTTGTGCAACAAATGCAACATTTTGACGTTATTAATAGAAATCCAAGTTATAAATGACAGATACAATATGGTGTCTCTAATCGTATTGACAATAACTATCATCCTAGTTATCAGTCATCAGATCATGCATTGAACATGTATCGCAACGAGAATTTCATTCATTGATTGTGGCAAGTGGTGAATTTGCAAAAGAATGTTGGGGTACCAAATTGAAGCACACGTTACAAGCTTTAATATGATACCAAATATGTCATCATTCATTTGATTAAAATGGTAACTGGAATGAGCTAAAAGGATATGCCACTCCCCTACCCCATCCATTTTCAGGCCATTGAAACATGTCAAAATCGCCAATAATGCAGGCATCTTCAGGGGTCATTTTAGGCCCCGTTTAATTTAAATTATCATGTTTCTGCATATCATTTTTCTTGGAAATGTCTCAATAACCTAAAAAAGTTACACTTGTGCTGAATAAGTAAACATTTGATCATTTTGGAGTTATTACATCAAAAGTAGAGACTTTTATAAACTCTCTCAAAATGTTGCATATGTTGCACAAAATGGCAAATTTCGGTTATAGACCAATCAAAATAAAATGTTTCCCTATTTTTAACTAATAAACTATAATCAAAACCAATAAAATTCTATGTTAGGATATCTCCTGGGAATATGTATGCAAAACTTGGTGACTTAAATCTTAAAAGTGAAGAAATGAGAGTAAATATACAGACTTGGAACTTGTGTTGTCTCGGCTACTATACAAGGTAAGTGACACTAGTTAAATATGGTTATTGAGAAGTCACTGAGAAGCATCTTCCACATCAACATAAGCTGTTCATTAGCCATGAGTGAATAACTCATACAACCTTAAACTTCAAAGGAATCTTCATCCAATTTCAATTGGGCAATAAATGAACTACTTCAATCAGATCTTTTTTGCATTCTTGTGACACTGTACTATCTTAAGAGAATATCTGGTCTGATGAGTATCATTATCGTGATTTGCAATAGAAGATTTAACTCAAATCAACCAAATATCCTTGCATTGTGAAGCAACTTCTTGTCATGGTCAGTACACTTCTCCTGGCTTTCCTTTAAGTGCCCTTAGCCCTAACAAGATCAAATTACTGAGGATGTGCCATTATCTTTTCATGGAGTTGGTTATGCCTTCATGTGAACAAGTTTTTTTTTGTTTTTTTTTAATTGGAATTTTCAAAGTGACAGTGTGTACTTGTTACTTCATTGTTTAATCACCCTGCGTTCAAGTTGGCTGGTGAAAGAACTAAATCTGATATTGATTTAAGCATAACTAATTATAATTTATTTAAAATATCTGTCTCTTATCATCTTGAGCCTCTGTAGTCCTGATTGCACCATCTTGACTCATATTTTCACACCTAATTGATTCTCTTGAAATACTCTTGTAATACTTCAGGGTCCTTGGTTGAATTTTTAAAGCATCAAAATACAATTTCCAATAAGCGAATACCACATTTTGTATATTTTGAATGGTAGTTTCATTTATGATGTTACTAGTTCTGCCCAGGTGAATGATTTTCATCAAACCTATTCAATTCCTAAATGTTGTTATTTGCTCGGCTGTTTCATATTTTTAGTAACCTAGAGTTAAGGATCTTCATATGATAAATCCAAAAATATTACAGTAGGACTTTCTGCTTGCAGAGAGATCTAGTTAATAATCCATTGTTTAGAACAATTCGAAAACAATCCATAAATCTAGTTTTACAGACATATATAATTTTATCACATGTTGTAGATGCATTTTTTGTTTTTGGCAATCCGAGAAACACTAGTAGAGAAATGGCCACCAGAGCAAATTATTTGATGAACAATGTTTTTTATCTTCTTGTTGTGAAGAAAATTCTACATTCCAATGTTCTCTAATTAGAATATCTACTTTGTGCTGTATCAGTAGTTTACAGTGCAGGGTGTCTCAAAAAAGGAAACCAGCATTCAATTGCTTATTTCTCAAATATGAATAATGATAGGACACTTTCTCAGCTACCATCTGATAGGTTATGATGTTCTCTTTCTTATGATACCAAAGTTGCCTATTTTCCTTCACTGAGTTCTAATGGATTTTAAGTGACCATGTCAGAAATGGGTTTGAGCCACTTTTTCTGTCATGAATGACTTAACAATGAGGGATTAAAATGGCTATGCCAGGATGGTTTTGCATTCTGCAACTTTTTCCTTTGGGACTATCTCAAGGATAAAGTCTAAAAAACATCACCGAGAAGCGTTGATGATCTAAGGACCAGGATTGTTGCAGCAGTGGAGGATCTAAGGGGACAGAGAGACATCATCAGGGATGCAGTACATGCAATGAGATCTAGGACAGACATTTGCATTGAAAAGAATGGGGGTCATGTTAAAAGACACTGGGGTTATAATAACTTTGAATGGACATGGCGATTTAAAAGGGGTGTTAAATATGATAAGTGTAATTTTTTTAATTGGAATAAATGAGTAAAAGAGTAATATCCTGATGTTTGTTGTTACTTAGCACTATGTTATGATTGTAAAATTGACTTGGCTGAAAGTGGCACAAACCCATTTCTGACATGGTCACTTAAATCCCTTAAAACTCAGTCACCCATGAAGGAAAATAGACAACTTTGGTAGCATAAGAAAGAGGACTTCATATACTATCAGATGTAGCTGTGAAATTTGAGAAATAAGCCATTAAATGCTGGTTTCATTTTTTAGACACCCTGTATTCTAAGTTATGTTCATTTCAGACCAGCTTTTATATTTCATGAAAAATCTATATATTTAAATGGTTAGGTTTTGGTCCAAATGAAGGCCAGCTTGCAGTTTTGCCTTATTGTAACTCCTTGAACAAAAGTATTTCATCCTTAAAGGGTTCCGATTAGCATCCCGTATAAAAACAATATGGCGGCTCCAGGCTAATTAACTGGATCAGTCCATTTTTAAGAAATAAGGGGAGTTCAGTAAAATTCAGTTTATTGAAAATGTCTTTGAGATAAAGTAATCCGTTTATAATGATTTTGAAAACGTTATCCAAAGAGTGATTGCGTTCAAAGAATACATGTACAACAGCCAATATAAATCCTTGTATTAGAAACCGGTTTGTCTTGCTTTGTTTCATTTGTAGGATATTTCATATGCCAAGCTGTGTGCTATTACGTTATGGGGAAATTTAGATGCCAATTTTTCCTTATTATACACAAATAGAAGATCCTGAAACTTCACCCATAAATGTGGAATTAATTTGTCAAAATAAAAATCACCCTTTTATAAATGTGTGACGATCTACAATATACTTATGCTATATAACAGTTAGAGGTGTTGACACAACGACCTCAAACCTGTGAACCCTTGAGTATTATTCCGGGATCGGGCCTTTTATACTAAACGGTGAGCAACACCAGAAACGAGCGTTCGATTTGCTAAACGATATGCGTCACCCTTTAAGCAGAACATTTTCACAAAGGTGATGAAATTACATTCCTATTCCTATTATTGGAAATTTTATATTTTTTTAGATACAGCTTTGCACTTTTGATAACAGTAAACCTCACTTCGTAAGATTTCAACTTGCCCCGAATTCCCTTTACTGATCATCTTTTGATGAATAGCAAAACTTGATTTCCAATGTTCCCTTGAAGCCAAAAACACATTTCAAGTGAAGCCTGCCATATGTTTTTCCACAAAAGCTTGATTCATTATCCCTTATTACAATAATAATATTTTTAGGGTAATTTTACATGCCAGGTTTATTCATGTTTTTAAAGGTGAATAACATGTAGAATTATTATAGACCTTTTGCAATCTAAGATTTTATAATCTGTTAAGGCACTTTAAAATGGCAGAAAATCTTTACATTGGTTGTTGATTTGGGGCTTATTTTAGAAATGAATGTGTATACAGAGGTCCCAAAGAAGAGGGACCAAAAACATTAAAATAAAAAAATTAGAGCAAGCAAATTGGAACATTTTTAGACCGTAACCTGTCATAAGCAAAATAAACTTTCAAAAGACCAAACTATGGTTTAATATACAAAGAAACAATGTGTAATATCCAATTCCACAATATATGATTATCCGAGATCATTTTTGTTTCGTTATTTTAAACATTTTTCATGTCACTCCTGATCCTTTCATTTCATTGCTCCATCTGCACTTGTACAATTGTTATGTTATCAGGTAGATATATTGGTGATTTAGTTATAATAATCAGCTGGCTGCTGATTGTTTTACTAATGGACTCTTTTTCATCTCATTACATAATACAATATCTATAGCAGGTGAGTGATCAATCGATTCTGTAGTGAAGACATATTGTTATATTTGGTACTCAATGACATTCAAATTGCTGGTGAATGAATTAATTAAGCATATAGTTAACTCTGTTTTGGTCCATATGTAAGGTATATTTTGTCCATAAAGAATATTCAATCAGTCCAGCTACCATTAGTTGTATAAAATATGTCAAATCTGTAAAACAATGAAATTCGTGTCAGTTGCTATGTCAGCTTCTTTCTGTCTTGTGCCTTTGTAGTTCTCCAGGTCCTAAAATTACTTACCTAGATGTTATTGTACATGTAGATTTCAAATTTGATATCACTGACTAAATTTTGAATGAGGGAAATCAAGATTATTTCAACTCACATCTAGTATATAGTTAACTTGTCTGCATAAGGACTTTGTCTCAAAGATTCCCAATGTCAATGTCCTGTTCTGCAGACTTTTTCTTCAAGATTTGTTCTACCTGCATTTTTGAGTTTTAATTCTTAACAGTACCAATTTCTTCACCTAGACATGAGCAATGTTTTTCTGAAGCATTTCTGGCACAAAGGGTTTCCCTAAAGTCTCACACATATGAACATACAACTGGATTTTGAATTTCTTGTACTTACTGCCTATATATTTTTCTTCCCTAGTCCAAACCAATTTAGCATCTAAATAGTCTTAGCATTCTGGCTTTTGTTTATATTTTTGGAAGAATGAAAAAGGTTGGTTATGTTTTCTCAGTTATGAAAAATCCTTTCCATGCAATTTCTGGAACACCTTGTATTATTGCTCTGTCAGACATTTCACACCTGAATATTATAATGCAATGATAAAGTCTTTCTATCGATAATAATCTCAAAGTTATGACAAATATTTCAGTTCAATATTTTGGAACACTGTGTATTATTGCTCTATCTGACATTGCACATCTGAATATGATCATGTAATGGTCAAAACTTTCTTCCATTGATGATAACTTCTAATATCTGATAGTTTCTGATTATTGTCAGGCACTTTCGTCTATTTTTTCATGAGATACCAGTAGCAGGTGAGTGATTAGTGAATTGTTTAAATAATTGCGATCTGTTGTGATTGACATTTAAGTTGGCTTCTAAATATGTTTGCCAAAGGGAAAAGATCCCAAATTATACAAAATTACATATCCCATATTATGATCTACTTTGTATGGAAACAATGTGCCCCCCTATCATATAGAAACCATTGTCACAATCCAAGACCATTTAATATTCCATTAATGAAACAATACATAATGGAAACACTTTCTCTACTGATAAAGCACATTTAACGAGGGTTTTCATTTTTCTTATCATAAAGCTCACCTAAGAGGCACTGCAAAATTAACATAATTTGATTGGTCTCTGAGAGTAACATCATCTGATCCACATTCATGCTAAAAAGTATGCATAAAATATAAGGAAAAAGTATTCCACATTCAAGCTAAATTGTACGCATTAAATATCTACTAATAATCTGAAAACCACATACAGATGTAATAATTAATCAACAGAGCTATATTCTTTACATCTCTCTTTACCTAGAATCTGATTCAGAAGAATATGTATATTACTTAAATAGCTATAAACTACACAGTATTTTCAAAGTGATTTCGATTGTCCATCTTGATTGTTTACTGATCATGTAACTATTCTTTCCATAATTTAATTCAATATCGAATAGCTGTTTGCACCATGTAAATACTCATCACATTTTTCTGTTTCACAGACACGTGTCTAATACATGGGGACAGACAGTAAGTGTGATGCTTATAATGTAATTAATTGATTGCCATTAATGTCGATACATTGCATAATGTGCATTGTATTCCATCGTAATCATTACCATCAGATATTAGCACAGGCACAGATGATATTATATCTCAAGTTTATTACTTCTAATTAGATGAAATATAAGTTGAGATGAAAGATCTCAAAAACCTTTCAATCTGTGTTCCTTTGGATTACAGAATTTATCACATAATATCATGTCATCCCATAATATCATGTCATCCCATGACGGGAAGAAATGAGATGTCATAGTTTCTTTATCATTATGATCCTATAGAGAGATGCACTAAAGAAAAACAACTATTATGAAAGTGATGATTTGTTTCTGATGACAGTTTTTCTGTTCAGATACTCCAGTAAGACCAGACTGACTTCAGCAAGAATTCAGAGCTATTAAACAAACCATCCAGTGTGAGCTTCTTGTGTTTATTCATTTCAAGCAGATTACTGCAATATTGCCAGAAATTAAAAGGGCTGGGTCAGGCACCCTTGGGTATTGACCTCACAGGCCAGGCCATGGGCACAAGATTCTTGGGTTCAGGCCAGAATGGGCCACTTATATCTCCAGGAGAATTATATTTGTTTCATGCAGTTTTCATATTTAAATCAATAAAAATGTATCTATCAATTATAATAATCACTAAAAATTTCATTGTCCTGATTCTACATTCCTTTGATATATTATAACAATTAACTATGCAATATTAGTGTTCTCTTTGCACTTCATGCATTACCCTACTTCCTCACGGTGGTACAAGTTGAAAACCAAATGGAAATCAAAGATGCTTCCACATCTAAAAGCTTGTGGAGGATGTTTGACTTTGATTCTGACTACAGACTAAAGTATGGATTTGGCGATTCACAGAGAAATACTATATCATTAACATATAATTGGTCTTTGTCTTCAGAAATTATTACCTCAATGCTTAATGTTAACCTTATAAGTGGAACCTAGGGTAAGATGGCCATGTGAGGCAAGATTGTCGCGCTCTATTTGCTTGTTAAGCTATAATGAAGCCCATCTTAACCATACAGTGTCAATAGGCACAATGCACAGAGAATTTTATTTTTCAGTCCCAAACATATTATATTTCAACAAGTATATAAAAGTACAATTCTTATTTAAAGGAATATTCCTTGCCAAACCATCTCTCTCCTCATATGGTAGCTATAACCATATATGCTTGCCATATTTAGCAAAACACGCAAAAATGTTTTGATATGGTCAAATTTGATCACTTAGAAATGTGATGCTCAATTCCAGTAAGCTGCCATCTTTTAAAATTTCACACAGGAAGTGATGTCATCGACTCTCAACTTTGCATATAGCATTAGGTGAGGAGCTATTAAGAATTACAAAACCAGCTAAATATTATTTTTCAACTTTGTATCTTATTTAATCCTTCTGAAAATCTCTTCTTTTATTCTAAGTTGACAAGCCCTGAAAATATTTTTGCACAGAAAGTAATGATCACTTGTCTAGAAGTGATTTTGAGCTACTTTCCTATACTGTTATGGGCAAGGTCATAGAAGTTGAGAGTTGATGACATCACTTCCTGCAAGAAATCTTAAAAGATGGCTGCTCACTGGAAATAAGCACTAGATTGTTAAATGATCAATTTTGACCATATTAAAACATTTTCCCATGTTTTGCTAAAAGGAAACTATATATATGATTATAGCTACCATATCAAGAGAGAAAGGGTCTGGCAAGGAATATTCCTTTAACTGATCTTCCTTTCATATCAGGCATATTGGTCATGAAAGCCCACTGCAGCATATTACATTGAGATTTAAATTCTGAAATGCTGTCTTAATACATTCAAATAAAAATAATGGAGTTTTCCCAAAGATGAGAGTTGGTACTGTCACATTCGATAACCAATTTTATAACCAGGCCTCATTTGCCATTGATATTGATCTCAGAATTTTCATGTTGTATGATTGTTCTTTACAAGTTTGGATGGCAAAACCTAAATAGTATCTGATGTTGAACTGAAATAAACTGCCATTTCGACAATTTCAAATTTTTCTTTGCACATGCATGGCTCAGAGATCATATCCTGCTATTTGATTGGACATGATGGGCATAATTCTCATAAATGATGTTAATGAATACCAAGTAATACCAAATATTATAGAAGCTATTCACTTCTGTTCAGAACTTTTCTTCAGAATTTTTTTTATTTAGTTTTGTATGGAGAATTCTGCCAACACATTACTCAGATGAGTTATATAAACATACAGTTGTCAGTAGTGTTTCAGTTACCATTTTAAATTCTATTTTCTAGCCACATACATCAGATTTACAAATAGAATAGTTTTGCTTTGAATTTATGTGTCTTATGAAGTATTTACACAGGTAGGGGTTTTGGATGACAGAATATCCTTTTACATTGAATGCAGAATTGTCCTTAAATACTAATGATAAGAGAACACCAAAAAGACTTGCCATCGTACAACAATATTTATTTGTTACTATACCCTACATTTTTTCTTTATTTGGAGTATAGGAGTCTTGATCTCTGTTTAAACTTAAGTGCTTTTATTCCCACTTTCCCAAGTTGTAGCCCACTTGGTCTCATTGGTTAGTTGTGTTTTTTTGTTATAATTGACAATATTGGGGTCTTTATCTTTGTTTCATTTATCTTTAGTTCTCAAAATCCCACCTTCCAAAAATTATTAAGTCTTATTTGTTTGTCTAAATATTGTCGGTGAGCTAATTGTGTGTTTGAATGTATGATGAATGTACCTTTGGTGTGTCTGAGCTAACACCTGTTTCTTCTAATCAAATTGACCTATGATACAACCTTTTTTTGGTGTTGTCAAGTATGCTGACCTGTCTAGATCATGATCACACTTTGTTAGGTGCTGATGCTGTAACCATGAGGTCGTTTGGGTTGGTGAGCTCTCTTGCATTTATTCATTTATGAGTCTCTGTCCGAACTCTCTGTCTGTAATCACTCACTCTGTGTTTTTAAGAACAGTTGAGCTAATTATGTGTGTGAATAATTGTATGAATGTACCTTTAGTGTGTCTGACTGTAACACCTATTCCCTCTAATCCGATTGACTGATAAATCAACCTTTTTTGGGGTTGTCAAGTTGGCTGACAGGTCTAGAACTTGAGCAAGACATCTCAGCGACCATAAGGGCATAAGAATGAAATGTGTGAGCTCTCTTGCATTTATTCATTTATGAGTCTCTGTCCGAACTCTCTGTCTGTAATCACTCACTCTGTGTTCTTAAGAACAGTTGAGCTAATTATGTGTGTGAATAATTGTATGAATGTACCTTTAGGGTGTCTGACTGTAACACCTATTCCCTCTAATCCGATTGACTGATAAATCAACCTTTTTTGGGGTTGTCAAGTTGGCTGACAGGTCTAGAACTTGAGCAAGACATCTCAGCGACCATAAGGGCATAAGAATGAAATGTGTGAGCTCTCTTGCATTTATTCATTTATGAGTCTCTGTCCGAACTCTCTGTCTGTAATCACTCACTCTGTGTTCTTAAGAACAGTTGAGCTAATTATGTGTGTGAATAATTGTATGAATGTACCTTTAGTGTGTCTGACTGTAACACCTATTCCCTCTAATCCGATTGACTGATAAATCAACCTTTTTTGGGGTTGTCAAGTTGGCTGACAGGTCTAGAACTTGAGCAAGACATCTCAGCGACCATAAGGGCATAAGAATGAAATGTGTGAGCTCCCTTGCGTTTATTCATTTTTGTTATGTTTATATATCTTTATTACCTCCACAGATAATTGGAGAGTACATAATTATAATATGCAATAACATTGAAGTTTTAATGACAAAAATTAAAACAGTATATGTACAAAAGCTTCATTTTCCATGTTCCATCTTCCCCAAGGCCGATGGGAGCATGTCAGCCAGATAAGCAAAATGCAGATGATATATGAATGTACTGCGCTACCTGAATGTCTCATCATTAGCCCACATGACATTACTGCATGAATATTTACAAAATTGCAAGTATGACCTTATAATTATGAAGTCTATTGCATGAATTGCCTTTGCGATTACTACATAACTTTCGGTTTTTAATATTTGATCTTTCCCAAATTAGATCTCTAATTTGGTTTTGTTTGAGCTGTTATTTGGAATACCATCAGTGCTTGAAAATTTTGATTATATCCCTTTTTGGTGTCAGTTTCAATCTCGCGCGTATTACATTAACTTTTGTTGTACTGGTCATGTAATGTTCCCCACTTAGACTTAATGGCATTTAGGTTTCCCTCTCCCATGAGGAGTAGCATCATAGTTTAGCCACTTCTGACGAGTTCCCAATCATTAGACACCATTACCAAACAAATGCAAGGCTTACAGAATTCTATAATGCTCTTATATAGTCGGATGTTGGTGTATGTCATGCATTGTAATCGCCATCTCCAAATAGTTTTATCATACATTACTGCCCTTATGTTTCAATTCCATGTTAATTTGGATGATATATTTTGAATGCCAAGGTTTTCAGTGATTTTTATACAGTTCCCTATTGGTGATAATGCATGGAACCTAATGAGCTAATATTCACATTATAGCAATAATTTCATACATATTATCCATGTTCAATGATAGAAGTTGCCAGATGAGCATAATTTTATCTATTTTGAACGATATATCCGACCATCCTAATTTTTCCTTGCAGACTAGGTTTCTTGTGCACTGTGGGTGGGCTTGTAGCTTTTTCGCCATACTACAAATTTATTCTCCAATCTATCATAGTTGACATCTTTCAATGTTAGAAGGCTCACACAATATGTCATAGTTGGTAGTCCAGTTAAGTTACATAATGTCCAACATTTTTCCATTTATGACGTGCACGGACCCGGGGACAATTCGAGAAATATGGGCTAATGTTACCTTCAAGCGTTAGTCCCCGCCTTATTAAAAACACCAACCATGTGTTTCATACATCATTTTAAAGTATTTTTAATGCACATTTCAGTGATACTATGTTTCCTTGAAAAGTTTTATGTCATATTTTTAAAGTTAAATATATCCTGACATCGTCAAATACGTTGTAAGACGTAACACTTTACCTTTCCACTGTTTGTTAAAATTGGGATTACTTTTAAAATAATAACAGAACACCACTAACATTTCACATTTTGTTCAATGGACCATGTGCATTCATTACCTCATAATTGTGTGATGGCTGCAATTCAAAATTTCTTACTTGAATGCTCTTAATATTTTCAAAATTGTGTAAGGCTTTGAAGGCAAAGGGGATGAGCAAAATGTTAATGTTTTTTTAACCTTCTAATTAAGGTATGATTTGAATAAAAATTAATTGCACAATATTGTCCTTGCGAAACAATACCTGGTTCGTGGATTTTACCAATGATATTAAAATAAGAGCTGATTTACGAGACTTGATAAAATGTAATGCATATATTTTTTACCTCAAATTCCATGCATATCAATTTTTACTAAAACTTCAAGTAAATTTTCTGACTGTTTTTTTAAATTCAAAAACATTTTAGAAATATTGTCCTTGAGATTTTGTTACTCTGTGAATTTTATTAGGATTGAATAAGGATATCTTATTTTACTTTAAGGTTGAATTAACTTGACAAAATGTACAACTCATCGTTTTTGATGTTATATAGCTATTTGCGCCATACACTGCCCATTGTTTTGTTTTGGTATTTTAACGCCATAATGTTACGCTAATTTCCCCAGATTTGTGCGATGTGTAATTTCTATGTACAGAAACAATTTTGGATTTTCAATCCCATGTTCTTGTCTTAAAAGTATTTTCTGTGCATTTCCATGAACATTACTCGATGGATTGATTGCTTCACATTTTTTAAAAATTCTTTAGAACACTAAAGAGTCTTGCCATTTTTTTTATTTTTATTTCAGGTTTAAGAACCTTAATCTCCATTTAAACTTAAGTGCTCTTATTTCCACTTTCCCAAATTGTTGAGCACTTGGTCTTTTTGGTTAGTTTTAATCCTTTGGCCATTGGCAAAACTTGGGTCTTTATCTTTGCTTTATCTTTAGTTTTCATATTCCACCTTCCCAAAAATGTTGAGCATTTGGCCTAATTTGTTTGTCCAAATAATGTCATTAAGCTAGTTGTGTGTGTGCATGTATGTATGTACAAGTATGAATGTACCTCTAGTCTGTCTGAGCATTAACACCTGTTTCCTCTAGTCAGATTGAGTGCTGAACAACTTTTTTTGAAGTTGTCAAGTTGGCTGACCGGTCTAGGCACTGATGTCATAACCATGTGGTTGTGAGTCAGGACGTGTGAACTACCTTGCATTTATACATTCTTTATTCATTCATGAATCTATCTGAGCTTTCAGTTGCAGAGGTTATCACCCACTCTGGTTTCTTAAGGACAGTTGAGCTAATTATTGACTAATGAAACTACTTTTTTGGGAGTTGTCAAGTTGACCAACCAGTCAAGAGCACACTCAGCTAGGCCCTGATGCCTTAATCATTCATTCATGAATCATTGAGCTTTCAGTTGCAGAGGTGATCACCTGCTCTGGTTTACTAAGGACAGTTGAGCTAACTGTTGGTGTGAATTTATGTATGAATGAACATTAACACCTGTTCCCTCTAGTCAGATTGACTGATGAAACAAACTTTTCATATTCTCACCACATAGTAGTATAAATTACCTATTTAGTAGCTTTAAAATTTTAAAAATATTCAGGTGTCATGTATTGTGAAACTTATGTCAGTTTCACTGTAGTTTTATGTGATAATTTTGTTACAATTATAAATTAAAAAAACTTCTGTCCGTTTTTTTTATTATTGTTGACCATTTTGTTGTTTTCGTTGTAAAATCCTGTCTGTAAAGTCTTGTCTATGAGTTTCCATGCAAAATATTTGACGGATTGATTTCGAATTTTCATTTGTATGAAAATATTAAACTGATTTGTTTTTAGGCCTTCTGGGTTAATGTTTTAAGGTTGCCATTTTTGATTTTCCTTCATAAAATCATGTCTGTATAGTCTTATAGTAATCTGGATAGAAATCTTTTCATGGATTACTTTCAAATTTTCAGGGATGATTCTTAGTATGAGAATCTCAAACTAGGTTTTGGTGGCCCTTTTGGATTTTTCTGTCCTAAAATCATGTCTGTAAGGTCTTGTCTACACGGTTCCAGCTGAACTGCTTCACAGATCAGTTTCAAATTTCCAGGAATGACTCTTTGTATGAAAATCTTGAACTGATAAGTTTCTGGGCATTCTGAGTCAATTTTAAGAAGGCCATTTTTGATTTTCAGTCCTCAAATCTTGTCTGTAAAGGCTTGTCTGCGTTTTCAGACTAATCGTTTCACGGAATGATTCTCAGAATGCACTTTGAACTGATTAGGTTTTGGCCATTATGGGTCAATGTTAAGGGGGTATTGTTGTTTTAAAATCTTCTCAGTAAAGTCTTATCAACATGTATCTGGGGAACCATTTGGCAGATCGATTTCATATTTTCAGCAACGATGATGAAAATCTCGCTGATTAATTTTGAGCATGGTAAATGTTAAGGTGGCCATTTTGTTTTTTCGTCTAATATCTTATGTATGCACTTCCAGACAAACCGTTTAATTTTTAATTTGCTGGGATAAGTGTATGAAAATCTCAAACTGATTAGTTTTTGGACATTCTGGGTGAATGTTAAAGTGGCTATTTTTTAGAATGTTTGTCCCACGTTTTTGTCTCTTTAACCAATTAGTTTCAGGGATTCCAGATGAAAAACCATTAAGATAACCTATTGGTGTGGACATGTTGAACATGTTTGTTTCATTGTAGAGTAACCATTTTTGATATTCCATTGCAAATTATTGTCACTAGATGGATTGAACTTTTCAGTAATGTTTTCAAGGTGTATTGAGCTATTAATATTTGGGCATGCTTGGTCAAATTTAAGGTAGTCATCCTAGATTTTCTTTTCCTAAATCTTATCTGAAAAGTATACTCTCTGTACATTTCAAGGTGAACCACTGGGATTATAGATTTGAAATTTTGAAGTATTTTTTTTATTAAAATCTATAGCAAAATGGCCAACTTGTCTGAATGGTCTTGTTGGCACAATGCTCCACAGATTGATTTGAAAGTTTGAGTAATGTTTATTTGAATTTGCATAAATAATTAGACATACTGGAGTATCATTACAAAATCTTCTCTCCAAAAAACAAATCTACTAATTCAAATATGTTTCTGGCTACTTGGTTTTGAAGCTTTCTTTGTTGACTTTCCTTCCATGACAAATGTCATGAAGTTTGGTTCATTGCTTATGCTTCCTTTTCCTTTTTGACAGTTTAGTTTGCTTTTTGTGCACTGTGCTCAACTTCTTTTTGCTCTGATTCCATTTTTTCTTAATCTTAGACTTGTATCATTCCAGTTGTCAAATCAAAATACTTCCTTTGATATGAGTGCATGTTATCTTGATATTCTTATTAACATTGAATGAGACAACAGTATATATTTTAAATTATATTACAAAAGAGATGACTTTAATTTTTACATTGTTAATTTTCCACATTTGGATAGCAATATTCCACTAAACCCAGCATATGGGGTTTATGTATCCCAGCTTATTAGATATTGCAGGGGTGTTCAAAATATCTAGATTTCAAATCAAGACACCATATTTTAGTGATCAAGCTGTAAGGTCAAGGTTATACTTGTAAAAAACTTAAGAAATCCTTTCTGGGCTTTGCTGAAAAGTACAAGTCATTAATTTTAAAATTTCAAGTTTTTCCACTTGAGATGCTGAAGGATGTAGGAATGGTATAATAAATTGGCAATGAACTCACAATTTTTTCACTTGGCACCTTTTGAGGTGGATCCCGGCTATGGCATTAATGGTTGAGAAATAAGGATTGAAACCAGCCATAGTTTTCTCCTGATGACCATTGTGAATTGTTGTGTTTTATGAATTATGATGACTGCTTTGCGAACAGATGTTGACCCTCTGAATTGCCTATGGACTTCGAGACTGGATTTTATCTATCACACATCATTTGAGACTGAATACTCTATCTTTTATGAGTACTAGTAACTATTTTTGATGTTATGAGTATTGGTTATACATTTTTCAATTTTTTCTTCAACATGTATTCAGACTTCAGTATGAATCAAATGTCCCTTGGTGTTCTGGTCCTGGATTGTGATATTGGTTCTCGATTGGAGGGGGGTGTTAGACATTGTTTCTTTTCACATTAGATCATGGTTTTGGGATATATAGGGTCTACTTTTCTTATGACAGATTTACACTTACAGTTTGCTTTTCTTGTTGGGTTTCTTTAGAGTTTGTAGTCACCCTTCCCTTTGGCCTTTGCGCTTATATATTCCTTCTGTTACTCTTTCAACTATTGCCTTCTTCTTCTACTTTAGACAGAATTATGCTCTTGCTTGTTCCTCTTTTGCCTTTCATGTGTTATGTACTTCAATCTGTGATATCTTTGATGCTGGTGTCTATTATTGGTTTTGGCTATAGCCCCCTAACAATATTTTGCCCATAGTGGTATATTTTTAGGTCCAACCACCTAAACATAAACCTAATTTTTTCAGGATTCCTTAATAACAGTATTAAATGTACATTTTATTTTTCTACGGTCTCATCAATTTGGTATTAGACATTGTAATAAATTGTTCACTTTAAAGTTAACATATTACTTGATTGGCTGAGTTTATATTAGTAAATGCAACTTATAGCTGTTAGCTACTGGATTAACCTACTATTTATCACCAACTCATTTAATTATGTATGAAAAAGTGGTATTTAATATTTATATTTAAATGAGTTGCCCATAAAACATTAAGTTAATCCAGTAGACGACAGCCTAAAGTTGCATTTGGAAATACAAGCTCAATTACTGTTGTATCAAACTTTCTTTCGTAATGATATATTGTCATGAAATTCACAACTATATTTTGATAACACTCAATAATCAAAGGATAAATGTTTGAAATTGGATACACTATCTACTGTGCTATGGTTTTACGTAACATTTCATTTATGTATTAAAAGATACAACTTCTATGATATATGCCTAATAGAAATACACTTTAATATCTCATACCATAAATACAATAGTAAAGTTAAATGTTTATAAAGCGATCCATATATAATTTGAATTTTTAACAGAATCTCAAATGAAATATTTAGAATTAAAATTTTGAATTTTAAGCATAATTATGGTGTCCTCCAAGCATGATTTATTGAATACTCATTCATATTAAGTACGAACCATATACTCAATCATGGTTTGACTAATTAAGTATGACAATGTAACAATAAGATGGATTAAAATTTTATTTACAATTCATTTGGCTAAATTTTATTTTATACTTAAATTGCCTGAATTGATACATTTGATGTTAGATGAAATAAAAGCACATAGAATGAAAAATAGCATAACACTCCAGCACTTTTTCATACATGATACAAGAAGTTAATTTCTGTTGTTTAATTAATGTGGCATATGTCATAGAAAATGTATATTTGTTGTCTTGATTATTTATTTTTATTTACACAGCTATGGCAAGAAAACCCAAAGCATGGAGGAAGAGAGAGTATGTCAGGAGGTCCAAGTTAGACCTAAAGAAGGTAAACTAAACAATAGTCAACAATGGTCATCCATGTTGTTAGATTTATGTAACCTAGATGGAGAGCGGTGTTATATAACTCTTGTTATATTTCATCATCTAGAGCTAATGGGTATGTATGCTGTTACCTTGATGTTGTGAGCCTGAAAATTATGTTTAAAGTCAAGTTTCACTGTCTGAGGTTTCAGTTACAAAAGTTTGACAGCTCGAGTTGCAAGTCTCAGGACATATGAACATTTGTGGGTATGTATCTGAGTGAACTGAGGTATACATTCCATTTGGGCATCCTGGCTAATGAAACCTAGCCAGATGAAGAGCTTTGGATACATCAGGTAAGGTGATTTTTGTGCTATAACCTAGAAGTTGAGTTGGATGTGTTCTCTATATTTTTAACTCATGTATGATCACTGTTTGAGCTGAGTGGCAGTTTCTTTTTCAGGTCTTTAGGAACACTTGGCTGAAAATGTCTGTGTACAACTTAGTTAATTTAGAGTTCTGAATCTCATGAGCTCCGAAAATTTCTGGATAAATCAAAATACAATTCTGCTTATTTATTTATTCATGATGAAAGTTTCCCACTGAGTTTGTATGAATGTTGTTAAAATGAGTGATGGAACAATTTGTCTTGGGATTCCCTGAATAGTCCAGTGCACTGAATAAGTTGTACATATGCTCTTTTAGTTCATTTATTGTCATTTGTGTATGTATCTGTGCAGTGTTGTTGTATGTGTGTATGAATATGACCTCAAGTGTGTTGGAGTGAGTTAGCCAATCAGTCACGGGCATTTGATACATCCAACTGGCTAATTATTTCAATACCCTGAGGGAGAGATCTAGAGAGGTATGTATTTATTTGTGTTATTTATTCTTCTGAATACCAGATACTTAGCCTTGCCCAAGTCGGTATTTTTTACTTATCTGATCTTGAATTATTACCGCCTTGTACAATCCAATACATCTCCGCTGCTATTATGCTGAGATATTCAACAGTTTCGAGATTTCCATAATACCTACGCTATCAGGGGTATCGCGAAACCTTATTGATTAACAGATATACGCGTGGACACGACGTGTGACTTCAGGCTGATTGACCAATCAAAACGTTATCAGGTTGAGCTGCACAGCAAAGCAATCTTCCCGTCTGCGACTTGAAATTCAATGATCTGATCGATCGTTTCTTTAGAGTTACAATATATTATGTAATTAAATGTACATAGGGAATGTAAGAGTCATTAATATAAATTAAATCATGCAATAGATTTAAAACTGATCTAGCGATGAAAATGCAAGACCTAGTCCAATGTAGCGGGTCATGTAGTCGTCGATCAGTGATTGAATCTCAGCCTACATGTTCATTTGATTTCAGCGATCGTTTCAACGTTTATTGTTGAAATCTTCTAACCTCCGGTTACCGATCGATGTCTAGCATCCACTTAACTCTGATTAATATTTATCTGATAAAATATTTGTATTTTCATGATGAATTCATGCAAGATTTGTTCGTGAAACGTCCCGACGAAAAGTGTACTTGTTTTTGACCGTGCATAATAATGAGCTAGCGCTGCAGGGCCGTCGTTGATTGGTCAAATTTTACCGACATAAACATTGAGTCGGTAAAGCACGTGGCTTTCTCTTTTGTACAAGGCGGTCATAATAGAAATCAGATAGTAAAAGAGACCGACTTGGGCAAGGCTACCAGATACTGTACTCTGCATTATTCAGTGCTTTTATATATTTCATGTTTTTTTGTGATATTGAAGTATTGTGGTTACAAAATTTATTCAATTACTTTTAGTTTATAAAATACTGTCACACTGGGAAATATTTAAACTTCAACTCCCAAGAATTTCAAAAATATATTTTATGAATTAAATTTCTTTGATATTACACTTCATGAATTAGACTCACAATTAAACTCACAATTACGAAATATAATAGCACACAATAAATGGGAGAGTACAGTAATTACTCTTGTTTTGCAGTCCTTGCCTGATGGAAGGAGGAAGAAGAGAAAAGTCATCCCAAGGGAATTAGGTAATCGCTGTGAAGGTCGCAATGGGGGCGATGCATTTGTATCGCGGCTGGAGCATGGACAAATGCATCCTGATTTCAGATTTTCGTGTTTAGAGAAATCAGTAATTTACCGAGAAAACACACCTGTGGTCCTTACCAAACAAAAACAAACTGGGGCTCTTGCCATACAAAAACAATCTGGGGCTCTTGCCATACAAAAACAATCTGGGGCTCTTGCCATACAAAAACAATCTGGGGCTATTGCCATACAAAAACAATCTGGGGCTCTTGCCATACAAAAACAATCTGGGGCTCTTGCCATACAAAAACAAATTGTTGTACTTACCAAACAAAAACAAACTGGGGCTCTTGCCATACAAAAACAAACTGATGTGCTACTTAGCAAACAAAAACAAACTGGGGCTCTTGCCAAACAAAAACAAACTGATGTGCTACTTACCAAACAAAATGCATCTGGGGCACTTGCCAAACAAAAAGAAGCTGATGTGCTACTTCGCAAACAACAACTAACTGTGATACAAAAAGGGAATGAGGTACTTCCCAAACCATCTGTGGTACTTGCTAAACAAAACAGTGAAACCATCAAAATGAGGGAAAGTAAAAAGTCTGAAAACCCCATGCCATTGTGCTTGAATGAAACAAGACTTTCTGAAATTGCGTTTACTTGTTCAACTGACTCTTTGTATAAGAATGTTGCTCTTATATCATGTACAACTTCTGATATCCCTAATAACAATGCAAAACATCACAATGTACTTACCGAACAAATTCAAGACACCTTGGTGACTAAATTAGCCACACTGTTATTACCAAGCGCTATTGTGAAATCTGAAAAGAAGAGACTGAGAAAACTTACAAAAGTGAATGTGTCACCCAATGTTGAAACTATCACAGAAACTAGAGATACTTTGTTAGAAAACTGCACTGATACTCTGGGAAAATCTCAACGAATTATTCAAGAAGTAAAATGTTTACTTACTAATAACAAGAACATTCTAAGATCCCTTTCAAAATCAGAAAAGTACTGGCGCAACAAAGTGAGAGGACAAGAAAGGTCAAAAGTGATTAGAATGAACACATCTAGAAACAAAATGGAACAACACTTAAAAAACAAGAGATGTGTGCAGTATTTTCTTACGAACACTCAGAAATTTTCAAGTCGAAAACTTGGAAGGAAGAAAAGAAACTTAACTTCAAAGCAAGAAAAGCATTTACCTGACAATAACTATATAGCTTCAGAGTCTAAGAAGCATGTATTCACTAAACCTGATCTGGAACAGTATTTGTCTGACAACACTGTAAGAGTACCACCAATTGAAAAGAATGATTTCAAAATCTTAAACACAGAGAATACTGAAATAAAAAACTGTTCAAACAGAAAACAACTGAAAAGATTCAAATATCTTAGTAACAACTCAGATATTGATAAAACTGAAAACTGTGAAAATGTGTCGGACACTGAAGATCCATACTTTCTGAAAATTGTGCAAGAAATGGAAGATATTTTTAATGATAATTCTCCACGTGTTCCACCAGTACTGATTCATGATGAAACATTTTCTACTGCAAACCATAAAAATGAACCTAAAAAGAATGAGATCCCACAAAAGAATGGCAAAAGAAACAAACTGTTTAATGAAAATGTATGTACACAGTCAGAATGTGGAGATATAAATACAAAATATGAAGCATCTCAAACTGGAGGTTACAAGCCAAAAAATAAATCCAAGAGTAAACCATGTGAAAGTTCTGATGATGTAACTGTTTTGAAAGAAACCTTCTGCAGGCCAATTGGAAATTTTAATCCCTTGCAAAACATTGAGAAAGTTAAGCTATGCAACATCCATCATCTCAAGTATACATCAAAGAGCAATGATCCTGTATATAACAATGTTGACATTACCTTTATGAAGCCAAAATATGAATCCTTAAAACATATCACAGGTGATGGAAACTGCCTCTTTAGAGCAATTGCATATTGTATAACAAATGATGAAAATGATCACACTGCAATAAGACAGAGTATAGTGTGTCACAGAAATGATCAAACCTGTAAAGAATACATTTGTAAAACTAGAGGAATAACTGCAGCAGAGTTGGAAATTCATATCAAATCTAAAAATATGAACACATTTTCTGTTTGGGGAACTGATATCGAAATAGCCACTGCTTGCCATTTATTCAAAACACAGATACTAACGTTTGAAAACACAAAAAGATGGGCAGTATTTGGAAAAGAGTTTACTAACAGGTGTATATACCTTGATCATTCAAGTCAAAATCATTATGATGTTGTCACAGATGTGATTCATGGAAATGCAGACATAAATCCTGTTAAAGAAAATACACCAACAATACAGATCTTTGATGAAGTCATACAAGGAAACATATCTCAAAATAACTCCATGTTTGATGGAATTGGTGGTGGAAAGCAATGTTTTGCAAATTCAATGTCATTTTTACTAATGCTTGAAAATGAAACCAATCGCAAAATTGATGCTGAATTTATCACAGATGTATTAGTCCGAGGCAATATTCTGTATACTAGCATTATAGCACAAAATCCAACTCCGACAGGCTACCTTGAAATATTTGACATTCCAGAAACCATCAGTTTTAACAACAAAACTTATATATACAAATCAAGACAATTACAGGGCTACTTAGAATATTGGAATTACAATGAAGAAGATGATGACGGATTAACTCTACATGAAGCTATTGAAAAAGTGTTCACAGATTACAACTCCTGCCTTATTACATTCATGAATACAACAATTTGTGTAATAAAGAAAAAAGACATGTATTACTCATTTGATCCTCACAGTAGAGATGATCAAGGAAGAATTGATGTTTTAGGAAATGCAATAGTTCATATTTCAAATTCATTGGAAAGAATGTCATTATTCTTATGGAACACTGCTGAGTCTTTAACTGATAGTTTAATAAACAGAACTAATGCTAAGCATGGGTTTTCTGTTGATGGTATCAAGTTTGAAGAATGTACAAGTTCTCAAATACAAGATCAAAACTCTAAACTATCAACAATATCTAGCAAAATGAAGTGTAGAAATGACCTTGCAAAAAATGAAGTAAAAAACCTTACTAGTAGTGAACCATTCAACATGTCCTCAAAGTCAGCTCAAAGGAAATCTTGCAAAAGAAAATTGAACTTGGAAAATCTTGATGCACATCAAAGAAAAGAGTCTGAAATTATTGAACCACTGTCTGACAATGAACAAAATGCTGTTGATTCAATGAGCCTAGAAATCAAACAATCATATGTTGATCTTTGTCAATTAACATGCAAATTTGGACAGCTAGGTGCTGGAAAATGTGATGAAGCTTGGATGCCTTGTACCAAAAATACTGTGAATAATGAAGAAACCATATTTGACAGTAGCCTGTGTACAGAAGATTGCCAAACTGATATTTTCTCAGATAAAGAAATGGCTAAATTAAGAAAAATGTCCAAGTCAGATCAAAAGAAATATAAGGCTAATATTCTCACCAAAAGGAGGTATACTATTGATGAAACCTTTAGAAAGAAAAAATTGAAACATGATAAAGAGAAATATGCATCTACACCTGAACTCAAAGATAAAAAGAAATATCTTAGTAAGCATAGATATGAAACTGATGAAGATTTCAAACAAAGGAAGAATAACCAAAGCAAACAAAGATATGAAATTGATGAAGACTTCAAACAAAGGAAGCTGAACCAAAGCAAACAAAGATATGAAATTGATGAAGATTTAAAACAAAGAAAGGTAAACTTAAGTAAAAGTAAATACAAATGTGATATAGACTTTAAAAAAAAAGTGAAGAAACAAAGTAAAGCAAAGTATGAATTTGATCAAGACTTTAAAGAAAAGGTGAAGCAACAGAGTAAAGAAAAGTATGAATTTGATCAAGACTTTAAAGAAAAGGTGAAGCAACGGAGTAAAGAAAAATACGAATCTGATCAAGACTTCCAACAAAGAGTGAAAAAACAAAGTAAACAACAGAGCAAACAAAAATATGACACTAGTGAAACCTTCAAAAAAAGTAAAATTATCCAAGGTAAAGAAAAACACATTACCAAAAAGACTCAACGAGAAAATATTGATAGAGTAATTCATGACTTTAAACAGACAATAAATGATGGATTAAACTATATTTGCGTGGTATGTCACAGATTGCTATTTCAACACCAAGTGCTAACATACAAGGGAAATGCCTATCCCAAACTATCTAAGGAAGATAAACAAAAGTGTGTTTCAGAAATGTATTTACATAATAGAGAAATATCCTGCAAAGAAAATTGTGCACTTTGTAAGTCTCCAATGAGTAAATTATGGATATGTCAAAACTGTCATGTACATTTTAAAAAAGGGAAAATTCCACCAATGGCTAATAGCAATAAATTGTCATTACCAGCAATTCCACAAGAACTAAAAGATTTAAATATACTTGAACAACATTTGGTATCGCTACGTTTACCTTTCATGAAAGTAGTTCAGTTGCCAAGAGGAGGACAATTTGGTATGAATGGGCCTGTTATATCTGTGTCAAATAATGCTGATGAAACCATTAAAGCTTTACCAAGACCAATGAATGATGAGCAGCTTTTGACTGTCAAACTAAAACGTAAACTTGAATATCAAGGGCATTACTTATATAAATCAGTCAGTATTTCGAGAGTAAAAAAGGCATTAGCATATCTTAAACAAAATAATGAACACTACAAAGATATTGATATAACGGATGATTTTGTGAATTTAATACCTCAAGAAATTTTAAGTGAAGAAGATCAAAAACAATATGGAAGGGCACCTGAATTAAAACAAACTGATATTGGATATAATGTATGTCAACAAGAAATTAGCACAGAGAACAAGGGGGAAGATACAAGAAATGATATGATAGATATAGTATCTGACACTTGTTTGCAGCCTGATAATATTGCTCAGCACATTCTGGATACACATCTTGACAAAATATACTGCATAGCACCAGGAGAAGGAAACAAACCAATACGTATTCTTGATGAAAAGAATAATGAAGCTCTTTCATTTCCCACTTTGTTTCCAAATGGTAGAAATTCTAATAATGAAAATAGAGAAAAGAAATTGTCAGCAACAAAATATTTTGGCAATAGATTATTCTCTGCAGACTTAAGATTTGCTAAAAATACTCAGTATATATTTTATGCTCAATATCTGACTGAAGTCCAGAATATTCTGTCCAAAGTGAGTGTCAATCTCAGAAAGATAACGGGAAAGTCAAAAAGTGGTGATACAATAACAGCTGAGGATATAATTGACAAAGAAAAAAGTGAAATGCTTTGCCGTAAAAATGCTGGTCATCACTATTTACAACCAATTCGTGGAACACCACCATACTGGCAACATGTACAAAAAGATTTATTTGCAATGATTAGGCAACTTGGTCCACCGACATGGTTTTGCTCGTTTTCATCAGCAGATATGAAATGGAATGAAGTTATTAGCACAATTCTTAATCAAAACAATGACTCACGATTACCAGAAGAAATATCCAAGACAGAACGTGCTGAATTGATTAGGGATAATCCCGTCACTGTAACTAGAATGTTTGATAATAGATGGAAAAAGTTCATGAATGATGTTATTAAATCTCCAGCACAACCTATTGGTAAAGTGAAAGACATGTTTTATAGAGTTGAATTTCAAATGAGAGGGTCGCCTCATGTACATTGTTTAATTTGGATTGAAGGTGCTCCCATTTATGGCAAATCAACAGATTCAGAAGTGGAAAAATTCATAGATAAGTATGTTACTTGTGAATTGCCCGATGAAACAACTAATCCAGATTTGTGCAAAATAGTAACAGAAGTTCAAACGCATAGCAAAAAACACTCAAAAAGTTGCAAGAAAAATAAAAGAACTACTTGTAGATTTCACTTCCCAAGACTTCCATCTGAGAAAACCTTTATCATTGATGACACAACTCCTGATGAGTCTACCGAGTGTATACCAATAAAAGTAGCTGAAGATATCATTAAATCTCTATGGGAATTCTTTCTTGCTGAAGATTATTCTGAAATGACATTAAATGAAATATTTGAAAAAGCTCACCCTGGATTAACAATGGAAAAGTATGAAAATATTATTAGAATTCTGACAAAAAGTAAAAGAAAAACTATATTTTTGAAAAGAACTGTAAAAGACATGTGGATAAATAATTACAATGCAGACCTTTTAAAAGCATGGGAAGCCAATATGGATATACAATTTGTCCTTGATGTATTTTCATGTGTTGTATACATTGTATCATATATATCAAAACAAGAAAGGGAAATGAGTCAGAACCTAATTGATGCAGAACAAGAAGCTAAAGAACAAAACGCCTCAGCTTCTAAACTCATGAAAATGATTGGTTTCAGATATATGAAACATAGAGAAGTTAGTGCCCAGGAAGCTGTGTATAGAGCAAGTAATCTTCATCTTAAAGAATGCTCAAGACAAACTGTATTCCTTCCAGTAGGTAACAATCCTATTAAAATGTCACTACCCATTTCAGTAATTCGCCAACAGAAAGATGATAAGCCAGATAGAATATGGGCAACAAGTATCATTGATAGATATTTTGCAAGACCAAATAATGCTGAATTCAATGATTTATGTTTGGCAGAATTTGCATCCTTATATAGAGTTGTGATATATAACAATGATGAAGAGATAGTAGAAGATGAAAGGGAAACATCGAAAAGAATAAAACTAGACTTTGGTTTAGGATTTATACAAAAGCGATCAAAAAGTCCACCAGGTATTATACGCTACCCAAAGTTCTCAAAGGACACCAATCCTAATGAATATTATCATAGTATGCTTCAACTCTTCATACCACACAGGAGTGATAAAGAATTACAACCTGTTGAATATGAAACATTTGAAGGATATTTTAAATGTGGAAAAATTAAACATGGAGGTCAGTTACTCAAAGTTTCTGAAATTGTAGCAAAATATAAAAGAATTTATGATGTTACTGGTGATGAATTAGATGCTGCACAAGACAAATTATCTGATGGAGATTCATATGAGAATGCATGGGCTAATTTAGCTCCAGAACAAGAATTAGAAAGACAAGAGTGTATTTCTGAAAATATAGAATCAATATCTGATGACATTGATGAAACTGATATGCCTGACATTGATTTTAAAACCAAAGACCAGGAAAAGGGAAAGGTGAATTGTCTAGTTGAATTACAAACAGATACAATACCGACAAATGAAGCCATGGAAATGATAAGATCTATGAACACAAAACAAAAACAGATATTTTACTTGATAAGAAAACAATGCTTAGAACTGTCATGGGGCAATAAAATAAAACCATTATTTGTACATATTTGTGGCAAAGCTGGAACTGGTAAATCACACTTAATAAAATGCATTCATTACATTGCTACACATTTACTGCGAAGCCTTTTAAAGAATCCAGATGATCTGAGTGTACTTTTAACTAGCCCAACAGGCACAAGCGCCTTCCAAATTAATGGTAATACATTGCATTCAGCATTTAGAATAACTTCAAGATATTTGTCTAGAACATATGAGGAACTTGAGGAATCTAAGATAGCTCCCTTGAAAATGAGACTTGAATCTCTGAAAAATCTAATAATTGATGAAATATCTATGGTTAGCGTTAGACTATTTAATACAGTACGAGGCAGGCTTCAGCAAATTAAACCTGGTGACAATCCTGACTTTGGTGATACTTCAGTGTTAGCATTTGGAGATTTTTATCAGTTACCTCCAGTCAAACAGAAAAGTTTACTTAAACCTGATGAAACAAATTATAATCCTTGGGAAAAGTTCAAGAAAATAGAGCTGACGCAAATCATGAGACAAAGGGGTGATATGAAATACGCTGAATTTCTTAACAGAATTAGAGTTCTTAAAAAAGGAGAAAAGATATCAGCTGAAGATGATGAATTTATAAGACAAATAATGAAGAAACCGATTCCAGAAGATGTAATGAGAATATATTCAAAGCACATTCATGTTGATGCATATAATAAGAAGAGAATACTCTCACACGCAAAATCAACAAATGCTAAAATACATAAGATAAAAGCAATTGACTACAAGAAATTGAAGGGGCAAGAATGGAAAAAAATTGATGAAGAACCTCAACATAGAGCAGATACACTCACTCCTGAATTGCAAATTTGTATTGGTACACAAGTTCTTCTTATAAAGAATTTATGTATTGCTGATGGACTTGCTAATGGTGCATTTGGTGTTGTAACTGCAATTGAGTTTAAGAAGGAATCAGACAATATGCCAAGTGCTGTATGGGTGAAGTTTGATAATCCTAAAGTAGGTATTAAAACCAGATATAAAAATCAGTCTGAAATTCATCCTGAATCTATACGCATCGAACCATATAATGATGAAGTCAATAGCAAGTTTATGAGACAGCAAATACCACTTATTCCATCATACGCTTGCACTATACATAAGTTACAAGGAAAAACATGCGATCAACTAGCAATTTCTTGCAAAAATATGTTCGCAGGTGGCCAAGCATATGTTGCATTCAGTAGGGTTACTTCATCCGATGGACTTTATATTATTGATTATGACCCAACATCAATTTACTGTGATGACAAAATGGCAAAAGCTCTAGAGGAAATGCCAAACTTTGACTTACCCAAATATGAAATTGCAACTGAAAATGATTTGAGCCTTATCTATCACAATACACAAGGTCTGATTGCTCACATGAAAGATGTTAAGTCCAACACTGATTTGACTTGTTGTGACATTATTTGTCTCACGGAAACATGGCTCAGAGATGAAATAGGAAGTGAGATTCTTGAAATTGAAACATTTAACTCTCCACATTTAGTCAATAGAAAAGTATCACACCATGAAGGTGGTATTGCAATTTATAACAAAAGCATTCTAGGAATTATGCAAACAATTAGCATAACATCACCATTAGACAATGCTATAACTATTGTTAAAGATATTGCAATTATAACTATATATAAGTCACCTAAAATGCAGAAAACTAAATTCATTACAGAAATGGAAAAGATTTTACAGCACATTTACAAAAAGCATGAAAAAATTCTCATCGTAGGTGATTTTAATGAAAATCTATTGGACTCAAAGAAACACTACATTCATGATTTTATGATTCGCAAAGGATACTTATTACTATCAGACACAGATATACCAACTACAGAAGGTGGAACATGTATTGATCATGTCTATACCAGTAGAGCATTAATAAATGTAGACATAAGTGTCATGCCTATCTATTACAGTTATCATGAAATGATCAAAGTAATTATAAGGAATGTGAAATAATTACAAGTGTCGTAGAATAAATAAGTACATTATCTTGAAGTATAGCATTAATCAATGTAGACATAAGTGTCATACCTATCTATTACAGTTATCATGAAATGATCAAAATAATTATAAGGAATGTGAAATAATAACAAGTGTAGTAGACATTATCTCAATAAGTATTCAGTTGTAGATTCACTTATATCCACTTAACTAATTGGAGAGTCTTATGGTAACAACTTATGAAAAAATAGTGATACTTATGGCAACAATGGGGATACTTATGACTACAACAGTGATACTTATGACAACAATGGTGATACTTATGACAACAATGGTGATACTTATGGCAACAACGGTGATACTTATGGCAACAATGGGGATACTTATGACAACAATGGTGATACTTATGACAACAATGGTGATACTTATGGCAACAACGGTGATACTTATGGCAACAATGGGGATACTTATGACAACAATGGTGATACTAATAGAGAGATTTCGCACATACGTAAAATACAACTTATAACGTATACTTATAAGAAAACGTACAAGGTGTTTCATAATGTGGGCTTTTCGTCAGGAAAGATCTTCTCGGACTGTAATAAATAAAAGTCAAAGGGATGCCATTTGTACTTTCTTGAATTGTAGCATGTTTAGTTGATCCAAATGTGTTTGTCTAGAATAAAATAGACTCATATATAGTACATACATATAGACCCATCTCTTCTCAAATTGACTTTTTGGAGATGCTCGTTATGAAACACCCTGTATGTCATTTGTTGAGCTACTGAATGGGTCGTTCCCAGAAATTGCTAGAACCTACTGGTTTGATTGGTGTTTCAAATTGATGGTTAAAGTATTTGATTGGATACTGTTCCTACTCAGCCAATTAATTTTAAAAAATGCTTGCGGTCAATTGTTCCATACACATGTAGGTAAAGCTTTATACGGAGATCAATCTGTATACGTTTATCATCTACGGGTATATACAATTTTTTAAGTTCATTGAACTTATACTGATCATGAAAACTTTGAAATAATCAACTTGTTTATGTAATGACTCACTTTAAAGGATCCTGACTCACTTTAAAGGATCGTGTTTATAATACACAACAACTACTAAGACACGGAAGCAAGCATTTAATTAAAATGTGCATAATCTACACGTGCAGATGACTGTGCATTCACAGTCTCTGGTTGATGGAGCTTTTCTATATCGGGAATAGTTATGTTCCATTAAGTACAATTTAAAATTGATTTAAGTAAATATAATAGTTCGACATGACCCTTTAAACTATATGTATACGTATAAGTTGTACTTTCACTTATGTGCGAAATCTCTCTAATGGCAACAATGGGGATACTTATGACAACAACAGTGATACTCATGACAAAAACAGTGATAATTATGTCAACAACATGGATATTTGGTTAATAGAAAAGTAATACGTTATCAAAACATGAATGTAGTATTGCGGTATATTGGTATAATAACAAAAGCATATTTGGTAATATGCAGACAGTCACCATACCATCACCATTAGACAATGCCATATTTGTTATTAAATAGAAGTATATAATATCATCAAAGAAATCATCCACAGGATCAGATAATATATTAAACACAGAGGGACAGAAAGTTAACACAACTTAGAATAATGGATCAGTAATTAAGAATACAATTCTACAAAAGAAAAAGGAAAGGATACCAGAGGAAATAAAAAAGGAAATCATAAACAGATGAATAGTGAATTAAATAATATGATTTGCAGCTCTGAAACAGATCAAAACGATAAGCTAAAATGAAACAGCAAAGTATTAAAAATACTGTACTCCTGGTAAATTTCGACACAATAACATTTTGCGATTTTTCAAAATTGCAATATCGTTGCTATTTAATTTCGCGGATTTGACTTGATGACATTTCGCAGATTGTACAAGTTGAATTTTTTCCTCCAGCTCTGTAAACTCCATATTCATAATATTAATATACTTACATGCCTTTTTACATATGCATGAGCTTAGCAAGTACATCAATTGTTGATATAAAATTGAACAATACCCCATGTTAACATTTTCTCAATGTACTAGTACTGTATATTGAAGAAAAAGAACATACAGTCTGACAGTATAGTACTAGTACTTATACTAGTAATTGTAGATAATCAAATACAAAAAGAGTGATCACAATCAACCCGTTTAGAATCCGAATAATGTTTGTATTTCTCACGTTTAGGGCATTTATTTGAATATTCTTGAATGGCTTTTTGAACTTTAATTTGTAGGATATCATTGTCGTCATCAGTTCTTGCCTTTGTTGGCCTAATAAGCCAATTCAAAATGTTAGATGTTTTAGGCCTTTTTTGAATTATCGCCCAACAACACTGGATGAAACGTTTGATACCAAATGAAACATATCAAAAGTCCCAGATCAAATCCTCGGGGATATAAAAGACAAATTTCATGACCATAAATGTTCGCAATTTTACTACATTCGCGAAAAAAGCAAAATTAAATCGACTCAAACAATACCCGGAGTACAGTAACAGTAGATCAGAAAGCAAAACACTGAGTGAGTAAAATAATTGAGAATTATTATAGAAAATAACAAGGTAATAGAGGTTGATTAAATAAATAGATCTACTACCAAACCTTTTCTGATATGAGGTAAGTGTCAAAATTATTTTTCTATAATGTGTTAAGGTACAGTTGGAAAGTAACATTTTGGTAAAAAATTGCTATACCTGCACATGTTATTTTCTGGTACAAAATAAATTATGAAGGCATGTGTCAATTTCCTTGCTTTTTTCAGGAAAGTATTATTACATTGTCTTCTTTTAGAATATCTGGTAGGAGTTCAATGGGAACTCCAGGAAATTCCGATATTTCACACTTTCTATTTTTCCAAATTTTCTTTCAAAGTTTTCAGACAACACAGGAACTATCATTGACCTGTTTCTAGGTTTACTAAAAATAGACAGTGTAATGATCCTTTCCTGAAAAAAGCAAGGAAATACACACATGACTTCATATTTAATTTTGTACCAGAAAATAACATGTGCAGGTATAGCAATTTTTTACAAAAATGTTACTTTCCAGCTGAACCTTAAGCTTTAAAATCAAACAGATGCCACAGAAGAAAATTACCTTCCATATATTAAATATTCATTCATTCGTTAATTAACAAGGATAATTATTGTTGGATGAATCACAGCTGCTATTATGATTTATTACTTGACCATTTCCAAAAAGCTACATGATTTTTATTAAATAATTAAAAATTTACAATTAAGTCATAAACGTCTGCTCCTAGAGACTGTATGACATACACTGTTAAAATAAAACAATAAAAATACACTCATGAGTATATCAGTATTTTCAATATACATTTTAGATTGTAGCTTAGTATAGATGCCATGTTGATATGCAGCGACACTAGCAGAGGTGCTTTCACAAAGTGAACTCGATGCACTGTTATTCTGATAGACAACTGAGGCATGACCATGGCAACAAACCACCTGGGGAGGTCATTTAGCCTCCTTCAGGATGAACTGGAAGGTAAGTACAAGTAGTAGCCGCTGGTCATATGTTGGCTTGATATTGCAAGAAAAAGTAATTATTTCCAGAAAACATTTTGGGAAAATTGCTATACTTGCCCATGTTGCTTTTTGGTATAAAATAAAGTATGAAGACATGTGTGTATTTCCTTGCTTTTTTCAGGATAGTGTTATTACATAGTCTTCTTTTAGTGAACCTAGTAAGTGGTTAATGGCAGTCCAGTGTTATTGAAAAATGTGGAAAAGAGATTTGTAAAATTGAATAATTTTTCATGATATATATCAGCATTCCATGGATTTGCCCTGAGGCTTTTGCACTCAATGTCAATATTGAGGTAATATTGTATAAATATTATCCTACATTATGGTATTCCCCATGAGGCTTTTGTACTCAATATCAGATATAAACCTTATAATGTACTTACCAAACAAAAATTTCCAAAAAGCCTTAGTTAAGCTTTAATGTCCTGCTAAAGAACCCTTATTCTTACTATTGAAAATGGATTCTTGCAATACTCACCAATATGAATCTACTTGTTGAGACCCGATCAACTTGAGTTCTGAGAAAATGAGGATTTCATCAAGGGTGCCATTGACTTAACATTGGGATGCAGTTGACTTTATCCTGCATATCTATGGACTCACTTGTCATTTTTTATTCTAGTGCATTGTGTCATATTATAATATTACACCAGAGACTTTTGTATACAAAGTAAATCCAAACCTGTGAAGATAGAGGTCTTATTATACTGAAGTCCAGTATAAAGTGTTTATTGCATTTAAAATGTTTTCATTGTAATTATCGTGTGTTGGACAGGTGTGTATAAAAGAGAACTTTGTCATCACAATTGAATTTATGAATACCAGTATTACTATGGCCAAATGCATAAGTTGATATTGGTCCATCTGAGCTTTCATAAACATGTCATAAACTATGTCTAACTGTTATTTAAATCGTTGACTCCAGCAACTGACATACATGATTGGAATACTCCCAGACACAAGGAAAGCTGTCACATACTTGTTGGATGTCGGAACACTTTATAGTGACTGACAGAATAAGAACAGTATTTTCAGGAGATGGGGTCAAGTTCTCAGCTTTTACTTTAACAGCAGCCAGGTCAGTGGAATAGACTAGATATACACCCATTGTCATGATCAGAAAATATTTATATAAAGTTGTGTATTATCTGTGAGTTGTAGATCTTGAATTACTCAGTTCATGTATTTTCAATAGAATTGAACATGAAGTCGTGACTTTACTGTCAGTTAAAGTTAAAATTTGAATCTCCCTCTATAAATTATGACCTAATAATTTCAAAATATCTGTAGTTCTTTATCAACGATACATATAACGGTTTATGTACTATAAGATGGTATGTTTCTTTTATAAGTGCAGTATTAACACAAATAGTCATTTCAGTTTCATGCGAAATCTATATTTTTACTACTAACGATGAGAATTTGAGGAAAAGACGTGATTACTGCTCGAAGCCCACATACCAGAAAGTAATCAAAAGCGATTCATTGGATATCCATTTCTCGTCTTTTCCATACATTGTGTAGGACTTGAAACTACTTCTTTTCCTCATAAAAATTGTAATTTCCACACATACAAATTCAATTTGGAATTGTTAGATATGCAAAATACCCCACTCAGTAACAACGGTGTCATCTGTATACAATATTTTTTATCTATTTCTTATAGAAATACTTTCCAACACTTGGAGCAATCATACTAAATTTTTTGAAACAATTTTAGATATTTCTGATATCTCTCTGGAGTGAATAGCATTCAAGAAGGTAATGAACTATGCGTCGATTCCATTAAAACATTTCTTGCTTTTTGCACTTTTTTGCACACGATTGGGAATTTCGTGAATGAATCCTAATTTTTTGACTCCCAAAATCTACATAAAGAGTAAAACCTGTGAAATACCTTTGTAAGTCAAACAATATTTTTGGGTTCCAAAGCTGTTTTACTCAGATTTTACTGTATTCCAAAAAACATACACAAGATTCACAAAAACATGTCTATTTCAGACTGCCTCCTACCAGTTCCATGGAGCAGAGGTTGAGCGCTATGCCTACTATAACAGTCTATGGGACTACAGGTTGGTAGAGAGTACTACCCACACTCCTCCATGGTGCTTGACACTCACCACAACAAGACAAACAACGAAACATGATATTGACTGAGTGTTTCCTGCCGTAAATGCCAGTGAAGCCACCTAATTTTGGCACCACACCTATCTTGTATTGCACCAGATTCCAATGGGTATGTATTACTTTTGTGTTTTCAAAACATATTAGCTTTAACCTTGAATAGGTATTATTTTAAATTATCATCATCAAAATTTTGTATTCTTGCAGATTTGCATCCTTCATTTCATATTTGAATTCAATGATCCATGCATTGTATATTCAGTTGTATTACATACCTAGCGAAGCATTTGTATGGAAGTCAATGGGAAAGTTAGCGAGCTATATCCACCGATATTGCCCGATTACCCCGATATAGCCCGCTTACCTCGTTTTGATATTAGATTTCTTTAATAACCATGATAATATCATGACGTCACGTCATTGATACAAAGTAACCATGGGAACAAAGGCATGTAATACATCAGTTATGTCACTATGACGTGAAATATGCCTTCGTTCTTGCCCAAATATAGAGCCTCCCAAGGTCGGCCTATATTGGGAGAACTCAGGCATATTTCACGTCATAGTGACATAACCTCTAAATATTGTTCTTAACCTTGTGTTTATAGCATATTCAGTGTAAAGTTCACCAAGAGACAACTAACTGATGGATACCAAATGTTTGTGGTGAAAACTCTTCCTAAAGAGGTGAACACATACAGACTGACACTCAAACTGTGCCTTAATGATGCTGACAAAAACACACAGGTTTGAATTTTATGTTGAATTTTTTGGAAGATATCAATATTGCAAAGGAGGGGAGAGGGAAGGTGGTCATTTTTCACAAAACGTTACTTACTAGGAATGCATGTAAAAGTATTTTTGTTCCCTTGAACTAATGGCCTTGAAAATGGCCTAATAATGGAATGTATGATATAAATCAATTATACACTGGGAGGTTTTGGATACACATACCATATATCCTGAGGGATAATTGTACATTCAAAAGCACAGTTAAACATGTAAAGTGTAACACCTCCATAAGTGGAACACTTCAAAGTCCTGTTACCCATTAACTATTGTAAAATAAATATCTGTAAGTGGAAAATTTCCTATTTAGAAGTGCTACATGTGTTCTACTTACACAGGCTTTACTGTGCATGCATTTTGTAAATTAATTTAAATTGAAAAGCCTTCATGTTACTATCATAAAGGAGATATCTTATGGTTGTGAGTTTATTGTTCTTTGTTTTAGGACATCTTAGTGTGGGAATCTGCAGATTAAATTAAATTAATTATCAAAGGAATATCAAAAATATCAAATTATGAAATTATTAAAAAAATTCCTAAACCAACAATATTCATCAAAACTTTTTCTTGTTTATTTGAGGATTTCTGTTTTTATGCAAAAACTCTTGCTGCACTCACACATTTGAAGATATCAATATCCAATCAAGAATACAAATGATATTTTTTCAAAGTTAATGATATTCAATTAATACTTTGCAACAAAACTGAGAGACACAATAAAACTGCAGAAAAATAACCAAGACTCTCCTATGATTTGTAGGTTTAAGTGAAAATTGAACCACAAAGATGCAAAGCTATTATCAGTTCACCCTCCGAAAGGAACCATCCTATCCAATGAGTCCCAAAACCATACATGAGCTTTTAAACTCACCTGAAAGAAGAACTTTGTCTCAAAGCCTAGTCTCATAGTCTGGGGCCAAGGTCAAAGTGCAACAAACTCAACAGGCAAGAAGAAACAGTTCGTACTATGTGTGTTAGCTGAACGATCTCTTGGGCAAATAGAGGTAGGGGAAATATAAGATATGTGAGTTGTATGTGCGATCTTTCACTGCAGTTATTTTGATATGAGTTATTTTGAACTTCTACTAAAATTTTGAAATTATGTTGAATTACCATTCAAAGAACATAGTTGGTAAATACATGTAAAGTTAAATACATTGTACATAAAATGAATATGCATTTTAAGTCATTCACAAAATATTTTCTTAAAATGATTATAGAATTCTATCCCTACCCACAAATAACTTGTATTTATTCATACATTCTAGGTTGAGTCTACATGGTAGACTATGATAATGTTGTGGTTGGAAGCTCAGCTACACAGAATATAGTTCTGGTGAACACAAGCAATTGAAGTCTCCAATATAAACTAGATATAGAGCAGAATGTCACTGGGGATGTCCCTGATGAAGTCATCAATGACAGTATTGGTAATTCCAAGTTTAATTTATTTGTTATTTATTTTTATAAGTTCCTTATGGAAATAGTGCTAAGACATTTTTAATTACAAGACATTTACATCTATACATGTCATTATATATACTAGATATAGTAATGATTGTACAATCGTCTCTCTGCATATACATGTATTATCATATACGCTTATGTAGTTAATTATTTAATCACTAAATGGAATAATTATTTATTATATTGAATGTAATAATATTATATTTTTCACCATTTCTAACCATATCCATTAATCATTATTCCAGCACTACGGTTAGAAAGAAGCTTTAGTATCCTTTCAGCATACTCAAAAGTTATGGTGATAGGCACAGTTCAACCAATGTGACGGCTCTGTTATCAGTTTGCTATTTCATACCAGCTGATTACATCACAAAAAGGTGATAATATTGAACTCATTGAAACTCAACATTTGTGCCACATTTTGGCATTGGGTGTGTTCCCAGTTATGTCAATCACTGATGCCCGTTGCTATAATAGCGTTATAGGGATCAGCAAAAACAATTATGGAATCAATTCTCATTGGATAACCTGAACATGTGTCTTGATTCAATGCCATTTGTGCAGTAGATATCATATTCTTTGACATCAAGGAAAATGTACAGCCGGGTTTTTAGCCAAACTTATGTAACTTGATTTGTTAAGTTTCTATCATCAATATGAAGTACAATTTCTTTGCACTTTTCCTTGGGTAAAGCAGAATAGACATATAACACAGTGTTTGCTAATAAGATTTCCTTATGAGATCTCTTTAAATTTTAGCTGCAGAAGAAGACAGCCTGTTCACACCAGGTCTAGATTGGACTCTAACTTATTAGTGCTACTCCAGTAGGAACAGTGCCATGTGTGAGCCATATACAACTCATGACTGAGAACTTCGGAGCAGTACCTACTGAATGGTAAAATACTTAATATTATATAAAACAAGATATTGAATTATTTTACACGTCATTTTGATTTAGTCTTGGATGAAAGAATTTGATCTCAGACCTAAAAGAATTGTATCTATTGTAAAGTATAGAATGAATTTAATGTGGTCTAATTGACCATTTTCCATATAAATGGAACAATAGATGGCATCATGGGTATTGGTAGGGCTTAATAACATGGCAACTCAATGGCAAGAGTCACTTAATTTATTGATTTAACAAGTAATTCCATTTGGATCAACTTAAAACACCATTGAACTTTAACTATATGATATTATTGACATGTGGATTGTGATTTCACATTAAAATTGTAATTCTTATAAGAGTAAATGAACTTTTCAAGATTTTCAACATTGTTTTTTATTGGGGTTTTACCCCGACCATTTTTAGAAATCTTGAAAATCTCTAGAATTTGAATATAGGTACATAAACAGTGCAAATCAAAATTTAGAAAATTACACACAGAATTCAAATATGCCATCAAATAGAAGAAAATGTTAGTCTTAAGTAATTAAAAATACAGATCTTCTAAAATCTCATTAAAAACTATCCTTTAATGAGATTTCAAAGCTATATGGAAAAGCCTCTATTGACCAGGTCCTAGCGCCCCATAGGGAGTTACTTTAAATCTGGCAAGTTCAATGTTTGGCATGTATATTGGAAATAATTTAAGTTCCTCAGATGACAATTATTGATTAGTAGAATTGATTTGAATACTGGTGAGTCACCCTGAATTATTCTCAAATGCTGAGGAGGTCACTAAAACCTTTGAACTTCATTTAAAGCAGCTTCATTTGGATAGAAAATATGTCTTAATCCAAAAATTATTTCCAATCACTTCTTCTGTTCAAAGAATACTCTATGGAAACATTTGATGTTGTAATGAATGAAGACATTTTTCTCCAGATGAAAGTAATGGACAACAAGCCATTTGAGATCACCCCCAAGAAGGGCAAGCTGCAGCCAGGAAAATGTAAGACAATCAAGTTCTACAAACATGACATGGCTGGTACAGACAGCCTTCCGGTCCTACTCAAGGAGACCTCAGGCAGGGAAATATTGGTATGGGATGTTTTGGATACACCTTTGTTTATTCATTTTTATGTCACTACCCCAAGTCATGACATATTGTTACAGTCTCCAATGTTTTTGTAGACTGTTCGGCATTTGGTTGTTGGTGTTCAACAGGGTAACTGGACAACTCATTCCCTAGACAACTCATCCCTGGACAACTCATCCTCTGGACAATTCATCCCTGGACAACTCATCCCCTAAGCAAATCATCCTTCGGCATGTTTGAGTAATGTAATGTTATACATTATCAATTCATGTTTGATATTCAAATGATTTTTTTAATGTTTTAGTTTGAATATGATCAGATTTAAGTTACATAAACATATATAACACGAACAAATAATTTTTGGAGGGGAAATCTTTACTGTTAGAAAACCAAGGAGATTAATCAATTAACCAATTAATCTGTGATTTGTTTTGTAAATATTTACTTTTAAATTTTACTTTTAATATACAATTTTGATATTGTATTAACATTGATAAAAGAAGCTTCTTTGATGTCATAAATATGCTTGTTCAGTTCATAACTCAAATATTCTTTAATCCTAGGATTATTTTTTTACAGTATTCACAGATGAAAACATTTACAGATAAAGTTCCTATAGTTCATGTTTTCAAGTTTTAATTTCATAATTTTGTGTCAATAAAGTGAAAAATAATATTTTGGATGATCCAAGGTGTATTTATTTGATATTTCCTTTCAAAAAATCACTTTACAAATTAGCTTCGTGTGATAAAGGATGAGTTGTCCAGGGGATGAGTTGTCTAGGGGATGGGTTGTCCAGGGGATAAGTTGTCCAGGGGATGAGTTGTCTAAAGGATGAGTTATCCAGGGATGAGTTGTCTAGGGGATGACCTGTCCCCAAGCCAAAAAGTGGTGACATTTTGCATGTTAATGCCTTGTCTTTGAATATGTGACTTCTCCATCCAACATCATCCATCATCATTTTTTGATTGAATCTAACTGTTCATCATCTAGGTAAAGTGTCAAAACTGGATGCTCAATAACTTTAAGTTACTATAATCCCTTAACTAGAACAATGGCAACGCCAACGCGTAGCGAATCCCATCGAACAGCCATGGAATACAAGGAAAGTAAGCAATGTTTTGGAGGATATGCTTCAAACTTTTTTTGTATAAATTACTCTTTTAGTATTTGCACTTGATATTTTTTCGATTCTGGTATATTGAAATGCATTGTCTTTGATGTCAATATTCTTCATATATCGTCATACAAATTGTTATTTCTGTACTCTCAGAAGAAGGATAAGATGTTAAGGGTTAACAATACTAGCAATCTACCTTTTGGAGTGGCTCACCAAGGGGAACATCAGTCCCGACATGACAGCAGCCCCCATAAAATGCTAATTACCTGTAAATTGATCATTTGACCTTGCCTGATTCTTGAATTGAGGTGATCTTGTCCAAAAGACCTAAAAACATCAAATACCTAGATATTCACCTTTGACTTTGAGATGACCTTGGCCCATAAACATTGACTTTGACCTCATATAGCCTAATCATGAGTCACCAAGTCACAGTATCTTTTAAGTGCCTTAAAACGCCAAATACTTAGATATTGACCTTTGACCTTGACCCATGAACAATGACCTAAGGTCACCTAATCAAGGGTCACAGCAGCCTCCAAGGTGCTTAAAATGCCAAATACTTAGATATTGACCTTTAACCTTAAGATAACCTTGACCCAAAACATTGACCTTCACCTTAAGTCAACTAATTATTGGTCGCCAAGGGTTGCAGAAGCTGGCCTTAAATCATCAAATGCCTAGATATTGACCTTTGACCTAGGATGTCAAATACCAAGATATTGACCCTTGAGCTTGGAATGACCTTGACCCATAAGGTTGATCTTTACCTCAGGTCACCTAATGATTAGTCACCAAGGGTCACAGCAGTTTCAATGACCTTAAATCACCATAAACCTAAATGTTGACCTTTGAACTAGGAATGACCCTGACCTCAGCTCACCTAATTATGGGTTGCCAAGCGTCACAACAGCTCCGAAATGAATTAAAACGCCAAATTCTAAGATATTGATCTTTGACCTTGGAATGACCTGAACCCATAATGTTGACCTTGACCTCAGATCACTTCATCATGGGTAGTCAAGTGTCAAAGCACAAACCAAGATCTTAAAAATTCAAATACTTAGATATTGACCTTTGACCTTGGAATGATCTTGACCTCTGACCTTCGTAGAATGCTCACTGCCCCACTTAGTATGTTGACCAAGTATAAGGGCCCAAGGTCAAACCATCTAGGAGGAGATGTCTGGACAGACAGACAGACAGACAGAAAGACAGACGGACCACCACGCTTTATAGTAAGAAGATGTGTGACTGAGTTGGTTTTTCATACTTCAATTTTCGATAATTTTTAAGGCAATACCCTGACTCATTCCTTGACGTTTGAAGTTTCTTAACTTTTGAAATGTTTGATAAAAAATAGATGTGTTTAAATGTTATCTATACATTTCAAATTTAATTTCAGAATGGTACAGATGATGTTAGGAAGAAATCCCAAAGCTAAAGAGGTGTCGAGAAATACCCGACATTCACAAAAAAACATTAGTTATTTTTTATCATAGTGGTGTATGATCCTCACTACCAAGTGTATGGCCTCAGTATATGTACTGACTTAGAAACTATGGAGAATGATATCTACATCCACCATCAACTTCGAATACTGACAATGAACATTTGTGTTAGTTTAACATCAACAAGGTTAACATAATGTTAAAAATATCAATGAATGATTTTATATTGATGAGGGTGAAAGTACTGGAATTTTTATTTAATTGACTGTATAATTTTTGCTATTTATATGGTTGCCGTAGTAAAGAATGACTGAAGGTATTGCAACAGATTTCAGACAATCACATGTTGGATTTTAGGTATTTTCTAAGGATTTGATCAAGTGCATATGTTAGGCCAATCCATTAACTCCAGGACAAGCACTTATTGAGATGATAAAATAATTTGGACTTTGAGACAGGGGAGGTGCAAACACCCGACCAACATTTTTTCTGACATGTTGTCCTGATTTTCAAACCTTCCACTAAAGTTTTCTAAATGTTTTATGCATCAATATGTTGTATTTGGAGACACAAATAAACTCTTAAAAGAAAAATAGGATTCAAGCAGGGATATCACTTTTCGGTGACCAAAACTAGGCTGAAAACAATGGATCGCATGTGTTTTCCCTATGGGAAAATAACGTGGTAGAAACTGTTTTCCACTTTATCCCAGTTGAATCCTATTTTCTTTTTAGGATATTAACTGTGTCTAGAAATGCAACATATTAATGCGTAAAACATTATAAAAAAGAGTGGAAGGGGTTGAAAATCAGGAAAACATTTTTGAAAAGAAATGTTGGTGGGGTGTTTGCACCTTCCCTGTCTTGAAGTCCAAATTATTTTATCATGTCTATGAGTACTTTTCCTTTAGATAATGCATTGACCTAACATATGCACCCTTTTTTAAATTTTCAGAAAATTACCACAATCCAACATGTGACTGTCTGAAATCTTTTGCGATACCTTCCGTCATTTTTTAACCTATTGTACATTTACATATTGTAAATTTACACTGATAATGATTGAGGTGAGAACTCACTTCGAGACTAGATCTTAAAGTTATTGTAGTATTTTAGTGTCATTGTAGAGTTGACCATAGGGCATACAGCAAATTGGAGGTGATTGTAAATTTTCTATATACGTCATAGCATAGGTATTTCTCAATAAGGATATGTTATACAGCTACATATTTATGATGGTTGGCATTTTCCTTCTTCAGAAAACTATATCTACCATTGATTTGCTGTATTCCTTGTAGTGACTTTATAATTTTTATGGTTACCCTAATGGCTATACAGTATGCTGTATAGTGACCCTGAGACAATAATAAATAGGGTCATTAGTATTTCTCTATTTTGGGAAAGTGTGTCGCCATAGAATTCCCAACTCTGTGGCGACTGTAGGTTTTCTTTGGTTGCTGTACAGGCTACCTTGTAGAAGCTACAATGTGTAAACTTTCACCGATAGAGGTGGGGAGAAGGACTCAATTAGAGTTTGATTCTTGAGTTGAAAGTAAAATTAGTATTGCACTCTATGCAGACTGTGCTATATGAAAGCAAGCAGTGTGTATATCAAGTTTGCAAGGTGCGGATATTAAGGGTCATTTTTGAATTTGAATTTGTGATATTTCACAAACTAAGGCATGTTGGGTACTCAATTATTCAGGGTGGGCCAAAAAAAGCCACTTTTTTTCAAAATGCTATAACTTTTTAATTTTTGATATAAAATCATAATTTGTTTACCAAATGAAACTTGAGGTTGGTATCTAGCCATGGATCATGAATTATACACTTTTACTTGAATAAAATATGTCACCAGCGTCTCACTTAAACATGTGGTGTGCCATGAGAAATAAGCATAATTTGCAAAATGTTCCTGAACTAATATGGCCTGATGATCGCCAAACTAATAGCCCTGATGCAAACCCCACTGAGTATAGGGTTTGGGAAGGTCTCAAGAATATTGTATGAAGGCACCCAATCTAGAAAATTGCTCAACTAAAGCTGGCAATTAAGACAGGTTGAGAAAAACTTAGCTAACATTTCATTGATACTGCTATATCAGCAAAGCGAATAAAACTAAAATATATTACAATTAGGGTGGCGGACCATTTGAACTCCCCTTTAGATCAAATATAATCCAAGTTGGAGCACTTGTTACATTATATTATTACTAAGAACCCTTGGCACTATATAACTGCAAAAGGACGATTCTCGGTTTGGAGAACGAAGTTCATCAATCTAAATGAGCATTATCCCTGCTTCGGACAAATTTGATTTTTTTACATAATATAGATTTGAATGTCTTCTTTTGAATAGTCATAATTTAATTTGGGTAATATATCTAGATTTTTCGCAAAACAATATTAGCGCAGTACACTGATGAACTTCTTTCCCAAAATCGAGACTTGTATTTTATTGAATCGGTCAAATTGAGCGCTATCCATGCTTCAGACCAATTTGTTATTTTTACATCTTGTAGATTTAAATGTCCTCTTTTGAATATTAATAGTTTAATTTGGGTAATATTTCTATATTTTTCATGAAAAAAATTATTAGCCCAGGAGACTGTTCTCCAAACCGAGAATCGTCCTTTGGTGTATGTAGGTTGGAAAATAAAAAAGTTGTAGTGTCTTCAAAAGAAAGTGGCGTTTTTTGGCTTGCACACAAGATATCCACACTGTTTGTTTTATTTAGTATAGCACAGTCTGTATAGGGTGTATTGCAATTGTAGAGATGACTGGATGTCATACAGCAACCTTGAGGTTGTAGGTTTTCTACATTTGTCGTAACATAGATATTTCTCAATTGGGATACATTGTACAACAACCTTAAAGACTGGTTATTGTTGGTATTTCTCTACTCCAGGGAACTACGTCATCTTTAGAATTTCTTTATTCTTGAGGTGACCATATAATGTTTCTGGGCTGTATATTGTACAGTGACCATGAGAAGACTGTAAATTTTCTATGGCTGTCGGCATTTCTCTATTTTTGGGAAACTGTCCGCCATAAACTCTGTTGCGACTGTAGATATGCTTTGGTTTCCATAGAGGCTACCTTGTAAATTTATACACTAACTTTACACTGATAGAGATTGAGGAGAGGACTCAATTAGAGACTAGATCCTGTGGTGAATTTAGAATTTCTATTGTTATTGTAAAGGTGACTGTGTGTCATTCACCAGCCTTGAGGTGACTTTAGATTTTCTATATTTGTCAAAGCATAGGTATTTCTCAATTGGGATATGTTGTATGGCAACTTTGGATTTCTATGGTAGTTATTGGCAAATTTCTCCTACAGAGAACTATGTTTGTAATAGACTTGCCATATTCCTTGTTGTGACCATATAAATTATATGATTACCATTGAGGCTGTACAGTGACCTCGAGAAGACCGTAGATTTTCACGGTAGTTTGTATTTCTCTATTTTGGGAAACTGTGTCCGCCATAGATTTGCCTTAGACTCTGTGTCAACGGTAGATGTGCTATGGTTTTCATAGAAGCTACCTTGTAAATTTACACACTGTAACTTCACACTGATAGAGATTGAGGAGAGGACTCTATTAGCGACTAGATTCTAGAATTTCTTTTGTCATTGTAAAGGTGACTGTATGTCATACAGCAGTCTTCAGGTGACATTAGATTTTCTAAATTGGCATTTCTTTACTTACAGAGAGATATATCTGCCATGACTGTATTCCTCGAGGTGACCATATAGTTTCTATTGTTACTGTAAGGGCTGTAGATTATAGGTTGTATGATGTACAATGACCTTGAAGCAACTGTAGATTTTCTACACTGTTGTTGGTATTTTCTACATTTGTGAAATTGTGTCCATCAATATATTTGTGTATGGTTTTTGGCAAACAGCTCATTTTAACTAAAATGCGTCCTCTATTTATAGTATGTATAATTGGGACTTCCAAGATGTGTGTTTGGAATTTCTGTAAATATATCATAGTCTAATCGATTCTTAATCAATAATATCAAGGTTGATCAACATGTCCGGATTTTCTTTTACTAATTTTCATGAGTAATAATTGCTGATACAAGAGTCGGTCAAAAAGTTTCTTACCATTGGCTTTAGATTTTATAATAACAGGAGTTGGATGATCAAACTTTAACCAGAGACGGGGTAGCTAGTTAGTGTTAAAGTTTTAGCATCCAACTCCTCTTATTAAAACATCTAGAGCCAACGGTAAGGAATCTTTTGATCTACCCTTGTACTCAATGGATGTTCGTGTATTTTCATATTTGTCTATGTATTCTACTATAATATGCAAAAATGCATAAAAAATAATGTGAAAGTATTATACATTTTATCAATCATCTATAATTATAATCATGGATATTATTATATTATTATTATTGTATTAGTAAAGTAGTATCATCATACGTACCTATCTTAAATCAAAAGTGTTATTTACTAATCTAATGACAGTGTTGAAGTGCTTATGTTATCATTAACATTAATATTTTATTTGTGTAAGGGAACATAGACAAACACACAGCAAAAACAATATCATGGAACAAAATCAAATCATAATCAAAGATGTGTCACGCATAATCAATTGCTGTGTACCGGAGTTTCTCGCGAATAGGCCCATGTGCGTTTATTTGAAAGAGGGGTGTATGAAAATATGTTTTCCCTCTTTATAAAGGCCCATGGGCGTTTATTAAAAATCTTTTAAATAAACGCCCAGTGGGCGAAACATTCGAGAAAAGGAATGAAATTGCAAACAATAAATATGTAAGGTAATAAGTGATAACTGTCGTTCAAGTACAAATGATTAATAAAAAATATGACTAGAGGTCACATATTGGTCAACGTTCTTGCCTGCGTTCATGATACTAGTGCGTGAGTATGAAGGCCATGTGTCAACTTTACAATTGATAATATCCCTCGAAATAAACGCCCATTAGCTTGGGAAAGTTATTTTCCCTCTAAATAAACGCCCACCCTCCTTGGAAAAATGTTTTTTCCTCTTAATGAAGGCCCATGAGCGTTTATTAAAAACTCTAGGTCTTTTCGCGAGAAACTCCATTACTATTGCTTCTCTTCCAATGCGTTGATTGAGATGTCTGAATGTAGCTGTTTTTAATCAAAAGAAGGGGGTACATAAGAACATTTTAGCCTCAACTGTTTTGTATTTATCCATATTATGTGGTATATGTGCTGCAAAAAATGTATAAAAACTTTATATGACTAAGTTCTGATGTTTTAACCAGAATTCTAAAAAATATGTTTCATACTCCAATAAGCCTAGGTACGTTACCTGTTAAATCCCCATTTAAATTGGGAGAAATTCCGATTTTTGAGTGCTCGTCCCGAATTTTATTTTCTCAAAACCAGTATTTTAAGCATCTTCATTCACAAA
>CAIIXF020000039.1:0-46000 GCA_903813345.2 Owenia fusiformis
GAACTTAAATGCTGAAGGGGTTGGTATACATGTTAGATGGATAATTGGGAATTGCTTCCTTATGGCTCGTGTGCATTATCTCACGAGGTCCATCTCACGAATACTCTGTTACTGGCAGGCAGGCGTTCTTTTGTGCTGTTGAGACAAGGGGCTAAAAGAGCTAAAAGCTGAGAAAAGGTTCTTAAATTAACGTGTCATATCAATTCGTCATTTTTTATCATGTCTCATGAAATGTGTAATGTTCTAAGGTAACTAGTTATTGAGTCTCTGAATTTCATAATGTTCCTGAGTATTTTTCCAATTGCTAGCCGTTTCTTGATGTTATTTGTTTGATCTATAATATGTTACTGTTTGTCATCAAGCCATTTCTATATCAGGATATCAGAGGCATGGGTGTATAGGGGAATATTTAGAATGTTTTTTTTTTCATACATAAATGTTCATCCGAATCTATACATATTTATTTGATGATTCCTATATTTGAAATCTTTGTTCATTTGCAGGCTTTGGATCTTTCCTCTAAGTTGAAATCGTTACAGGATGAGCTTGCCATTGCAAAGAGTAATCTAACTGAAGAAAAGCAGAGGTCAGAGGCAGAGGTATGTAGGGACATATTTTTGAATTAATTTTCATGTATTGCCATTTGAACCTATGGATATTCGTTTGATTTCTATAAGTACAATTTGTTTTGAATGTCAGGCTCTGAATCTTTCTTCCACGGTGAAATCTTTACACGAGGAGCTGACCATTGCAAATAATAACCTGGGAGAAGAAAAGCAGAGGTCCGAGGCAGAGGTATGTAGGGAAATATTTTAGAATTCATTTTCATGGTATATAAATTTTGCCATATGAACCTATGCATATTTGTTTGGTTTCTATTTGTAAAATTTGTTTTGAATTCCAGGCTCTGAATCTTTCTTCCAAGGTGAAATCTCTACAAGATGAGCTGGCAATGACAAATAATAACCTGACAGAAGAAAAGAAGAGATCAGAGGCAGAGGTATGTAGGAAAAAATTAGAATGTTTTTTCATATTTAAATGTTACCATTTGAGCTTAAACACATTCCTTTAATTTTTGTATTTCAATTTCTTTTAGGCTCTAGATCTTTCTTTCAAGTTGAAATCATTACAGGATGAGCTGGCAATGGCAAATAATAACCATATGGAAGAAAAGCAAAAATCAGAGGCAGAGGTATGTAGGGATATATTTAAAAGTTTTTTCATGAATAAATGTTACCTTTGAGCTTAAACACATTCCTTTAATTTTTGTATTTCAAATATGTTTTCAGACTCTAGAATTTTCCTCCAAGGTGAAATCATTACAGGATGAGCTGGCAATGGCAAATAATAACCTGACAGAAGAAAAGCAGAGATCAGAGGCAGAGGTATATAGGGAAATATATTAGAATGTATTTTTTCATACATATATTAATCTTGCCATTTAAACCTTTAAACATTCATATGATTTCCTTAATTCAAATCATTTTTAAATCACAGGCTCTAGATTTTTCTTCCAAGATGAAATCTTTTTTCTGGATTGCAGGCTCTGGATCTTTCCTCCAAGGTGAAATCTCTACAGCATGAGCTGGTGATGGCAAATATTAACCTGACAGAAGAAAATCAGAGATCAGAGGCAGAGGTTTGTAGGGAAATATGTTACAATGTCTTTTTTCATACATATATAAATAAATCTTGTCATTTAAACCTTTAAACATTAATATTATTTTCTCATTTTAAATCTTTTTTGAATTGCAGGCTCTGGATCTTTCTTCCAAGGTGAAATCTCAAATGCATATTTGTTTGATTTCTATATGTAAAGGACGATTCTCGGTTTGGAGAACGAAGTTCATCAATCTAAATGAGCATTATCCCTGCTTCGGACAAATTTGATTTCTTTACATAATATAGATTTGAATGTTTTCTTTTGAATAGTCATAATTTAATTTGGGTTATATTTCTAGATTTTTCGCAAAAAAATATTAGCGCAGTACACTGATGAACTTCTTTCCCCAAATCAAGACTTGTATTTTATTGAATCGGTCAAATTGAGCGTTATCCCTGCTTCAGACCAATTTGTTATTTTTACATCTTGTAGATTTAAATGTCCTCTTTTGAATATTCATAGTTTAATTTGGGTAATATTTCTATATTTTTTCTTGAAAAAATTATTAGCCCAGGAGACTGTTCTCCAAACCGAGAATCGTCCTTTTGTTTTGAATTTCAGGCTCTGAATCTTTCTTCCAAGGTTAACTCTCTACAGGATGAGCTGACAATGGCAAATAATAACCTGACAGAAGAAAAGCGGAGATCAGAGACAGGGGTATGAAGGGAAACATTTAGAATTTTTTTCAAATATAAATTTTACCATTTGAGCTTAAACAAAAATATCTTTGTTTTTTGTATTTCAAATATTTGATGAACTGGCAATGGCAAATAATAACCGAATCTCTGCATATTCATTTGATGATTCCTATATTTCAAATCTGTGTTCATTTGCAGGCTCTGAATCTTTCTTCCAAGGTGAAATCTCTACAGGATGAGCTGGCAATGGCAAATACTAACCTGACAGAAGAAAAGCAGAGATCAGAGGCAGAGGTATGTGGGGAGATACTGTATGTTTGAATGTCTTTTTCATACATTTATAAATCTTGCCATTTGAACCTTTAAACATTCAAATGATTTCTGTATTTCAAATCTTTTTCTGAATTGCAGGCTCTAGATCTTTCTTCCAAGGTGAAATCTCTACGGGATGAGCTGGCAATTGGAAATAATAACCTGACAGAAGAAAAGAAGAGATCAGAGGCAGAGGTATGTAGGGAAACATTTAGAAGTTTTTATTATATATAAATGCTACCACAACTTATTGATATGCTTAACTTATCCATTTTGAAACTTACTTGCAACGTTTCGATAGGCTACGTCTATCTTCATCAGGCACTTTATGGCTACTGGTTGTTAGTTTGCCGCGCCACCCCTCCAAGGGCGATTGACGGCTGGGGATTAAGGATGTTAGCTGGTTTGGATATTAACACCTTATCCCAAAGTGGGCTGAGTTCAGGGTTGCCCTTGTCTCTGTTGATGTTGGAGTTTTATCATACAAATATAAATCTTGCCATTTAAACCTTTAAACATCAAATCTTTTTTTCTGAATTGCAGGCTTTGGATCTTTCTTCCAAGGTGAAATCTCTACAGGAACAGCTGGCGATGGCAAATAAAAACCTGACAGAAGAAAAGCAGAGATCAAAGGCAGGAAATATGTTAGAATGTCTTTTTTCATACATATATAAATCTTGCCATTTAAACCTTTAAACATTTATATAATTTCCTTATTTCAAATATTTTTTGAATTGCAGGCTCTGGATCTTTCTTCCAAGGTGAAATCTCAAATGCATATTTGTTTGATTTCCATATGGTTTTTTTTTGAATTTCAGGAAGTAAGAAAATAGTCAAGAATGATTTTTTATCTACCAGTATTAATGTTGCCATATGAGCCTTTACACTTTCATATGATTTCCTTATTTCAAATCTTTTTTGAATTTCAGGCTCTGAATCTTTCTTCCAAGGTGAAATCTCTACAGGATGAGCTGGCTATGGCAAATAATAACCTAATTGAAGAAAAGCAGAGGTCAGAGGCAGAGGTATGTAGGGGAATATTTAAGAATTCATTTTCATGATATATATAAATGTTTGCCATGTGAACCTATGCATGTTTGTTTGGTTTCTATATGTAAAATTTATTTTGAATTTCAGGCTCTGAATCTTTCTTCTAAGGTGAACTCTCTCCAGGATCAGCTGGCCATTGCAAATAATAACCTGACAGAAGAAAAACTGAGATCAGAGGCAGAGGTATGTAGGGAAATATTCAAGAATGATTTTCCATCTACTAGTATTAATGTTGCCATATGAACCTTTACACATTCATATGATTTCAAATCTATTTTGAATTGCAGGCTCTGGATCTTTCTTCCAAGGTGAAATCTTTACAGGATGAGCTGGCAATGGCAAATACTAAACTGGCAGAAGAAAATCAGAGATCAGAGGCAGAGGTATGTAGGGAAATATTTTAGAATTCATTTTCATTATATAAATTTTTGCCATGTGAACCTATGCATATTTGTTTGATATCTATATGTAAATTTTTTTGAATTTCAGGCTCTGAATCTTTCTTCTAAGCTGAAATCTTTCCAGGATGAGCTGGTAATGGCAAATAATAATCTAACTGAAGAAAAGCAGAGATCAGAGGCAGAGGTATGTAGGGAAATATTCTAGAATGATTTTCCATCTACTAGTATTAATGTTGCCATATGAACCTTTACATATTCATATGATTTCAAATCTTTTTTGAATTGCAGGCTCTGGATCTTTCTTCCAAGGTGAAATCTCTACAGGATGAGCTGGCAATGGCAAATACTAAACTGGCAGAAGAAAAGCAGAGATCAGAGGCAGAGGTATGTAGGGAAATATTCAAGAACGATTTTTCATATATTTATGTTGCCACTTGAACCTTTACACGTTCATCTGATTGATATGTTTCAAATCCACTTTGAATTGCTGACTCTGGATCTTTCTTCCAAGGTGAAATCTCTACAGGATGAGTTGGCAATTGCAAATAATAATCTAACTGAAGAAAAGCAGATATCAGAGGCAGAGGTATGTAGCGAAATATTTTAGAATTCATTTTCATAATATATAAATTTTGCCATTTGAACCTATGCACATTCGTTTGATTTCTATATTAAAAATTTGATTTGAATTTCATGCTCTGAATCTTTCTTCCAAGGTGAAATCTCTACAGGATGAGCTGACCATTGCAAATAATAACCTGACAGAAGAAAAACTGAGATCAGAGGCAGAGGTATGTAGGGAAATATTTTAGAATTAATTTTCATGGTATATAAATTTTGCCATATGAACCTATGCATATTTGTTTGATTTGTATATAACAGGATCTTAAGAGGTTCTGGACAAATCATTTGATTCTGGACTTGTCATATTTTTTTTTCAACGAAATCACATCCAAGGGTTGAATTTTTATTAGCTATTTAGAGAGTGAGTCCTGCCTAGTATTAATTTCAATAAAAAAAGTTAAAATAGAACCCTATTTGAGAGTCAATCTAATACTTACATTACATTGATAAATTAAGGCAAATCCTGAAATATTTTTAAAGTGCGTTTTTTAATGAAATATTATCAAGCAAGTATTTAAATGAAACGGTCTTATTTAAATACAAATCATAACATGATATTTTTCATGAAACATTTTTCAATGAAATTCAATTGAAGGGTCAAGATAAAACGAGCTAATTTAGGTGAAAACCCTTACATGATGATGTGTTTTCATAACTTCTTTCATAAAATTCCATCAAGGGGTGAAGATAAAATGATCGAATTTAAGTGATTTAAGGATCACGAGAATATGTTTTCTTTGATATTTTCTATGAAATCCCATCCAATGGTCAAGGTAAAATTTTGATTTTGATTTTGATTTGGTCACGTGTTCGAAAGATCCATATAAGGCCCATAGAACCATATAGGAACGTCATTTTGAATGTCACGTGATAGATCCATATAAGGCTTTTAGAACCATTTATGGAAAGATGAGGGGAAGCCCCTGACACCTGTTTCACGATTTTTATGCACTTCATTATTGTACCGAAGTTTGCCGATTCGATTCGTCGTATTTCGGAATCCTGGTGACAATTTTATACTCCATTGGAGTATTTTTGACCTACTTCTTATGACGGAAATTCCCGAACCTTGTTCGGATTAATCCGGATTTTCTGACCTACCTTATCTACCGAGATTTCACGAGTTAACATTCGTCTCATTCCGGAATCCTGGTGACAATTTTATACTCCATTGGAGTATTTTTGATCTACTTTTTCTGGATTTTGCCCTACTTATTATATCTTGACATCAAGCAAATCAAAAGTTCGACATGAACGGGTCTCGATCAACTAACCTAGACTATGGAAGCCAGGCACGCTAACCATTAGGCCAACGAGCTACCGATATGAAAGAACAAAAGTATTATATATTTATACCGAGCGTCAATTCAAAATGATCCTCACTTTTGTCTCCACTTAAATACGACTCGTCAGTTGTATCCAGAATAGTAGAACGCCTATGGCGCTAGTGAATAACCAAGTCCCAGGTGAGTGGTTCGTATCCCTCCGTGATATACTATTTTTGTTTTATTAAATACGACAGAAAGGAGCAAGGTGTAGGTTGAAAACAAGACGTTAGTTTGTTTCAAAACAGTTTGGAAACATTAATCTCTGATAATTTAAGGTTTTCCACTCCTGAAGGGCCTCTAGATCTATAAAATTCAATAATCCACTCAGTAAAAATACGATTTCTCTGCAACCTGATGTCCAATCAAGATCATTCAAATATATATGTGTTCCTGACACGTTTGGGCGTCCGGGAATAAAATTGCTTGTGAAAACTACAGGTATTTACAAAAGTGTTCCAGAGACCCTTATCTACTTGGCTAAGGTTTTATTTGAAGATACATTGCCTTATTAGCAGGTAGAGGGGCATACAGAACACAGAAGCAAATGCTATGTTGAAAATTTTCTATATTTCAATTTGAACCTGTGTTTACATGTCACGTAGGCCAGTGTTTTATATGGGGATTATATGTACTTTCCTTGTTTAAATGAACGTAAATCATTACATGAAATCTGCATTCTTCTGGGTTTAATCTGGGTTTGTATTGTCTTATTGGGGCTTTTCGACTTTAAAACAAACCCTACCTAAATGGATTGTGTCTCGGGAACGTTTTTGTAAATAGTTATTATAAACAATTCTGAAAGAATATCACATATTTTTGTCTTCCCGATTTCAGTCATGAATTACGTCAATTTCTCGTGCAAACATTGGGTAGACGTTGTCATAACCGGATGCCCGAACGTGTCAGGAACATATAGATACTCGAATGATGTTGATTGAACATCAGGGTTGAGAGAAATCGTAATTTTACTGAGTGGCTTCACGAAAAAATAAGCAGCACTTTAGGCCACCTAAATACAACTCGTCAGTTGTATCCAGTTGGAATCCCAGCGTAATGTTTTTAATTATATGGTTGTGCTTTGATTTTACGCTGAAAACATTTATAACTACGTCAACTTTATATTAAAACATTTATTATCTTTTCAGTTGTATTAAAATGTAAAATATGACATATGTCAGCGTATTGCTTTCTGGAGAACAGTCAAGGTTTAAATTTGGTACAATGAATCGGACACTCATGTAAATCGACATGGTTATAACATTGAACTCAATGCAGTAAATTAGTTATTTCTATGAATCACAGCGGGATTTGTTTCATTTTATATGATTGCCAACTCTGGCGGTTTTTTTGTAAATGCTTTTGACCGCTGTAAATGTGAAACTGATACAGTATTATTCAATTGTTTTATGTCTTGGTCACATTTGCTCCGATTTTCACTACGGCGCTCGGCCGATTGAGTATTGTGTTCAGAAATGTATTCAATTTTGAACAAAATACTCGCAGCAAATGTGATCCAGGCATTACACAGCGGTATTTCGAACATACTATTGTTGCTTAACCACGACATAGCCAATTTTAAAATCATACTCCTGATTTAAATCCAAGTAAACGATCAATGTCTAGGTATTTGGCGTTTGATGATACTATGGCCCTTGGCGAATTATGATTAGATGAACCGAGGTCAACATTAATGTTTCTTGTACAAGGTCATCCCAAGGTCTAAGATAAATATTTAGGTATTTTACGTTTCAAGACCTTTGGACAAATTCGATTCAACGATGTATTAAAGTTAAAATGTATACAGAGATAAAATAGGTTATCTCCTATCGTTTCCTTGTGTATACGTTTATGTCTCTGCGTAATAACGCAGATGCGAGCAGGTAGTTACCCATCTCACCACAAGGTGGCTCGTTCGGGTCAGATAGCATGGCGGGTATGGTAGAAAGTTCCCTTTAACTTCAAGTACATCTGTTTTCGTGGTTCAATTTTCATATCACCCTTAAAATGTATCTAATAGCAATGCAATTAAAATATGTCCAGTGAACGAAAATGCAATACAAGAATAGATATTTCACTTTTTGTGATTTTGTAACAATGGGGTTATTTTTTGTATATGTAACATGGTCATTTTCACATTTTATATTATTACTGTTCATATTAATCAATCCCTATTCATCTCAATATAACAGGTCCCTAAGTAGGTTGTTTGCAGTTTTACTCTTTTAATACCATGTTCACTTTTCACCTTGAGTTATTCAACTATGCAAACTGTGTCATTTTTATATATCTATTGTTCCCCTATATGGTCTTTCTCACTCACATGTAGCTGAGTTTGCATTGGGTGTTGGCTTGTCAGTAGTTGCTGTAAGAGTTCATGTTGTACATTACAGAGCATTGTATTTTAAACATTGAAGTTTGAAATATACTATTTTATATATATTTTAATTTGAAGTTCGAGTTATTTTATTGCCACCCATGGGCCTTCCACACGCCCATTTACATATAACGCTTTGAAACAACTTTAAAAAGTGAGCAATGTCAGTGTTGTGATAATAGAGAAACCGTTATAAGTTGTTTCAAAAACTTATACGTATACTTATAGTTTAAAGGGTCTTGTCGAACTCTGTACCAAGTGGGGCATAACTATTCCCGATATAGTCAAGCTTCATCATCAACTAGGGACTGCGAATACAATGTCCTTTGCTAGTGTCAATTATGAACACGATAAACTAAATTCTAGTTGACGGGTCCTTGTAGTGTACGATAAACAAGACCCTTTAAAGTGAATCACTACACGAACGAGTCGATCATTTCAAAGTTCTCATGAAATTATAAGGTCAATTTTTAAGTTTTTACGTATAAAAGGGCCTTTATACGCAGATTATAAACTTACAGAGTTGGATCTCCGCATAGTATATGTGTGGACCTACTGACCAGAATGGCTTATTAAAATTTATCGGCTGAATAGGCATAGTATCCAATCAAATAGCTCGACTCATTCATTAGCTGAACTAATTCTCCCTTCGTTATTTCTACAAGGTGATTCAAAACGATCATCTACAAAAAATATATTTGAGAGTAGCCATTGGCCCTTTTTATTACCGTCCTAGGAGATATTTCCCGACGAATTAGGAAATTATGAAACACCTTGTTTATTGGGTTTATAAGTATAAGTATTTGTATAAGTTTTTAAAAAACTTATAACGAAAATTCTCTAATAACACCCCTCATACCTATTCATTTCAGGTCGTGTAGACCATTGTTGCCTGATTTATAGCAAAAACATTGACTTTTGCACGTTGATGATGATGATGATGATGCGCCTTTTATAATAGATCTCATATCTTAGAAGCGTATCAGTTCAAAAAATACTAGAAGACCTTACATATTTTGCCATGCACTGCGCCTATTCATTTGGCAATTCAGTTGTAAATTTTATCTTGAAAAAAATAAATCTTCCAAATTTGTTGAGTTTTCTTGCAGAAATCGCCTACCCCCCCCCCTCCATCCATTTTGTATGATCACAAGGCGTGATTTAAGCTGCTGATATTCTTCTTTAAACGAGTCGGATTTTCAAAATCTATAAGTTGGACTCCCTTTATAGAAGCTTTGAACTGAATTTGCACTGCTTAATGCTGAAATTTTATTGTTTATCCATACATTTTAAGAAAAAATGTATAAAAAAAGATGTTAAAGCCAAATGTTGCCCTAAAAATTCAGAAAATGTAAAAAATTTCGAATTTTCTATGTACAGGCCTTGTTGCCCCTTTAAGAAGCTTAATATGTAAATTATCTAATCAAACACTTCGTCCACCATTTTGAAACACTAATCAATCCAATCTGTGCTAGCGATTCATAGGGCGAGCCAGTGGGATATTTCCAGGGTTCGTACACACCTGGAAATGTCAGGGAAATTGACTTGATTTTCCAAGTGCTGGAAATGTCAGGTAATTTTAAAATTAGGTCAAAAGGGCCAAAGATGACCGGGAATTTTGAAACGGTAGACATGTCAGGGAAATGTCAGGAAAATTTGTATCAGTGTTGAAAAAATAATGTTCCAGAGATTAATGTTTCCAAACTGTTTTGAAACAAACTAACGTCTTGTTTTCAACCTACTGCTCCTTTCTGTCGTATTTAATAAAACAAAAATAGTATATCACGGAGGGATACGAACCACTCACCTGGGACTTGGTTATTCACTAGCGCCATAGGCGTTCTACTATTCTGGATACAACTGACGAGTCGTATTTAAGTGGAGACAAAAGTGAGGATCATTTTGAATTGACGCTCGGTATAAATATATAATACTTTTGTTCTTTCATATCGGTAGCTCGTTGGCCTAATGGTTAGCGTGCCTGGCTTCCATAGTCTAGGTTAGTTGATCGAGACCCGTTCATGTCGAACTTTTTGATTTGCTTGATGTCAAGATATAACACAAGACAAAATCGTATGGAATAACTTGCGATAAGCTAGTTATTAAGCTTGTTATTATGGTCTTACTAGTGGTTATTATTGAGTAATGGTACAGGTATTCGATATGGTATTGCAGCTTACACGTAAGTAATGGTACACGTATCCTTGGATTTTAGGCCCGAATACCGAGGTTTATTTTTTTAATTATCGTGTATTATTATTTTGTGTTAATATTAGTTAACCATATAACTATTGGCATGATATGATAACCTTGTTATATTAATATAGCGCATAGGCGTAGCCAGGGGGATGCGATGTGTGCGATCGCACCCACCCCCTCCATAACCAATGAAAATAGAACCATTAGATAGAAGAAAAAAGTCTTAAAATGCTTTTTATTTGAAGCTTCTAGCTCGATTTTTAACGAAGTTGCACCAATTTTTGTAAAATTCAAAACAAATCTTCAAAAACATTTTTTATGCCACGATCGCACCCCCCCCCCTCCCCCCGACTGAAAGCTGGCTACGCCACTGTAACGTGTAATCAATACGCTACATTTTGTATTTTCAATTTGTATACTAAAAACTGTTATTAATCCACAAATTTAGATGAAGACAAGATAAAAATTCGAATCAAGAATGAAAAGGTGTCTAAGTATATGATTCTTAAGGGTAATGCATATTTGAATTAAACAGAGGCGGGTTAATTTATATTGTGCTATGAATTACGCTATTATTCAAAATTGCAGCTAAGATGCCTGTTTTACGATACCCTGCGTGCAGAGTCTAGTTAAACCACACTAAGACGAAGCACTCTTTTAAGAAGTGAAGTCAAATGAATGCAAAGGGTAGTTTCATGAAAAATATCACGGAAGATGTATTCTAGATATCAGTAGTATTCTCAGAAATTTATTATCCGAAACGGATAACATCTGGCCACTCAGACAAACAATCGCAGACATAGGCTAAGCTTGTTTATTTAACAGTCAGATTTGTTGACTTACCGATCCGTATTTCAATCTCCGGGAAGACGTTCTTTTCACTTTGTATTTGCGTGCAGTGTAATATAAGTTGATACTTTTGTTCAAAAATGTACTTTTAATGGCCATTTTATGCCTTTTATTTTCAAATTATGTTTTGTTTGGATGTCAGTGTGAAAAATCAAGAAACGTCAACTCCGACTTTAAATTGTTTTAAAATGTTGGTTAATCACTTATGGCAAATCACAAGGTTGATGATGTCAACGGACCATGATCGTGGAAGGCTATCAAAATCAGGTGTATATCGCATAGAAAATAAATATAGCTAATTTTTCGCACTGATATGATGATGACTATTCTGGCGAATCGGGTAGATATTTCTCAGTTTTTTCCGGTAATAAAACTATTCATTTCTATCAATTTTACAAACGGGGTCCTTTGAATGCACATTAAAACTATAAAAGTATTTATTGAGCGTACATACTCGTTCTGTCATGTTACTTCATTTGCAAGTTGTCCACATATTAATCCGGCGTTTTGTTTAATCAAATTTCCCGCCCCTTGAGGTTTCCGACTGTAAAACTTAATATTTAATACTAACCAATGCATCAGTTAATATTTTCAGAATACAAATTTTCCATTTTTATTTCTCTGATAGATAAAGTCTCATTTTGAATCTGTTCGTGTATTAAAGAGTATGCTTTTATAATGCCGTGGTCACATTTGCTCAGATTTTCAGCACCGGCACCCGGCCGATGAGTATTTTGTTCAAAATTGTATTCAATTCTGAACAAAATACTCAATCGGCCGGGCGCCGTAATGAAAATCGGAACAAATGTTACCAAGTCATAACTGATGAAAAATCAAATGAGAACATGAACATGGATAATAGGGGAACTATTACGCTGCGTGCATAGTCTAATTATAATCTACGAGAAGACGAAACTCTCATTAGAGAAGTGAAGTCGAACGAATGCAAAGGGTAGGGTACTATAGAAGGGGATCATATAAAAGCACGATCTATTTCACAACCCCTTTAACTTTTGTTCTTCAACTGTTGCCCTTTGTGCATTTCAAAAATAAAATATCTTAATCTGATTTGTTCCACCTTTCTTTTCGCTCAGTTCTGCACTATTATTTCCATATGTTGTTTAGGATTATGTCATTTGCGAAATAGCTGTAAGACATTATGAGAATGAATATGGGAGTTTCCACGATAATGTTGTTCACATGATTTTATACACATACCTGCATAACAATCGGAGACAGAAGTCTTAATATTGTCCAATAAAAAATGAGAATCTAACATTTAATGATAACAAAAGGATTAATTGCTTAGTTCTCTTTGTTTAAGTCTTTGTTTTCTTAAATGCGGAAGTGTACCAACATCACCTTGATTATATAAGAGATCATCTAACAGTCTAAAATTGCTTTTAATTGCAAGTTAATACATTCCGACCAAAATTTGTATACCTGTAATTGGGGGGGGGGGGGAGGCGATGTTACATCACATAACTACAACTAAACGTTCATATAGAAATATACAATAAGCATGTCCGTATAAAAGCTAAAATTATAAAAACTCATTTCAAAGTCATTCTGTTCATGGAAGCGTCAAGTTATGAAAAACAATGCTAAACACTCAAACAAATCGACTTGATTACCTTTGAAAACTTCTTGAGAGGAAATGGACAAATGTATTTTTTTAACTCATTAGAACGCCTGTCTGATTGAAATACTATTTTTAAATACAAACATAAATGATTTAATCTTGGTCAGAAGTCTGAACATTGTCCAACAAAATAATAAGAATCTAACATTTAATGATTACAAAAGGATTAATTGCTATATAGTCTTTGTCTTAGTCTTTGTTTTTCTAACGGCGGAAGTGTACCAACATCACCTTGATTACAGAAGAGATCATCTAACAGTCTAAAATTGCTTTTAATTCCCGGGTTTTAATTACATTTTATGTATAGACTTTTTTGCCTCTATTCTCATTTTTAAACCTGTTTCTGTTTGCTTATTTAACAATTGTGATAAATAATTCAGTTAGTGTCGAAACCAAAACAATTTTCTACATTATAGTCCCCTCCTCTTGCACTGACTAAATATTAAAATAAGCTAGTCTGATTGCGAATTTACAAATCCTGTAAAAGTAGCTTCAAACCGCCTTTTAATCAGAGAAAACAACCAGAACAACGGCAACGCCAAAGCGTAGCGAATCCCATCGAACAGAAATGGCTGGCATTTTTACAAACGAAGCGCAAATATCATAAAACAACACACCAGAAAGGCCACCATTTTCAAAATGGTTGCTCACTAGCCAAGTTGTCATCAGAAGAAATAATATGCTTTAAAGTAGCCACCTCTAAAATTTTTGAAAAATCGCACACATGCTTGTAAAATAACACACATAAAAATGGTGGCCATTTTTCAAAATGGCCGGCTACTCCCTAAAGTTTTATTAGACAATGTGCCATGCTTAAAGTATTCACATATCAATTATGAACAAAATCGCTCCACTACTTTTCAAGTTATAGTAAAATACGTTAAAATGGCGGCCATTTTTCAAAATTGTTTTCAAAATGGCCGCCTTCTACCAAAAGTGTCATAGGACAGTGTGCCATGCTTATAGTATTCACATACCAAATATGAACAAAATCGCTCCACTACTTTTCGAGTTATAGTAAAATACGTTAAAATGGCGGCCATTTTGAAAAATGGCCACCTTCTACCAAAAGTGTCTTTAGACAGTGTGCAATGCTTATAGTATTCACATACCAAATATGAACAAAATCGCTCCACTACTTTTTGAGTTACAGCAAAAATCGTAAAATGACGAGTAAAGGCCGCCATTTTCAAGATGGCTGCCATGTGCTTCTTTAATATCTACATTTGTAGCATTATTAACGTCCTTTATAATTTTTTTACATTTAAAACATATTGCTATTACAGTTTACATATTGCACCTAAATTACTGTAAAATCGTCACTAAAATGGCCGCCATTTTAAAATGAGCGGCCATTTTGAAAATCGGCTTTCGAGCAGAACTTCTAACCCCATAGGGTATATGTGTACAAAATATGAACAAAATCTGGCCAACCGTATTTGAGTTATTGCCCGGATGGACGGACGGACAGACGGACGGACGGACGTACGTACAGACGTACGTACGGACGGACGGACGGAGGCGTTCCCTATATCCCTCCGAACTTCGTTCGATGGGATAATAAGTTAATTCATCTGATTGCGAAAATACGAATCAATCTGATTATCTGATCTCCATGCTATTTGATTCGTGCACTATCTACAAGTCAGTCGGGCAAGGGTGAAATTATTTCATTTGAAAACAGAAATAAATATCAGAACCCCTCTAGCATAACTATTCGGAAGAAATTCATACAAAAAATAAGGTACACAACTGATGAAGGGTCGCACACATTGCATGCACCCCTCTCCTCCTCCTCCGTGTTTGCCAACACACGACCATATTTGACAATTTTTCTAAAAGCGTTTTCCCCGGGAATATAGGTGTAGCGGTTGCCAGAAGTCGCACAGCTTGGGAGTCAGGGTATCCTGATCCATGCCTCAACGCCTGACGGGTCTGATATTTAGAGGGGGCGCAAGAATTATTAGGGGGCGGGGTAAACGTGAAAGTTGCCAAAATATCCATAGGCGTAGCCAGGAGGGGGGGGGGGGGTGCGATAACAATAGGCTTTATATATGCTTTAATGTTTTATTTATCATGATGCTTTTATGTAGGCTATTAATTACAGTTCTTTTTGCAATATAAAACTGGTATGTTTATGCAAATTCCGATTGGACTAATATAAAGGGATATTGTTTCATTATGTGGACTTAAGAAATTCCGACATACTCATTGCTTTCAACCCAAAACTTAAAATAGGAAGTTATCAAGATCCCAAGAACACGATCGCTACTTAAACAATACGTTTGTAAAATCCCGGCGATCGAAATGCAATCAAACTTTCGCAATCAGGTGCCTAATTAGTCTTTTGATCTCTAAAGTTTTACAACTGAACGTTTCAATGAACTCGTGAGAAGCAAACGCAATCATCATATAAACATTTTTCTAGTAAATCTAAAATAGAGTAAAACCCAGGGAAAAAGATCGCGTGTTCATAGGAATTAGGCATATTTCAATTTTGAAATAACAAAAGTCAGTCTCGGAAGAATTTTCCAAGCATTCCCTGCTTCGATGCGTTTTTATTGCTAGGGCCGTTTAGCGCCGATATTAATTCATTATAGGGTATTAGGGTTGTGCTTTATTTGTTTTATTTATATAAAATAAATAAATATAAAATGTGTACGACACTTTAATGAATTATTTTTAGGGTTACAATGCATTATTGACTTTTCCCTCTAAACGTTTAAAATTCATCTTTTCTTAGTTTGCTTCAATAAAATTAACATTGGATCCCAGACAGTTATCAAATTCTCAGACATTTGATTAATATAGATATTTGTACTTCCTTTGACCAGTGGTGCTGGTGTGACTGAGATTCGAATCTAATCTGTTTCATTTTTATGTAAATTGAGAGGAATAAAGTTTTATTTTCAGCGTTTTAACAATCATAACGTTTGGCGTGCAGCTCAACTTAATACACAATCAAAGGTCAGAATACAGAAATAAGAACATGCCTTTTATTTGTTATTCAAGCTCGAGCAATATCCCCGTTATAAAACCAAAATAACTGTGGTTAGGTACCATATCTTGATTACGGTAAAGACAGGCCATCTCATTCTGGTATGCCAGAGCCACTCTTATCTGCCGATTGTGGAAGGATAAAGACAAAGGGGTCGCGGCTATCGCGATGAGGCCATCTTATTTCTAGGAATTATTTCTGCCTCTCATTCCTTAAACTGGCTTCGTTAAACAGTGCCAAAATATATAAGTCGGAGCCAAAAACAAGACTATTTTTATATTTAAATCCCCTCACCTTGTCAATGTCTATGCCTGCATCTGGTTTTATACAGATATATACACATAGATTACTTACTGGCCATGGAAAGGGGGGGGGGGGCACAGAAACGAACATTCTGGGGTCATAAGGGATACTTGGGGAAGGGGGAGAGGTGGTGGTGAATAGTAAAGTCCGGGAGTGAAGTTAATGGGTACTGAAATCTTTCTTTTGATATTTAGTGCTTGAATGGAGACTTGTTTCCACTCCCCGCATTCTAGTAGAATTTAAATATTTGATCCAAAGGAGTTATTTTAAATCAAACTTGCATTCCGATTAATTAACACTCCAATGATTGTACCGCTTCACTATTGTCTAAGATAATTATAATGAATTCACGGGACACTATAGTCTTCCTTTTAAACTTTAGTGGTTGGATGCCAGAGACTTGTTTCCCCATCCCGTACACTAGTAAATTTGTAAATTTTAAATATTTGATTTAGGGAGGTATTTGCAATCCAACTCTGATGGTGCAAGACTAGTCAGCCAAGACTAAATTATGAAGTTATTATCATTTAGACTATTGAGTTCATTGAATTATAATTCCATAGATATCATATTTAATCCTGTCAACACAAAAATGGTATTAATTGGCATGATATGTAGTCAGAGACGGTTTAAAAAGTTGTTTAGTATAGATAGTATTAGGAAAAATCCTAACTCAAAGTTTTTGTTCTCTCGCAATCCAGAGCAAACCACTCGCCGGGCAAGCATTCTTTAAAAACGTGAAGTTTTCACCATGTTGAGCAGTTTTGAAAATTGTCCAATTTGAACCATCGCCTTGTATATTTCTGTAACTGCCCCCTCCCCTTTCCACACTGTCAATGGTTTTACAAAATAGTTCATGTCAGGAAGGGGGAGGGGTGAGTGTGGAGAACAATCACTGACTGCGATTTGTATGATTGAACATTATACACTTATCATAGATTCGTAAAGAATAGTTTTAAAATAAACAGCTTGTTTTATGTTATGATTGGAGTAATGTATGCATAGAAGAATGACACTGGTTTTGAAATATCTTAATTATCCCATTGAATGAAGCCATCCGTCCCTCTGTACATTCTTAACTCATTCTAGTGGACTGATTTGATTTAAAGGAGAAGTCTCGGTGTAGAACGTGTACACACTAATGGGAACGAATTTTACTCATTTCTATTTAGGATTCGTTCATATACTAGCGGGGCTTTAGAGCATTTACAAACGCACGAATTGTATTGTTTTAAGGCAACTTTTATGACATATAATGTATTTAAAGCTGATTAATTTTAGATTATATCCGGTTCAATTTTACAAATAATGAATAGTATTACAGTATATCGAAAAATATACAATGATTTACATTAAATTGCTCAGACTGCAAACAATGTACATGTACATGGTTGGCGAATTTGCATGCGCGTTCTTGATAATAAGAATTAAAGGTTGAACTTAAAAATCAAACATTTTCTTTTTTAAACATAATAAATCTTTAAATCAAGAAAATAAAAATAAGATTGATGATTGAGCTTTTCATAGTCAACTGCGACTGTGTCGACGCATGTTTATTTACTTAGCTAATTAGATATGTAAAATTGTTAATGGCCGCAACGGATAATACGTACATGTAAGCTGTTCGGATAAGACATGTCTATATGATTAATAACAAATCCCGGGGAGAATATTATTCAACAGTAACTGATCTTATTAGTTATTATTCAATTTGGATAATAAATCTATTATCTCGTCGTATTGATGTTTATTATATAGTGTTTCTCGTTGTGTAATAAGTAGGGCAAAATCCAGAAAAAGTAGATCAAAAATACTCCAATGGAGTATAAAATTGTCACCAGGATTCCGGAATGAGACGAATGTTAACTCGTGAAATCTCGGTAGATAAGGTAGGTCAGAAAATCCGGATTAATCCGAACAAGGTTCGGGAATTTCCGTCATAAGAAGTAGGTCAAAAATACTCCAATGGAGTATAAAATTGTCACCAGGATTCAGAAATACGACGAATCGAATCGGCAAACTTCGGTACAATAATGAAGTGCATAAAAATCGTGAAAAAGGTGTCAGGGGCTTCCCCTCATCTTTCCATAAATGGTTCTAAAAGCCTTATATGGATCTATCACGTGACATTCAAAATGACGTTCCTATATGGTTCTATGGGCCTTATATGGATCTTTCGAACACGTGACCAAATCAAAATCAAAATTTTACCTTGACCATTGGATGGGATTTCATAGAAAAATATCAAAGAAAACATATTATCGTGATCCTTAAATCACTTAAATTCGATCATTTTATCTTCACCCCTTGATGGAATTTTATGAAAGAAGTTATGAAAACACATCATCATGTAAGGGTTTTCACCTAAATTAGCTCGTTTTATCTTGACCCTTCAATTGAATTTCATTGAAAAATGTTTCATGAAAAATATCATGTTATGATTTGTGTTTAAATAAGACCGTTTCATTTAAATACTTGCTGGATAATATTTCATAAAAAATGCACTTTAAAAATATTTCAGGATTTGCCTTAATTTATCAATGTAATGTAAGTATTAGATTGACTCTCAAATAGGGTTCTATTTTAACTTTTTTATTGAAATTAATACTAGGCAGGACTCACTCTCTAAAAAGCTAATAAAAATTCAACCCTTGGATGTGATTTCGTTGAAAAAAATATATGACAAGTCAAGAATCAAATGATTTGTCCAGAACCTCTTAAGATCCTGTTATATGTGAAATTTGTTTTAAAATTTCAGTCTCTGAATCTTTCTTCCAAGGTGAACTCTCTACAGGGTGAGCTGGCCATTGCAAATAATAACCTGACAGAAGAAAAACTGAGATCAGAGGCAGAGGTATGTAGGGAAATATTTTAGAATTCATTTTCATGGTATATAAATTTTGCCATATGAACCTATGCATATTTGTTTGATTTCTATATTTGAAATTTGTTTTAAATCAGTCTCCGAATCTTTCTTCCAAGGTGAACTCTCTACAGGGTGAGCTGGTCATTGCAAATAATAACCTGACAGAAGAAAAGCAGAGATCAGAGGCAGAGGTATGTAGGGAAATATTTAGGGAAACATTAAGAAGTTTTTTTTCATATAAAAATGTTACCATTTAAGCTTACAGTGTCTCACATATTCGATCAAAACTTGCCATGCAAACATGTTAGTCTACTTTACTGGCCCCCCTTGCTGTAACAAGGAACACAAAACACATTAAAACGTAGACATAAACCAATTAGTCACTTCACTTTGAAAGTGAGGGGTATTAGCAGAATACGCTGTGTGCATGGACTAACAAAATATCAGTGGTCATTTACTGTGTCAACTTAGTAACCCTTGCATATTGTGCTCACTCAAGTATTGAATAATTTTTTTATGATCTAAATGTTTGTGGTTTATAAAAAAATGTGATATATTTTAGATAGAAATACATTAATTAATATATTCATTCAAACAGCACTAGAATGCGGGAAGAAAGAGCAATGGTGACAAAATGCAGACAGAATTTTCCATAAGGGTTTCAAACAATTCTGGACACAATCATACATGTACTTCAAGTGTACTGTTATTTTTAGTGCTGTATTTATAGATATAATTTCACGTATTAAAATCATATTTTCCAGCAATGACTTAAAATTCGGAACCACACCTATATCACATTCTTCAATAACTCCAAACATGTGTAAACATTGACCATGTGCATATAAATTCAGATTTCACGAGCTCTTTCCTATTCGAGTACCTCATACATCCCCTGAAGTGATTTGAGTTGGATTCGCCTTTTATACGTGTGCCGATACACATCGCAAACGCTGATGTGATAAAGATTGCTAGAATCTTTAAACACATTCCTTTATTTTTTGTATTTCAAATATTGTTTTCAGGCTCTAGATGACAGCTGTATTAAATAGAGGATAACTATGTTCAAAATTCAATGCATCTAATAGGCAGTACATAAAGTGTTTTCTATGAAATGCTTTTACTCACAGCTACTTATCAATTTTAAAACATTTCTCATAATATAACTGAGTGGAATAGAGCATACAATGTTTAACACTTTCAAGCGGATTTTATTACTTTTTTTGACAATGGATTGGTATCAATATGAGGAACTGAATTAAACAATGTTTTTCTCTTAAACCAATCATTGAAAACATTCTGGAGAAAAACACGGTATTTTGTGTAATGTTGACTGATTGACAAGAATTTAATGCGAATTTTTTTGGAAATATTTTGTATAACTGTTTTTGTTTACATTTTTTTAGTGCAATTGTTTTTGCTCCTTTCTACCAATTCTAAAATGTCTTTCCAAACCTTGTTTGAACAAAATAGCATATATAACATGTTTTTAGACCTCTCGATATTATAGTTATACAAAGGAATTTTTCGTTCATTTTAAAAATGTATTAAAAAAAAATTAAAATAAAATCCCCCAGAAATAGATAAAAATCAAGTTAAACCTTTTATTTCATTATCAAATACTTTTTTCAAATCAACCAAAATTCCCTTTGTACAAATACATATTTAGAGACCTCAACATGTTGTGTTAATGTTGTTTTGTTCCAATGAGGTTCGGAGAGATGTTTCATTTCACTCTGGAAACATGATACCAAGAACAAAACAAGTGTTTGATGTGTTTTCTAAAACAATATAGATAACAGGATCTTAAGAGGTTCTGGACAAATCATTTGATTCTGGACTTGTCATATTTTTTTTCAACGAAATCACATCCAAGGGTTGAATTTTTATTAGCTATTTAGAGAGTGAGTCCTGCCTAGTATTAATTTCAATAAAAAAGTTAAAATAGAACCCTATTTGAGAGTCAATCAAATACTTACATTATATTGATAAATTAAGGCAAATCCTGAAATATTTTTAAAGTGCATTTTTTATGAAATATTATCCAGCAAGTATTTAGATGAAACGGTCTTATTTAAATACAAATCATAACATGATGATATTTTTCATGAAACATTTTTCAATGAAATTCAATTGAAGGGTCAAGATAAAACGAGCTAATTTAGGTGAAAACCCTTACATGATGATGCGTTTTCATAACTTCTTTCATAAAATTCCATCAAGGGGTGAAGATAAAATGATCGAATTTAAGTGATTTAAGGATCACGAGAATATGTTTTCTGTGACAATTAATTTTGATTTGGTATTAGGTCGCGTGTTCGAAAGATCCATATAAGGCCCATAGAACCATATAGGAACGTCATTTTGAATGTCACGTGATAGATCCATATAAGGCTTTTAGAACCATGTATGGAAAGATGAGGGGAAGCCCCTGACACCTGTTTCACGATTTTTATGCACTTCATTATTGTACCGAAGTTTGCCGATTTGATTCGTCATATTTCGGAATCCTGGTGACAATTTTATACTCCATTGGAGTATTTTTGACCTACTTCTTATGACGGAAATTCCCGAACCTTGTTCGGATTAATCCGGATTTTCTGACCTACTTTATCTACCGAGATTTCACGAGTTAACATTCGTCTCATTCCGGAATCCCGGTGACAATTTTATACTCCATTGGAGTATTTTTGATCTACTTTTTCTGGATTTTGCCCTACTTATTATATCTTGACAACAAGCAAATCAAAAAGTTCGACATGAACGGGTCTCGATCAACTAACCTAGACAATGGAAGCCAGGCACGCTAACCATGAGGCCAACGAGCTACCGATATGAGAGAACAAAAGTATTATATATTTATACCGAGCGTCAATTCAAAATGATCCTCACTTTTGTCTCCACTTAAATACGACTCGTCAGTTGTATCCAGAATAGTAGAACGCCTATGGCGCTAGTGAATAACCAAGTCCCAGGTGAGTGGTTCGTATCCCTCCGTGATATACTATTTTTGTTTTATTAAATACGACAGAAAGGAGAAAGGTGTAGGTTGAAAACAAGACGTTAGTTTGTTTCAAAACAGTTTGGAAACATTAATCTCTGATAATTTAAGGTTTTCCACTCCTGAAGGGCCTCTAGATATAATCCACTCAGTAAAAATAAGAGGATCTTAAGAGGTTCTGGACAAATCATTTGATTCTGGACTTGTCATATTTTTTTTTCAACGAAATCACATCCAAGGGTTGAATTTTTATTAGCTATTTAGAGAGCGAGTCCTGCCTAGTATTAATTTCAATAAAAAAGTTAAAATAGAACCCTATTTGAGAGTCAATCTAATACTTACATTACATTGATAAATTAAGGCAAATCCTGAAATATTTTTAAAGTGCATTTTTTTATTAAATATTATCCAGCAAGTATTTAAATGAAACGGTCTTATTTAAATACAAATCATAACATGATATTTTTCATGAAACATTTTTCAATGAAATTCAATTGAAGGGTCAAGATAAAACGAGCTAATTTAGGTGAAAACCCTTACATGATGATGTGTTTTCATAACTTCTTTCATAAAATTCCATCAAGGGGCGAAGATAAAATGATCGAATTTAAGTGATTTACGGATCACGAGAATATGTTTTCTTTGATATTTTCTATGAAATCCCATCCAATGGTCAAGGTAAAATTTTGATTTTGATTTTGATTTGGTCACGTGTTCGAAAGATCCATATAAGGCCCATAGAACCATATAGGAACGTCATTTCGAATGTCACGTGATAGATCCATATAAGGCTTTTTGAACCATTTATGGAAAGATGAGGGGAAGCCCCTGACACCTGTTTCACGATGTTTATGCACTTCATTATTGTACCGAAGTTTGCCGATTCGATTCGTCGTATTTCGGAATCCTGGTGACAATTTTATACTCCATTGGAGTATTTTTGACCTACTTCTTATGACGGAAATTCCCGAACCTTGTTCGGATTAATCCGGATTTTCTGACCTACCTTATCTACCGAGATTTCACGAGTTAACATTCGTCTCATTCCGGAATCCTGGTGACAATTTTATACTCCATTGGAGTATTTTTGATCTACTTTTTCTGGATTTTGCCTTACTTATTATATCTTGACAACAAGCAAATCAAAAAGTTCGACATAAACGGGTCTCGATCAACTAACCTAGACTATGGAAGCCAGGCACGCTAACCATTAGGCCAACGAGCTACCGATATGAAAGAACAAAAGTATTATATATTTATACCGAGCGTCAATTCAAAATGATCCTCACTTTTGTCTCCACTTAAATACGACTCGTCAGTTGTATCCAGAATAGTAGAACGCCTATGGCGCTAGTGAATAACCAAGTCCCAGGAGAGTGGTTCGTATCCCTCCGTGATATACTATTTTTGTTTTATTAAATACGACAGAAAGGAGCAAGATGTAGGTTGAAAACAAGACGTTAGTTTGTTTCAAAACAGTTTGGAAACATTAATCTCTGATAATTTAAGGTTTTCCACTCCTGAAGGGCCTCTAGATCTATGAAATTCAATAATCCACTCAGTAAAAATACGATTTCTCTGCAACCTGATGTCCAATCAAGATCATTCAAATATATATGTGTTCCTGACACGTTTGGGCGTCCGGGAATAAAATTGCTTGTGAAAACTATTTACAAAAGTGTTCCAGAGACCCTTATCTACTTGGCTAAGGTTTTATTTGAAGATACATTGCCTTATTAGCAGGTAGAGGGGCATACAGAACACAGAAGCAAATGCTATGTTGAAAAATTTCTATATTTCAATTTGAACCTGTGTTTACATGTCACGTAGGCCAGTGTTTTATATGGGGATTATATGTACTTTCCTTGTTTACATGAACGTAAATCATTACATGAAATCTGCATTCTTCTGGGTTTAATCTGGGTTTGTATTGTCTTATTGGGGCTTTTCGACTTTAAAACAAACCCTACCTAAATGGATTGTGTCTCGGGAACGTTTTTGTAAATAGTTATTATAAACAATTCTGAAAGAATATCACATATTTTTGTCTTCCCGATTTCAGTCATGAATCACGTCAATTTCTCGTGCAAACATTGGGTAGACGTTGTCATAACCGGATGCCCGAACGTGTCAGGAACATATAGATACTCGAATGATGTTGATTGAACATCAGGGTTGAGAGAAATCGTAATTTTACTGAGTGGCTTCACGAAAAAATAAGCAGCACAACTCGTCAGTTGTATCCAGTTGGAATCCCAGCGTAATGTTTTTAATTATATGGTTGTGCTTTGATTTTACGCTGAAAACATTTATAACTACGTCAACTTTATATTAAAACATTTATTATCTTTTCAGTTGTATTAAAATGTAAAATATGATATATGTCAGCTTATTGCTTTCTGGAGAACAGTCAAGGTTTAAATTTGGTACAATGAATCGGACACTCATGTAAATCGACATGGTTATAACATTGAACTCAATGCAGTATATTAGTTATTTCTATGAATCACAGCGGGATTGGTTTCATTTATATGATTGCCAACTCTGGCGGTTTTTTGTAAATGCTTTTGACCGCTGTAAATGTGAAACTGATACAGTATTATTCAATTGTTTTATGTCTTGGTCACATTTGCTCCGATTTTCACTACGGCGCCCGGCCGATTGAGTATTGTGTTCAGAAATGTATTCAATTTTGAACAAAATACTCGCAGCAAATGTGATCCAGGCATTACACAGCGGTATTTCGAACATACTATTGTTGCTTAACCACGACCTAGCCAATTTTAAAATCATACTCCTTATTTAAATCCAAGTAAACGATCAATGTTTAGGTATTTGGCGTTTGATGATACTATGGCCCTTGGCGAATTATGATTAGATGAACCGAGGTCAACATTAATGTTTCTTGTACAAGGTCACCCCAAGGTCTAAGATAAATATTTAGGTATTTTACGTTTCAAGACCTTTGGACAAATTCGATTCAACGATGTATTAAAGTTAAAATGTATACAGAGATAAAATAGGTTATCTCCTATCGTTTCCTTGTGTATACGTTTATGTCTCTGCGTAATAACGCAGATGCGAGCAGGTAGTTACCAATCTCACCACAAGGTGGCTCGTTCGGGTCAGATAGCATGGCGGGTATGGTAGAAAGTTCCCTTTAACTTAAAGTACATCTGTTTTCGTGGTTTAATTTTCATATCACCCTTAAAATGTATCTAATAGCAATGCAATTAAAATATGTCCAGTGAACGAAAATGCAATACAAGAATAGATATTTCACTTTTTGTGATTTTGTAACAATGGGGTTATTTTTTGTATATGTAACATGGTCATTTTCACATTTTATATTATTACTGTTCATATTAATCAATCCCTATTCATCTCAATATAACAGGTCCCTAAGTAGGTTGTTTGCAGTTTTACTCTTTTAATACCATGTTCACTTTTCACCTTGAGTTATTCAACTATGCAAACTGTGTCAGTTTTATATATCTATTGTTCCCCTATATGGTCTTTCTCACTCACATGTAGCTGAGTTTGCATTGGGTGTTGGCTTGTCAGTAGTTGCTGTAAGAGTTCATGTTGTACATTACAGAGCATTGTATTTTAAACATTGAAGTTTGAAATATACTTTTTTATATATTTTTTAATTTGAAGTTCGAGTTATTTTATTGCCACCCACGGGCCTTCCACACGCCCATTTACATATAACGCTTTGAAACAACTTTAAAAAGTGAGCAATGTCAGTGTTGTGATAATAGAGAATTTTCGTTATAAGTTGTTTCAAAAACTTATACGTATACTTATAGTTTAAAGGGTCTTGTCGAACTAAAATCAATTCAAATTGATTTTCATAATCTGTACCAAGTGGGGCATAACTATTCCCGATATAGTCAAGCTTCATCATCAACTAGGGACTGCGAATACAATGTCCTTTGCTAGTGTCAATTATGAACACGATAAACTAAATTCTAGTTGACGGGTCCTTGTAGTGTACGATAAACAAGACCCTTTAAAGTGAATCACTACACGAACGAGTCGATCATTTCAATGTTCTCATGAAATTATAAGGTCAATTTTTAAGTTTTTACGTATAAAAGGGCCTTTATACGCAGATTATAAACTTACAGAGTTGGATCTCTACATAGTATATGTGTGGACCTACTGACCAGAATGGCTTATTAAAATTAATCCGCTGAATAGGCATAGTATTCAATCAAATAGCTCGACTCATTCATTAGCTGAACTAATTCTCCCTTCGTTATTTCTACAAGGTGATTCAAAACGATCATCTACAAAAAATATATTTGAGAGTAGATAAATCTGTAAAACCCGTGTGCTATATCAGCCTATTTGATTCTAGAAAACACATATGACACAACTAAACATGCTTTACATCAAGGGGGTACGGATGGTATGCCATTGGCCCTTTTTATTACCGTCCTAGGAGATATTTCCCGACGAATTAGGAAATTATGAAACACCTTGTTTATTGGGTTTATAAGTATAAGTATACGTATAAGTTTTTAAAAAACTTATAACGAAAATTCTCTAATAACGCCCCTCATACCTATTTATTACAGGTCGTGTAGACCATTGTTGCCTGATTTATAGCAAAAACATTGACTTTTGCACGTTGATGATGATGATGATGATGCGCCTTTTATAATAGATCTCATATCTTAGAAGCGTATCAGTTCAAAAAATACTAGAAGACCTTACATATTTTGCCATGCACTGCGCCTATTCATTTGGCAATTCAGTTGTAAATTTTATCTTGAAAAAATAAATCTTCCAAATTTGTTGAGTTTTCTTGCAGAAATCGCCTACCCCCCCCCCCCCCCTCCATCCATTTTGTATGATCACAAGGCGTGATTTAAGCTGCTGATATTCTTCTTTAAACGAGTCGGATTTTCAAAATCTATAAGTTGGACTCCCTTTATAGAAGCTTTGAACTGAATTTGCACTGCTTAATGCTGAAATTTTATTGTTTATCCATACATTTTAAGAAAAAATGTATAAAAAAAGATGTTAAAGCCAAATGTTGCCCTAAAAATTCAGAAAATGTAAAAAATTTCGAATTTTCTATGTACAGGCCTTGTTGAAGAAGCTTTAAGAAGCTTAATATGTAAATTATCTAATCAAACACTTCGTCCACCATTTTGAAACACTAATCAATCCAATCTGTGCTAGCGATTCATAGGGCGAGCCAGTGGGATAATGGAGAGGTTAAGCTACCGTATAAAATCCAAGACGCAACTTAAACGTATCAATCGGCCCTATACAAATAAATGTTGAGTTCACACATAAATAGCCGTTCAGCTCTAGTGTTTGTTTAGACTACACCATAGCTTGTAATGATTACATAGTATGCCATTGATGAAGTTCAATAGCTGGTTTTCTAATACATATTTTAAACGAGCTCGTTTCGTAAGATTATTGGAGTTAAATCATGCGTTACATACATCATCTTCTTCAGAAAGAATTATACTTTGCATCGAAATCAAAATTCCAAGGATAGTATTCAACAGACATGAGTATAATGATTCCCGTTGATAGCAACGTGAAAATTTAAAATCTCCCGTTCTAAACACGCAACTTTGAAGTTGAACGGGTATCTGAAGTAGACTAAAGCGATACAATCCTATGTTGATTCAATGTACTTTGCGTTTACGTATACGTTTTGAAAAACCGTATTTGCTTAACCTCTCCATTTCCAGGGTTCGTACACACCTGGAAATGTCAGGGAAATTGACTTGATTTTCCAAGTGCTGGAAATGTCAGGTAATTTTAGGTCAAAAGGGCCAAAGATGACCAGGAATTTTGAAACGGTAGACATGTCAGGGAAATGTCAGGGAAATTTGTATCAGTGTTGAAAAAATAATGTTCCAGAGATTAATGTTTCCAAACTGTTTTGAAACAAACTAACGTCTTGTTTTCAACCTACACCTTGCTCCTTTCTGTCGTATTTAATAAAACAAAAATAGTATATCACGGAGGGATACGAACCACTCTCCTGGGACTTGGTTATTCACTAGCGCCATAGGCGTTCTACTATTCTGGATACAACTGACGAGTCGTATTTAAGTGGAGACAAAAGTGAGGATCATTTTGAATTGACGCTCGGTATAAATATATAATACTTTTGTTCTTTCATATCGGTAGCTCGTTGGCCTAATGGTTAGCGTGCCTGGCTTCCATAGTCTAGGTTAGTTGATCGAGACCCGTTCATGTCGAACTTTTTGATTTGCTTGTTGTCAAGATATAATAAGTAGGGCAAAATCCAGAAAAAGTAGATCAAAAATACTCCAATGGAGTATAAAATTGTCACCAGGATTCCGGAATAATCCGAACAAGGTTCGGGAATTTCCGTCATAAGAAGTAGCTTGTGAAAACTATTTACAAAAGTGTTCCAGAGACGCTGATCTACTTGGCTATGGTTTTACTTGAAGATACATTGCCTAATTAAGCAGGTAGAGGGGCATACAGAACACGGAAGCAAATGCTATGTTGAAAATTTTATATATTTCAATTTGAACCTGTGTTTACATGTCACGTAGGCCAGTGTGTTATATGGGGATTATATGTACTTTACTCGTTTACATGAACGTAAATCATTACATGAAATCTGCATTCTTCTGGGTTTAATCTGGGTTTGTATTGTCTTATTGGGGCTTTTCGACTTTAAAACAAACCCTACATAAATGGATTGTGTCTCGGGAACGTTTTTGTAAATAGTTATTATAAACAATTCTGAAAGAATATCACATATTTTTGTCTCCGATTTCAGTCATGAATTACGTCAATTTCTCGTGCAAACATTGGGTAGACGTTGTCATAACCGGATGCCCGAACGTGTCAGAAACATATAGATACTCGAATGATGTTGATTGAACATCAGGGTGCAGAGAAATCGTAATTTTACTGAGTGGCTTCACGAAAAAATAAGCAGCACTTTAGGCCACCCTAAAAAAACTCGACAGTTGAATCCAGTTGGAATCCCAGCGTAATTTTTTTAATTATATGGTTGTGCTTTGATTTTACGCTGAAAACATTTATAACTACGTCAACTTTATATTAAAACATTTATTATCTTTTCAGTTGTATTAAAATGTAAAATATGATATATGTCAGCTTATTGCTTTCTGGAGAACAGTCAAGGTTTAAATTTGGTACAATGAATCGGACACTCATGTAAATCGACATGGTTATAACATTGAACTCAATGCAGTAAATTAGTTATTTCTATGAATCACAGCGGGATTGGTTTCATTTTATATGATTGCCAACTCTGGCGGTTTTTTGTAAATGCTTTTGACCGCTGTAAATGTGAAACTGATACAGTATTATTCAATTGTTTTATGTCTTGGTCACATTTGCTCCGATTTTCACTACGGCGCCCGGCCGATTGAGTATTGTGTTCAGAAATGTATTCAATTTTGAACAAAATACTCGCAGCAAATGTGATCCAGGCATTACACAGCGGTATTTCAAACATACTATTGTTGCTTAACCACGACCTAGCCAATTTTAAAATCATACTCCTTATTTAAATCCAAGTAAACGATCAATGTCTAGGTATTTGGCGTTTGATAATACTATGGCCCTTGGCGAATTATGATTAGATGAACCGAGGTCAACATTAATGTTTCTCGTTCAAGGTCATCCCAAGGTCAAAGATAAATATTTAGGTATTTTACGTTTCAAGACCTTTGGACAAATTCGATTCAACGATGTATTAAAGTTAAAATGTATACAGAGATAAAATAGGTTATCTCCTATCGTTTCCTTGTGTATACGTTTATGTCTCTGCGTAATAACGCAGATGCGAGCAGGTACAGTAGTTACCAATCTCACCACAAGGTGGCTCATTCGGGTCAGATAGCATGGCGGGTATGGTAGAAAGTTTTCGTGGTTCAATTTTCATATCACCCTTAAAATGTATCTAATAGCAATGCAAATTAAAATATGTCCAGTGAACGAAAATGCAATACAAGAATAGATATTTCACTTTTTGTGATTTTGTAACAATGGGGTTATTTTTTGTATATGTAACATGGTCATTTTCACATTTTATATTATTACTGTTCAAATTAATCAATCCCTATTCATCTCAATATAACAGGTCCCTAAGTAGGTTGTTTGCAGTTTTACTCTTTTAATACCATGTTCACTTTTCACCTTTTATTGAGACCAGTTATTCAACTATGCAAACTGTGTCAGTTTTATATATCTATTGTTCCCCTATATGGTCTTTCTCACTCACATGTAGCTGAGTTTGCATTGGGTGTTGGCTTGTCAGTAGTTGTTGTAAGAGTTCATGTTGTACATTACAGAGCATTGTATTTTGAACATTGAAGTTTGAAATATACTATTTTATATATATTTTAATTTGAAGTTCGAGTTATTTTATTGCCACCCACGGGCCTTCCACACGCCCATTTACATATAACGCATTGAAACAACTTTAAAAAGTGAGCAATGTCAGTGTTGTGATAGTAGAGAATTTTCGTTATAAGTTTTTTAAAAGTTTATACGTATACTTATACTTATAAACCCAATAAACAAGGTGTTTCATAATTTCCTAATTCGTCGGGAAATATCTCCTAGGACGGTAATAAAAAGGGCCAATGGCATACCATCCGTACCCCCTTGATGTAAAGCATGTTTAGTTGTGTCATATGTGTTTTCTAGAATCAAATAGGCTGATATAGCACATGGGTTTTACAGATTTATCTACTCTCAAATATATTTTTTGTAGATGATCGTTTTGAATCACCTTGTAGAAATAACGAAGGGAGAATTAATTCAGCTAATGAATGAGTCGAGCTGTTTGATTGGATACTATAATGCCTATTCAGCCGATTAATTTTATCAAGCCATTCTGGTCAGTAGGTCCACACATATACTATGCGGAGATCTAACTCTGTAAGTTTATAATCTGCGTATAAAGGCCCTTTTATACGTAAGAACTTAAAAATTGACCTTATAATTTCATGAGAACATTGAAATGATCGACTCGTTCGTGTAGTGATTCACTTTAAAGGGTCTTGTTTATTGTACAGGGCGTCAAATAAGTCTGTTCTCCCCCCTTAACTTTTTTAATTCAGAGATAACATAGGGTTGGGATATATCATCTTAAAGGGAATTTAATTTGCTGATCACACACCAAATTTCAGAGTGATTGGTTAATTTCCAATTTTTTAGAGTATTTTTAGTGATGTCCATATTTCACTTTTTTAATAGCCTGTATGTCTCCCCCAACAGACCGGAGGGCCTCAATTCTATGAGGATATGATCCTGTATAAATCATTCAGAACATTTGATTTAAGGTGTTATCAACTATTTTGTGATGAATGATGCCCCTGCTTCAAAGGGTCTCCTGAATGTAACACATTTTACTCTGTAATGATATTGAGAAACATTGAAATCACCCAATGTTGACATTGTCACTGCAGTATCAACTTTTCACTTTTCATTCACTATACCTGGTAATTTTGCTTGTTTTGACGTAATCAAAGGTCAACTACAACCTTACAAGAAACATTGTAGGAATTTCATTAGGAGGAGTTTATGTTTGATTTTTTGAGGGTGATCAGCATTTTCCACGAGCTTCAAAATGATATATGGGAAAGTATGATCAATTTAAAGATAAAAAAGTTAATGGGGGAGAACAGACTTATTTGACACCCTGTACACTACAAGGACCCGTCAACTAGCATTTAGTTTATCGTGTTCATAATTGACACTAGCAAAGGACATTGTATTCGCAGTCCCTAGTTGATGATTGAGCTTGACTATATCGGGAATAGTTATGCCCCACTTGGTACAGATTATGAAAATCAATTTGAATTGATTTTAGTTCGACAAGACCCTTTAAACTATAAGTATACGTATAAGTTTTTGGAACAACTTATAACGAAAATTCTCTAGTAACGCCGCTCATACCTATTTATTACAGGTCGTGTAGACCATTGTTGCCTGATTTATAGCAAAAACATTGACTTTTGCACGTTGATGATGATGATGATGATGATGATGCGCCTTTTATAAACAGAATCTTAAGAGGTTCTGGACAAATCATTTGATTCTGGACTTGTCATATTTTTTGTTCTACGAAATCACATCCAAGGGTTGAATTTTTATTAGCTATTTAGAGAGTATTAATTTCATTTAAAAAGTTAAAATAGAACCCTATTTGAGAGTCAATCTAATACTTACATTACATTGATAAATTAAGGCAAATCCTGAAATATTTTTGATTGCATTTTTTATGAAATATTATCCAAGTATTTAGATGAAACGGTCTTATTTAAATACAAATCATAACATGAAGATATTTTTCATGTAACAATTTTTAATGAAGTTCAATTAAAGGGTCAAGATAAAACGAGGTAATTTAGGTGAAAACCCTTACATGATGATGTGTTTTCATAACTTCTTTCATAAAATTCCATCAAGGGGTGAAGATAAAATGATCGAATTTAAGTGATTTATGGATCACGAGAATATGTTTTCTTGGATATTTTCTATGAAATCCCATCCAATGGTCAAGGTAAAATTTTGATTTTGATTTGGTATATTTGGTCACGTGTTCGAAAGATCCATATAAGGCCCATAGAACCATATAGGAACGTCATTTTGAATGTCACGTGATAGATCCATATATGGGTTTTGGAACCATTTCGGGAAAGATGAGGGGAAGTCCCTGACACCTGTTTCACGATTTTTATGCACTTCATTATTGTACCGAAGTTTGCCGATTTGATTCGTCGTATTTCGGAATCCTGGTGACAATTTTATACTCCACTTGGAGTATTTTTGATCTACTTCTTATGACGAAAATTCCCGAACCTTGTTCGGATTAATCCGGATTTTCTGACCTACTTTATCTTCCGAGATTTCACGAGTTAACATTCGTCTCATTTCGGATTCCTGGTGACAATTTTATACTCCATTGGAGTATTTTTGATCTACTTTTTCTGGATTTTGCCCTACTTATTATATCTTGACAACAAGCAAATCAAAAAGTTCGACATGAACGGGTCTCGATCAACTAACCTAGACTATGGAAGCCAGGCACGCTAACCATATGAAAGAACCAGCTACCGATATGAAAGAACAAAAGTATTATATATTTATACCGAGCGTCAATTCAAAATGATCCTCACTTTTGTCTCCACTTAAATACGACTCGTCAGTTGTATCCAGAATAGTAGAACGCCTATGGCGCTAGTGAATAACCAAGTCCCAGGTGAGTGGTTCGTATCCCTCCGTGATATACTATTTTTGTTTTATTAAATACGACAGAAAGGAGCAAGGTGTAGGTTGAAAACAAGACGTTAGTTTGTTTCAAAACAGTTTGGAAACATTAATCTCTGGAACATTATTTTTTCAACACTGATACAAATTTCCCTGACATTTCCCTGACATGTCTACCGTTTCGAAATTCCCGGTCATCTTTGGCCCTTTTGACCTAATTTTAAAATTACCTGACATTTCCAGCACTTGGAAAATCAAGCCAATTTCCCTGACATTTCCAGGTGTGTATGAACCCTCGGAATATCCCACTGGCTCGCCCTATGAATCGCTAGCACAGATTGGATTGATTAGTGTTTCAAAATGGTGGACGAAGTGTTTGATTAGATAATTTACATATTAAGATTCTTAAAGGGGCAACAAGGCCTGTACATAGAAAAATCGAAATTTTTTACATTTTCTGAATTTTTAGGGCAACATTTGGCTTTAACATCTTTTTTTATACATTTTTTCTTAAAATGTATGGATAAACAATAAAATTTCAGCATTAAGCAGTGCAAATTCAGTTCAAAGCTTCTATAAAGGGAGTCCAACTTATAGATTTTGAAAATCCGACTCGTTTAAAGAAGAATCAGCAGCTTAAATCACGCCTTGTGATCATACAAAATGGATGGAGGGGGGGGGGGTAGGCGATTTCTGCAAGAAAACTCAACAAATTTGGAAGATTTATTTTTTCAAGATAAAATTTACAACTGAATTGCCAAATGAATAGGCGCAGTGCATGGCAAAATATGTAAGGTCTTCTAGTATTTTTTGAACTGATACGCTTCTAAGATATGAGATCTATTATAAAAGGCGCATCATAATCATCATCATCATCAACGTTCAAAAGTCAATGTTTTTGCTATAAATCAGGCAACAATGGTCTACACGACCTGTAATAAATAGGTATGAGGGGCGTTATTAGAGAATTTTCGTTATAAGTTTTTTAAAAACTTATACGTATACTTATACTTATAAACCCAATAAACAAGGTGTTTCATAATTTCCTAATTCGTCGGGAAATATCTCCTAGGACGGTTATAAAAAGGGCCAATGGCATACCATCCGTACCCCCTTGATGTAAAGCATGTTTAGTTGTGTCATATGTGTTTTCTAGAATCAAATAGGCTGATATAGCACACGGGTTTTACAGATTTATCTACTCTCAAATATATTTTTTGTAGATGATCGTTTTGAATCACCTTGTAGAAATAACGAAGGGAGAATTAGTTCAGCTAATGAATGAGTCGAGCTATTTGATTGGATACTATGCCTATTCAGCCGATTAATTTTAATAAGCCATTCTGGTCAGTAGGTCCACACATATACTATGCGGAGATCCAACTCTGTAAGTTTATAATCTGCGTATAAAGGCCCTTTTATACGTAAAAACTTAAAAATTGACCTTATAATTTCATGAGAACTTTGAAATGATCGACTCGTTTGTGTAGTGATTCACTTTAAAGGGTCTTGTTTATCGTACACTACAAGGACCCGTCAACTAGAATTTAGTTTATCGTGTTCATAATTGACACTAGCAAAGGACATTGTAATCGCAGACCCTAGTTGATGATGAAGCTTGACTATATCGGGAATAGTTATGCCCCACTTGGTACAGATTATGAAAATCAATTTGAATTGATTTTAGTTCGACAAGACCCTTTAAACTATAAGTATACGTATAAGTTTTTGAAACAACTTATAACGAAAATTCTCTATTATCACAACACTGACATTGCTCACTTTTTAAAGTTGTTTCAAAGCGTTATATGTAAATGGGCGTGTGGAAGGCCCGTGGGTGGCAATAAAATAACTCGAACTTCAAATTAAATTATATATAAAATAGTATACTTCAAACTTCAATGTTTAAAATACAATGCTCTGTAATGTACAACATGAACTCTTACAGCAACTACTGACAAGCCAACACCCAATGCAAACTCAGCTACATGTGAGTGAGAAAGACCATATAGGGGAACAATAGATATATAAAACTGACACAGTTTGCATAGTTGAATAACTCAAGGTGAAAAGTGAAGATGGTATTAAAAGAGTAAAACTGCAAACAACCTACTTAGGGACCTGTTATATTGAGATGAATAGGGATTGATTAATACGAACAGTAATAATATAAAATGTGAAAATGACCATGTTACATATACAAAAAATAACCCCATTGTTACAAAATCACAAAAAGTGAAATATCTATTCTTGTATTGCATTTTCGTTCACTGGACATATTTTAATTGCATTGCTATTAGATACATTTTAAGGGTGATATGAAAATTGAACCACGAAAACAGATGTACTTTAAGTTAAAGGGAACTTTCTACCATACCCGCCATGCTATCTGACCCGAACGAGCCACCTTGTGGTGAGATTGGTAACTACCTGCTCGCATCTGCGTTATTACGCAGAGACAAAAACGTATACACAAGGAAACGATGGGAGATAACCTATTTTATCTCTGTATACATTTTAACTTTAATACATCGTTGAATCGAATTTGTCCAAAGGTCTTGAAACGTAAAATACCTAAATATTTATCTTAGACCTTGGGATGACCTTGTACAAGAAACATTAATGTTGACCTCGGCTCATCTAATCATAATTCGCCAAGGGCCATAGTATCATCAAACGCCAAATACCTAGACATTGATCGTTTACTTGGATTTAAATCAGGAGTATGATTTTAAAATTGGCTATGTCGTGGTTAAGCAACAATAGTATGTTCGAAATACCGCTGTGTAATGCCTGGATCACATTTGCTGCGAGTATTTTGTTCAAAATTGAATACATTTCTGAACACAATACTCAATCGGCCGGGCGTTGAGTGAAAATCGGAGCAAATGTGACCAAGACATAAAACAATTGAATAATACTGTATCAGTTTCACATTTACAGCGGTCAAAAGCATTTACAAAAAAAACCGCCAGAGTTGGCAATCATATAAAATGAAACCAATCCCGCTGTGATTCATAGAAATAACTAATTTACTGCATTGAGTCCAATGTTATAACCATGTCGATTTACATGAGTGTCCGATTCATTGTACCAAATTTAAACCTTGACTGTTCTCCAGAAAGCAATAAGCTGACATATATCATATTTTACATTTTAATACAACTGAAAAGATAATAAATGTTTTAATATAAAGTTGACGTAGTTATAAATGTTTTCAGCGTAAAATCAAAGCACAACCATATAATTAAAAACATTACGCTGGGATTCCAACTGGATACAACTGACGAGTTGTATTTAGGTGGCCTAAAGTGCTGCTTATTTTTTCGTGAAGCCACTCAGTAAAATTACGATTTCTCTCAACCCTGATGTTCAATCAACATCATTCGAGTATCTATATGTTCCTGACACGTTCGGGCATCCGGTTATGACAACGTCTACCCAATGTTTGCACGAGAAATTGACGTAATTCATGACTGAAATCGGGAAGACAAAAATATGTGATATTCTTTCAGAATTGTTTATAATAACTATTTACAAAGACGTTCCCGAGACACAATCCATTTAGGTAGAGTTTGTTTTAAAGTCGAAAAGCCCCAATAAGACAATACAAACCCAGATTAAACCCAGAAGAATGCAGATTTCATGTAATGATTTACGTTCATGTAAACAAGTAAAGTACATATAATCCCCATATAAAACACTGGCCTACGTGACATGTAAACACAGGTTCAAATTGAAATATAGAAAATTTTCAACATAGCATTTGCTTCTGTGTTCTGTATGCCCCTCTACCTGCTAATAAGGCAATGTATCTTCAAATAAAACCTTAGCCAAGTAGATAAAGGTCTCTGGAACACTTTTGTAAATAGTTTTCACAAGCAATTTTATTCCCGGACGCCCAAACGTGTCAGGAACACATATATATTTGAATGATCTTGATTGGACATCAGGTTGCAGAGAAATCGTATTTTTACTGAGTGGATTATTGAATTTCATAGATCTAGAGGCCCTTCAGGAGTGGAAAACCTTAAATTATCAGAGATTAATGTTTCCAAACTGTTTTGAAACAAACTAACGTCTTGTTTTCAACCTACACCTTGCTCCTTTCTGTCGTATTTAATAAAACAAAATATAGTATATCACGGAGGGATACGAACCACTCACCTGGGACTTGGTTATTCACTAGCGCCATAGGCGTTCTACTATTCTGGATACAACTGACGAGTCGTATTTAAGTGGAGACAAAAGTGAGGATCATTTTGAATTGACGCTCGGTATAAATATATAATACCTTTGTTCTTTCATATCGGTAGCTCGTTGGCCTAATGGTTAGCGTGCCTGGCTTCCATAGTCTAGGTTAGTTGATGGAGACCCGTTCATGTCGAACTTTTTGATTTGCTTGTTGTCAAGATATAATAAGTAGGGCAAAATCCAGAAAAAGTAGATCAAAAATACTCCAATGGAGTATAAAATTGTCACCAGGATTCCGGAATGAGACGAATGTTAACTCGTGAAATCTCGGTAGATAAGGTAGGTCAGAAAATCCGGATTAATCCGAACAAGGTTCGGGAATTTCCGTCATAAGAAGTAGGTCAAAAATACTCCAATGGAGTATAAAATTGTCACCAGGATTCCGAAATACGACGAATCGAATCGGCAAACTTCGGTACAATAATGAAGTGCATAAAAATCGTGAAACAGGTGTCAGGGGCTTCCCTCATCTTTCAATAAATGGTTCTAAAAGCCTTATATGGATCTATCACGTGACATTCAAAATGACGCTCCTATATGGTTCTATGGGCCTTATATGGATCTTTCGAACACGTGACCAAATCAAAATCAAAATCAAAATTTTACCTTGACCATTGGATGGGATTTCATAGAAAATATCAAAGAAAACATATTCTCGTGATCCTTAAATCACTTAAATTCGATCATTTTATCTTCACCCCTTGATGGAATTTTATGAAAGAAGTTATGAAAACACATCATCATGTAAGGGTTTTCACCTAAATTAGCTCGTTTTATCTTGACCCTTCAATTGAATTTCATTGAAAAATGTTTCATGAAAAATATCATGTTATGATTTGTATTTAAATAAGACCGTTTCATTTAAATACTTGCTGGATAATATTTCATTAAAAAACGCACTTTAAAAATATTTCAGGATTTGCCTTAATTTATCAATGTAATGTAAGTATTAGATTGACTCTCAAATAGGGTTCTATTTTAACTTTTTTTATTGAAATTAATACTAGACAGGACTCGCTCTCTAAATAGCTAATAAAAATTCAACCCTTGGATGTGATTTCGTTGAAAAAAAAATATGACAAGTCCAGAATCAAATGATTTGTCCAGAACCTCTTAAGATCCTGTTGATTTTGATTTGGTATTAGGTCACGTGTTCGAAAGATCCATATAAGGCCCATAGAACCATATAGGGACGTCATTTTGAATGTCAAGTGATAGATCCATATAAGGCTTTAAGAACCACGTCGGGAAAGATGAGGGGAAGCCCCTGACACCTGCCATTTCGGTTTTTATGCACTTCATTATTGTACCGAAGTTTGCCGATTTGATTCGTCGTATTTCGGAATCCTGGTGACAATTTTATACTCCATTTGAGTATTTTTGACCTACTTCTTATGACAGAAATTCCCGAACCTTGTTCGGATTAATCCGGATTTTCTGACCTACTTTATCTACCGAGATTTCACGAGTTAACATTCGTCTCATTCCGGAATCCTGGTGACAATTTTATACTCCATTGAGTATTTTTGATCTACTTTTTCTGGATTTTGCCCTACTTATTATATCTTGACAACAAGCAAATCAAAAAGTTCGACATGAACGGGTCTCGATCAACTAATCTAGACAATGGAAGCCAGGCACGCTAACCATGAGGCCAACGAGCTACCGATATGAGAGAACAAAAGTATTATATATTTATACCGAGTGTCAATTCAAAATGATCCTCACTTTTGTCTCCACTTAAACAAAACAGTTTGGAAACATTAATATCTGATAATTTAAGGTTTTCCACTCCTGAAGGGCCTCTAGGTCTATGAAATTCAATAATCCACTCAGTAAAAATACGATTTCTCTGCAACCTGATGTCCAATCAAGATCATTCAAATATATATGTTTTACTGACACGTTTGGGCGTCCATGAATAAAATTGCTTGTGAAAACTATTTACAAAAGTGTTCCAGAGACTCTAATCTACTTGGCTAAGGTTTTATTTGAAGATACATTGCCTTATTAAGCAGGTAGAGGGGCATACAGAACACGGAAGCAAATGCTATGTTGAAAATTTTCTATATTTCAATTTGAACCTGTGTTTACATGTCACGTAGGCCAGTGTTTTATATGGGGATTATATGTACTTTACTTGTTTACATGAACGTAAATCATTACATGAAATCTGCATTCTTCTGGGTTTAATCTGGGTTTGTATTGTCTTATTGGGGCTTTTCGACTTTAAAACAAACCCTATCTAAATGGATTGTGTCTCGGGAACGATTTTGTAAATAGTTATTATAAACAATTCTGAAAGAATATCACATATTTTTGTCTTCCCGATTTCAGTCATGAATTACGTCAATTTCTCGTACAAACATTGGGTAGACGTTGTCATAACCGGATGCCCGAACGTGTCAGGAACATATAGATACTCGAATGATGTTGATTGAACATCAGGTTGCAGAGAAATCGTAATTTTACTGAGTGGCTTCACGAAAAAATAAGCAGCACTTTAGGCCACCTTAAATACAACTCGTCAGTTGTATCCAGTTGGAATCCCAGCGTAATTGTTTTAATTATATGTTTGTGCTTTGATTTTACGCTGAAAACATTTATAACTACGTCAACTTTATAATAAAACATTTATTAACTTTTCAGTTGTATTAAAATGTAAAATATGATATTTGTCAGCTTATTGCTTTCTGGAGAACAGTAAAGGTTTAAATTTGGTACAATGAATCGGACACTCATGTAAATCGACATGGTTATAACATTGAACTCAATGCAGTAAATTAGTTATTTCTATGAATCACAGCGGGATTGGTTTCATTTTATATGATTGCCAACTCTGGCGTTTTTTTGTAATTGCTTTTGACTGCTGTAAATGTGAAACTGATACAGTATTATTCAATTGTTTTATGTCTTGGTCACATTTGCTCCGATTTTCACTACGGCGCCCGGCCGATTGAGTATTGTGTTCAGAAATGTATTTTGAACAAAATACTCGCAGCAAATGTGATCCAGGCATTACACAGCGATATTTCGAACATACTATTGTTGCTTAACCACGACCTAGCCAACTCCTTATTTAAATCCAACGATAGGAGCTCATGGAAAGTATACATTTTAACTTTTATACATCTTTACAAATACTAGAAATCTACATGTTCGAGTGGATCACGAAAGGTCCCCATATAGCAGCAGCCTCCATAAAATGCAAAATACCTGTATTGATAACTTGACTTTGACTGATTTTTGAATTGAGATGAACTTGTTGAAACCTCGTGAAACGCCAGTTACTAGTACCTAGATGTGACCTTGAAATAACGTTTGCCAATACACATTGACTTTGACCTTAGGTCACCTAATCATGTGTCGTCAAGGGCCATTGTAGCCCTCAAGGTCCTTTCAACGCCAAATACTTAGATATTAATTTTTGATCTTGAAACAAACTTGACCCAGTAACATTGGCCTTGAACTCAGTTCACCTAATCGTTGGTTGCCAAGGGTCACAGCAGCCCAAAGGACTTTAAATCACCAAATACATAGATATTGATATTTTACATAGGAATGACCTTGACTTCAGGTCACCTAATCATGCCTCATCAAGGGTCGAATCTCAGACCAAGGGTAAAAAACGCGTAAACCTAGATATTGACATTTTAAAGAGAGAATCGGATCTAGCAAGCAGTCTAACAAAAAAATTGTTTCAATTTTAGAATATTTCTGGCTTATGTCATTCCTTTTCATGTCTATTATCTAAAAATCCCAAAACTGCACACTTTATTTCAGGAAAACTAAAGAGTTTACAACAATGACTTTTGTATATTTCTTCTATAAGAATGGTTACTTATAATTTACAATTTTGCACTTTTAATCTATTATAACTTCATCAATTTCTAACATATCGTAAATATTTTGTGAGATATTGTATTTGAGATTGCAAGGAATAGATAAGTACGTCAATTGTACATGTTGCTTGTAATTTTGTCACCTCCATATATCTGATTCTGCCTTTAACCTAGAATGACTTTGACCTCTGACCTTAGTAGAACGCTCACTGGCCCATCAAGTATGAGGGCAAAAGGAGATGTCGAGACCTACTATAAAAGCATGTTTGGTCTGTCTGTCATTTTGTCTGTCTGTCGGGACATCTCCTTCTACACCATTTAACCTTAGTAAGTTGGTCTGCGAAGGTCAGAGTTCATTCAAAGGTAAATCAATGTCTAGGTATTTGGCGTTTGATGATACTATGGCCCTTGGCGAATTATGATTAGATGAACCGAGGTCAACATTAATGTTTCTTGTACAAGGTCATCCCAAGGTCAAAGATAAATATTTAGGTATTTTACGTTTCAAGACCTTTGGACAAATTCGATTCAATTCAAGAATCGGTCAAGGTCAAAAAATCAATATACAGGTATTTTATATTTTTTGTAACGATGTGTTAAAGTTAAAATGTATACAGAGATAAAATAGGTTAGCTCCTATCGTTTCCTTGTGTATACGTTTATGTCTCTGCGTAATAACGTAGATGCGAGCAGGTAGTTACCAATCTCACCACAAGGTGGCTCGTTCGGGTCAGATGGCATGGCAGGTATGGTAGAAAGTTCCCTTAAACTTAAAGTACATCTGTTTTCGTGGTTCAATTTTCATATCACCCTTAAAATGTATCTAATAGCAATGCAAATTAAAATATGTCCAGTGAACGAAAATGCAATTCAAGAATAGATATTTCACTTTTTGTGATTTTGTAACAATGGGGTTATTTTTTGTATATGTAACATGGTCATTTTCACATTTTATATTATTACTGTTCATATTAATCAATCCCTATTCATCTCAATATAACAGGTCCCTAAGTAGGTTGTTTGCAGTTTTACTCTTTTAATACCATGTTCACTTTTATTGAAACCAGTTATTCAACTATGCAAACTGTGTCAGTTTTATATATCTATTGTTCCATTATATGGTCTTTCTCACTCACATGTGGCTGAGTTTGCATTGGGTGTTGGCTTGTCAGTAGTTGTTGTAAGAGTTCATGTTGTACATTACAGAGCATTGTATTTTGAACATTGAAGTTTGAAATATACTATTTTATATATACTTTAATTTGAAGTTCGAGTTATTTTATTGCCACCCACGGGCCTTCCACACGCCCATTTACATATAACGCATTGAAACAACTTTAAAAAGTGAGCAATGTCAGTGTTGTGATAATAACGCCCCTCATACCTTTTTATTACTGGTCGTGTAGACCATTGTTGCCTGATTTATAGCAAAAACATTGACTTTTGCACGTTGATGATGATGTGCCTTTTATAATAGATCTCATATTAGAAGCGTATCAGTTCAAAAAAATACTAGAAGACCTTACATTTTTTGCCATGCACTGCGCCTATTCATTTGGCAATTCAGTTGTACATTTTATCTTGAAAAAAATAAATCTTCCAAATTTGTTGAGTTTTCTTGCAGAAATCGCCTACCCCCCTCCATCCATTTTGTATGATCACCGGGCGTGATTTAAGCTGCTGATATTCTTCTTTAAACGAGTCGGATTTTCAAAAATCTATAAGTTGGAGTCCCTTTATAGAAGCTTTGAACTGAATTTGCACTGCTTAATGCTGAAATTTTATTGTTTATCCATACATTTTAAGAAAAAATGTATAAAAAATATGTTAAGCCAAATGTTGCGCCTAAAAATTCAGAAAATGTAAAAAATCAATCCAATCTGAGCTAGCGATTCATAGGGCGAGCCATTGGGATATTTCCAGGGTTCGTACACACCTGGAAATGTCAGGGAAATTGACTTGATTTTCCAATGCTGGAAATGTCAGGTAATTTTAAAATTAGGTCAAAAGGGCCAAAGATGACCGGGAATTTTGAAACGGTAGATATGTCAGGGAAATGTCAGGGAAATTTGTATCAGTGTTGAAAAAATAATGTTCCAGAAAAAAAAATTAGGACTATGACAGGATATCGATGAAATCCAAAATGTAATATTTAGTTGATTCCACAGGCTAAAGTATGAAAACGTATTACATATATCTAAAAATTTTACACTGTCTTGATTAATGAATTTCATAGATCTAGAGGCCCTTCAGGAGTGGAAAACCTTACATTATCAGAGATTAATGTTTCCAAACTGTTTTGAAACAAACTAACGTCTTGTTTTCAACCTACACCTTGCTCCTTTCTGTCGTATTTAATAAAACAAAAATAGTATATCAATGAGGGATACGAACCACTCACCTGGGACTTGTTTATTCACTAGCGCCATAGGCGTTCTACTATTCTGGATACAACTGACGAGTCGTATTTAAGTGGAGACAAAAGTGAGGATCATTTTGAATTGACGCTCGGTATAAATATATAATACTTTTGTTCTCTCATATCGGTAGCTCGTTGGCCTCATGGTTAGCGTGCCTGGCTTCCATTGTCTAGGTTAGTTGATCGAGACCCGTTCATGTCGAACTTTTTGATTTGCTTGTTGTCAAGATATAATAAGTAGGGCAAATTCCAGAAAAAGAAGATCAAAAATACTCCAATGGAGTATAAAATTGTCACCAGGATTCTGGAATGAGACGAATGTTAACTCGTGAAATCTCGGTAGATAAAGTAGGTCAGAAAATCCGGATTAATCCGAACAAGGTTCGGGAATTTCCGTCATAAGAAGTAGGTCAAAAATACTCCAATGGAGTATAAAATTGTCACCAGGATTCCGAAGTACGACGAATCGAATCGACAAACTTCGGTACAATAATGAAGTGCATAAAAACCGAAATGACAGGTGTCAGGGGCTTCCCCTCATCTTTCCCGACGTGGTTCTTAAAGCCTTATATGGATCTATCACGCGACATTCAAAATGACGTTCCTATATGGTTCTATGGGCCTTATATGGATCTTTCGAACACGTGACCTAATACCAAATCAAAATCAAAATTTTACCTTGACCATTGGATGGGATCTCATAGAAAATATCAAAGAAAACATATTCTCGTGATCCTTAAATCACTTAAATTCGATCATTTTATCTTCACCCCTTGATGGAATTTTATGAAAGAAGTTATGAAAACACATCATCATGTAAGGGTTTTCACCTAAATTAGCTCGTTTTATCTTGACCCTTCAATTGAATTTCATTGAAAAATGTTTCATGAAAAATATCATCATGTTATGATTTGTATTTAAATAAGACCGTTTCATCTAAATACTTGCTGGATAATATTTCATAAAAGATGCACTTTAAAAATATTTCAGGATTTGCCTTAATTTATCAATGTAATGTAAGTATTAGATTGACTCTCAAATAGGGTTCTATTTTAACTTTTTTTATTGAAATTAATACTAGGCAGGACTCACTCTCTAAATAGCTAATAAAAATTCAACCCTTGGATGTGATTTCGTTGAAAAAAAAATATGACAAGTCCAGAATCAAATGATTTGTCCAGAACCTCTTAAGATCCTGTTTTTGGATGAAAGCTACAGAGCCTTCTGTAAAGGAATGCTATAGAAATCAAATGAATGCATAGTATTTTACTGTTCGGTTTAGATTAAAAACATAAGCTTTAATGGCAACATTGGCTGTATACCTCCATTGAAAACATTCTGTTTATTGTTGACCTCGACTGATATCATGTATCCACGCTGGATCGTATTAGCAGTATTCATTATTTTCCGAACAATGTTTATAGGTCCAGGAGCTTAAGCAGGAACTGTTGGAGTCAAAAAACAAGCTGAAAGATGTTGAGCTGAAATTTAAGACTAAGGTATTTAGACGAATGATTTGCAAAAAATACAGATCTTTCTTCAAATTTAAATTCTCTCAAAGACGTAGAAATGACATTATGAGATTGTTATACTAGAGTTGTGTAACTGTTATAATTGCATTTGGGGCACATACATACAACAGTTAAACTTACTGTTAAACTGCAGGTTCGAGATGTTTCCTCCAAGATGAAAACACAACAAAATGAGCTGTTAGCAGCAAATAATAACCTGACAAAAGAAAAGAAGAAATTAGAGGCAGAGGTACTTAATTATATATTTTGGATTTTTTTTTTTCGTTTAAAGCCATTCGAAAAGACTATACATTCATTTAGTTTCTATGACATTCTTTAAAATAATAAAAAAATTAAATAAATTGTTGTTTTAGGTTAAGGATCTTTCTTCGAAGGTCAAATCCCTTCAACGGAAACTGGCAGAGTCGAGTAAAAATAACTAGACATGTAAATTGAACAAG
>CAIIXF020000040.1:0-27132 GCA_903813345.2 Owenia fusiformis
GAAGACCAGCACTCATATCACAATTATTCCTATGGTTTCATTTATCGTGAAGTGTATTTAAGACAAAGTTGAAGACAAAATAGTCAGAAAAATAAATTTCAATTAGTTTTGATATCATTTTAGATGAGATTTATTTTACTCATTGGGCGATCTAATAGTAAATGAAGTTTTCGCGCGAAAAGTGCCCTGCTTTGACGTCATCGATTTTCACCGACCAATCAGCGCAGCGGTCAAATGAGTACACTTTGGACTTTGGGGAAAGGTGAATAAGGACAAACTTTGAGAAACTTTTCAATCACAAAACCTGCCACTGACTTTATACATGAGAAAGTTCCCTGAAAATGACATTGAATTTATGGTAATTCCCTTTGTTTGTTTGTGAACTAGTCTTTTGTAGCTTATGCAGGGAGAGGTTATGACAAGCATTTAACACTTGAAGCAATTGATCAGTTTTAGGAACCCTATTCAAATTACAAAGGGAAAGAAACTATTAAATTTATGGTAGGCCTCTTCCCTTGTTTCTTGTGAACTTGTCTTTTGTAGCTTATGGAGGAAGAGCTTCTGAATTTTTGTGTATTCTTTAATGGAGTCATGTTATTTCACCAGTTAGTATTCACCAGTTAGTATTCACCAGTTAGTATTCACCAGTTAGTACTGCACGGGAGGAGGCCATTTACAAGGACAGAAGAATTCAAGACTTTTGTCACTGTCGCGAAAACCTACAGATACAGCCTACTAACAAATGTCCCATATGATGGGAATTGCTTTTTCCATAGTGTAAACGCCCCGCCGCCCTATAAAGATGGAGCAAAAGGATTAAGGAAAGCCATTATAGATTACTGTAGATGTGGAGGAAATCTTAATTTTTGTTTTTAATTTTGTGAATTTGCCGATATGCAAACATGTTGATTCATGCCTTCCACTATTTTTCAGAAACTGTTTCGCATCTTAGGAAATTCATGATATTTGTTTTGTAAATAATTGTTTGTAAATAACTGCTTGTATAATATTTTTAAAAGAAGCTCTTCTTCTTCCTGACAAAAATCACTATTTTTAGACCAATGTCAGACATCAGAGGCTTCACCTATCAAGTTCTGATAGAGTTGACCAGCAATATTGAGTCCCAAGAGATCCGCAGACTCTCCAATACTGATAATGGACCGGAGCACCAAAGAGCATCTACAACAGATGATGTTCAAGGATTCTTTTCAATTACTAGAAGGATGCTTGGAGGAGCCTTTACCCTCAAGGACTTCAGGAGACAGTGGAGAAAGATTTCAAGGTACATGTAATATATTATTACAGTAGAATGCAAGAGGAACATACTTTGGACCACAAAAAAGGTTCCACTTGTGAAGTGTTCAACTTAGCAGGTTCTATTGTATATATATTGTATAAAATAAAGGTATAACAATAACAAAACAGACCTGTTTATTGAAATATTACCTCAACTCGCTGTGTCATTTAGATTGGCATTCTGTTGTATCCATTTCTTTTGAACAGTTTTTGTAAGCACCAGCGCCATAGGGGAAAAAGGGTAGGGTGCTTCCTCTGGTGTGTCTGAGCATTAATATCAGCTGTCTCTAGTCAGATCGACTAACAAAACAACCTTTTTTGGCGTTGTCGTGTTGGCTGAGAGGACTTGAAGACTTATAAAAATCAACAACATATGGCAACAAATACATTGTTGCTACAAGTATCCATGCTCATTCTAGAAAAATAAGCTGTGACATCATAACAATGAAGCTTTGTTGCCAAAATATCTATGTATATTCAACAATATTGTTGTGACACCATAAGCGAAAGATGAAATACTAGGCTACTGTAAAAGTATGCCATAATACAAAATCATTTGAGAAAAGCTTTCTTGTACTCATACATGAGCAATATCGTCCATTCTTAACTCGATAAAGAAGAATTATCAAAGCTCAGATGGGACGACCTTGCACAAGAACCTCTATATTGTATTCTTTCCAATTTATTTAAAGTATACAATCCTAAACAAGACACTGTATTATGCACACGTGTACAAATACCTGTGAAACATGGGTTTGCCTATACTGTTAACGGACTGTTAACAAATCTCAAGGTTGTCAATTTGCCTCGAAGTAGATTGCCAGTACATGAACTACCCTGGCCAGTTTGGTGTAGCTGTGGAAAGGCCAGCTTGGTGTAGCTGTGGAGAGGCCAACATCTGTTCACGGACTGCAACTAAAGAACTTTGATGCTCCAAAAATTGTGAACCAGGATAGCAAAACAACAGCATTTTACAACAACATTTGCGAAAGCTGCATTGAACCTGATCATACCTGCTGTGTGGGTTCTTCCATCACCACCACAGATATCAATCACACTAATTTTATACCACTGAATAATAAGGAAGATGATTTTGAAGAGCCATACATGCCATTAGAACAACTTGCACCAGGAGTGCCTTCTGATCATGTCGATGTAGATGACTGGTGTAACATTATATGTAACAGCCTCCATGAAAAAGAACTGGCTTTATTTGAGACTCTCGTGGCATCCAGAAAAGCATACCTAGATGTTTATTTGTTCAATTAATTTGTGTGAATATTGTTTCAGAAAATCTTCCAACAGAAATGCCCCCAACACTCAGGGATAGATTTTGTGCAGGAAATGCGAATTACAATAGAGAGGTGTCAACTATTCTAAATTTATGTGGGCAACTCACTAAACAACAGCTGCCATGGGAAAAAACACTAATTTTTGTACCTCCGACAGCAACATGTTTTTCCTGTAATTCTAATTTATCATCGCACAACCAACAAAACTTGTAACAATGAATGGAATAATTGAAAGGCTTAAGGTATGCATATATAGAGAGCATGCAACTTAGATTTACAGTATAAAGTAACTTTTTTCATTTATACACTTTAAGAAATTCATTTCATAAAATGTTTTTATGTTTCTGTGTAAAAATTTGCTGCCTAACCATTGACAATTTTGTAGTTACAAGATATACTGGTGCATAGTTTGTACGTTGTCATGTATTAACAATTCAAAGCAAAAACTTTGAAATTTTTTTTTTTTTGAGGAAATGATGAAATATTTATAGTTTAATTTCATGTGCTTGCTCTTGGCAAGACTTAAGTACTGAAGCATTTCTGCTTTGAGCCTTTCGGATAGATGTCGCTGTAATATATTTTTGTTATTCATTTCTATGTAAAGATGGCTCTATTTCAATGTATATAACCACAGCACAAGCTGTGGAACTTTAGTTTGAGTTCTGATGCTGAGAAAACGCGAGATATTCTGATTTGTAAGACTGAGTTTATTGTAAATAAAACGATAAAGCCGTATTATAGCTTTATCAAACTGACATTTCTGAGTTTTTTATTTCTTTATCAAGCACCAATCAATCAATTTTATGAACCTACACATAGTTAGGCTTCAGTACCTTCGTATTACCGTATGTTAACAGATTCTTGAGCAGTGCTCACGTTATTTCTATACAACTACAGCTACACCCTCATTATTGTTATATTGGAAATGTGGGTTATATTACTCATGTATTTTTTATTATAGCTCTGCCTAAGGTGTCCCAATTGCAGGATTAATTATGGCCTCACCAAATATGGCACTTCTGAATCTGGGTACAGGTTTTATACTGAGGAGGGATTTTATTGAAGTTTCAAAAGCCACAAAACTAGTAAATCTTATGGCAAAACTAAAAACAATACTACCTAGACGAACCTTAGAAACTATATATAAACTTTATGTTAGACCAATAATAGACTATGGTTGTGTAATATATAATACTTCTGAAAGGGCTAGCCAAATGATTGAGAACATACAATATAGAGCATCTTTGGTGGTCACTTGGGGAATGAAAAAATCAAGCTATGTAAAAACAATAAACAACCTTGGATGGTCAACATTAAAATGTCGAAGAAGCTACTTTAAGATCTTAATACTCGCAAAAATTATTTATGGGCAAACTCCCAATCATTATAAAAAAATTCTTCCAGGAAAGGTCTTTGACAGAACAAATTACGACTTAAGATCAGCAGGTGAATACCAGTTAATTAATTATTTACCAGTTTGTCAAGTTGTTGTGCGACAAAGAATTTACAGACTGGAACAGCTTCGGGTTGTATCCCAACTTATTAAATAATCAGTAACTTTAATGAATATGCCAAATGCCAAAGGGAAGGGTGACTAAAAACTTTAAAGAAACCCAACAAGAAACATTGGCACTGCTGCAATCCCACAAACAGAGGAGGCACCCAAGGTCAGACTGTTAAATACAGGATCAACCTGTATTTAATATATAAAGGAATCACAGACAGGTGCCACGCTATGTATACTTTCCTAAAGTTGTACAGCATTACCAAGAGTGCCAATCATTTGTCAACAGTTGCTACTACGGTTCAACTTGTAGATGAGGTCATATTACCCTGGATTAACTAAGTCAGAACTAATGATGATCAGCCTGCACTTCTAATACCAGATATGTTCACTGCCCATCCTCATAATATCTTCAAGATGCTGAGGGAAAACATACTTATATATATAGTGCACCACTATATAAACTACTTAGTATACTCTAATAAACTATTTATAGATGAGTCATCAGGATTTCTTTAAGAGACCTCAGTTTCATGCCATTGTCTAAGCCACCACTCCCAAAAAAATCATTCACATATTAACAACTACTAATCCTACTATATGGAGAATAGTAATCACATTGCTGAGAACTTACTCGGAACACCATCACCCATGGAAGGCGAATGAGACGATATTATAGCATCTGCAGAGCTAACAACAATTACTGATAGCCAGGCGAATATGCTAAAACAGCAACACCATGCAAACTTAGGCAAAACCAAAATCAAGGCGAAGCTGAAGCTGAACCTCAACAAGAAAGGGGCCACCCCCACCCTACCCAACCCGCGGAAAAACAACATCATGGAAACACTTGAACTCACACCAACCAAAACTGCCAAAAGCAATCAACTTGCCACAGACCAAACAACCCTTGAGTCGCTAAAACAAGAAATCCTTTGGGAAAAAAACACCTACAAGGCGCACTACAGGCCATAGCAAACTCACCCTCAGGAATCCCAAAAGGGCTCATCCCCAAAATACCGTGCGGGGGTACTTGAAAAAGACACTACTGACATTAAAGAAGCGTTCGACGCAATATTATACAAATTCAGGAACGACCTAAAGAATGCAGCCACTCTACACATACAAACAAGACTTGCCTTCCACAAAACAGGTGGACACCCTCACCAGCAAACTTGCCAACACCATGGGTAAAACGGAAGCAGAGAAAACTACCAAGGAGCTAAAAAATACAGCTTCAAAGTAAAACATGATCCTACCACTTGAGAGTTGACAATTCGCTGTCGAGCCATTTATTTATTTTGTTGTGCTAATTAAATATGCGAGCATGCGCAGATATAATGTAGAAATAAGGGAGTGGAAGGGATTGAACTGGAGAAAACTGGAGAAAAAAATTATAAAACATGATTGTGACGCTGCTCCACATACCTGCGACTCCTGTTACCATAACAACCATAACTTTTTTATTTTGAAACAATTTGTCATGAGAGTTGCAGGATAAATTATTACAATGTCATTCTACAATCTGTAGCAATTTCATCTCACAAAAGGTAAATCTATTGAAATTAGAGCATTTGTATCTTTACTTTCAGGACACCCTGTATTTACCTTATAAAGCACTTGTATTTTCAGAGGAAAGCAACAACAGTAAACAATCTCTGGGGTTCTTTCAGCAATGGCAGAATAACCAAAGACACTGACAGTGATTTCTTCTTTCCGGACTAGACCTGCATCTAAGAGAGGTACTGTAGTACAGTACATTGTGAATATGATCTTATTTTGCCTATAATTAACAATAATGCCACCATACATACAGTTTATGTTTATAAGTTATACTAAAAGAGCTTCAAACACTTATACAGCTTACTTGAGAGCAAAAGCTCATATTGATGGATTAGCTTTGCAGCGTTTCATGCCTAGACATTAGGATTCGGACTATACCTGGACTCTTAAAATATAGTTCAGTGATAAGATATTGACTTACAGAGGTGTTTTTGAATAATATTATTGTATCAATTGGATGACATCACTTTCTAAACATGTTAAAAAAATTAATACTTAACATATGTCTACAAATATCAAATGTTTTATTATAAATATCATACATTGGTTAACATTGCGCTTTCAATTTTGTTCTAACAGAAAAGTTTTTCAGGTGACCATATATTCATATATTGAGCCTGCTGACCACCAGCACAAGCTGCACCCAAGAGGCAATTGGTTGAGCCTACTGATGGACCACCAGCACAAGCTCCACCCTTGAGGCAACTGGTTGAGTCTGCTGATGGACTACCAGCACAAGCTGCACCCTTGAGGCAACTGGTTGAGTCTGCTAATGTACCACCAGCACAAGCTGCACCACTGAGGCAACTGGTTGAGTCTGCTGATGTACCACCAGCACAAGCTGCACCACTGAGGCAACTGGTTGAGTCTGCTGATGTACCACCAGCACAAGCTGCACCACTGAGGCAACTGGTTGAGTCTGCTGATGTACCACCAGCACAAGCTGCACCACTGAGGCAACTGGTTGAGTCTGCTGATGTACCACCATCACAAGCTGCACCACTGAGGCAACAGGACGGCGAATGTAGGGATGGAAAAGGTGATGGTACTGGTGAGAGCAGTAATAGTAGTGACAGTAATCGCTAAAAAGGGCCCTTGCGACATTGCAGGCTTGCGATAGCTTGATGAATGACCCCTCAGCTAAGGACAGCTTGACAGATCTGTTTCAAAAAAGATTGGGAGCTAATGCTGAACGATTAGCTGAACTAGCAAGCAGCAACATCAATGAGTAATAGTAGTAGTGGTAGTGATGAGGACAGTAATAGTGAAGAGAATGTAGTAGACAGTGATTTGAGGATGAAGGACATTGCCTGTAAGGCCAGACTACAAGACGAAATGGTTATCAGCTTGCCTTTCTGTATGGTAGAAGAAGGTTGGAGACGTAAGTACTCGTGGTCGGAAAACAAAGTGTACTACTACAACAAGGAACTTCATGTGGAACAATGGGATAGGCCAGTCCTTAAATAGGGAATGCATTATATTGTAATCTAACTAGAATAAAGGAGAATTGTAAATACCGTATTTGCCCTAATTGGGGACCATGTTCCTATTAGCGCCCGGGAGTCCGGGACGATAATAATTGTCATTGTGTATTGTTTATGATAAAATTGTATCAAATATAGTTGACTTTATGACTAGGCCTAGGTATGTTGTATTTGTTGAAGTAGTCGGTCCCGACATGTAAATCCGAAACAAGGCTGTTATGATTTAAAATTCAAAATTTCAAATTTGATTCAGCAGGTATGAGTAAAATACTGATGTAAGTACATATTTTATATTCCATTCGTGTAGCAAAAAGAGTGGGATATGTATGAACCCCTCGGTCCATGCAAGCGTGGTGAATTTCACAAACCAAAATTTTCTTCCGATTTTTTTTTAAACTGAAATCCTACGAGATATGGAAAAAAACTATGCCTTTTAGCTTAAAGTTAAATGTTAAAGAAACTGTTTCTTTTTGTCATTTGGTCCATCCAATCACTTTTATCAGTCAGATTTTACCATGGGACACTAAAAGCTGTCATGTGCAGCCAATCAAGGGTGGATTTTGAATCTAATGGTGTCAAATTATTCAAGAAAGATTTGTCTTGGTATCCCAAGTAAATTTTAGGGGAAAAGTCAAAATTAATCAAAAAATTTAATATTTTTTAGGACACTGTAGTAAACACTATTTTACAGTATTCTAAAGAAGAAAAAAACAAGATGCAACACGTAAAGAGGTTAACGAATCCCTAAGTGGATTCCAGGCCGATCCAAAGGAATTCTTTACTGATCTAAATGCATACCTTACAAACAGATACAAAGGGGTAGACAAGAAGCAGAATCCCTAAATATGATTGCCTATATTGGGAAATTTCTTTTTTCAATAGATCCCAAAAAAGTTTCTGTTGAAAAAATTAATACCCAAAACCTCGAGAGGTTTGTATTATCTCATATATACAGGGTAATCCAAAAAAATTTAACCCTTACAACAAGCTATATCTCTGTGAATACCTGCAGACATATCAAAACATTAGGCCTTTCTTTAAAAGATGTGAAAGTATGATCTGAGTACTACAGGTATTAAAATAAACATATATATCTCATAATGAGTTTGCAGAAAGTGGGAAGATGTCAACAATAGACAAAAAATTACAAAACAAATTTAAATAATAACTTTCATACCCAATAAATTATTTATAGATGAGTGATCAGATTTCTTTTAGAGACCTCAGTTTCCAATTGAGTCAAATGCTACCCCTTTGGAAGTTATTGTAGGAATCACCTAAGCATAGAAACACTGCTGCATTAAGGTGAATAGGCTCCTCAATGAAAGACCCAGCTGACATATTTGTTGCAAGCAGACTTTGTTTCCAATCACTTACAAAAATGTTCGGTATAATACGCGTCTCTCTAGGATTTCTTTCAAATGGGTAATGTTATGAATTATACAAACATTGCACACTTTTTAACTGCTTAAGTTTGCAGTTGTTTTATCGTTTCAGTAATGCCTACTTTTCTGTTACTCAAACAAGAGAGATATTGCTATCTAGGTGTCTGTATGCGGTGGAATTTTCGATAAAACCCAAACTTACAAACATTGATTTGCTAGATACTGTTACAAATGATCTAGAGGAAAAGCTTTCAATACATGATGTGATCAACCCTAATACTATCAACTCTTGGGAAGACCATATCAAATCTTGGCCTAATGTTGACCTTGGTTAAGCCAAGTGATTACACAACACCACAGCAAGATGATCAATAATGCAACATTAGATAGGTGGTAGTCATGTTATATCAGTAAACATTTATTTGAAAAAACACAGACAGCGGTAAATACTTATATAGTTTATGGCTCGATCTGTGAGAAGTTTTCAACAATGGTCTGACCTTTTGGAACCATCCCCTGACAACAGAGTTTGTTCTCTTCATTTTCAAGATGGCAAGCCAACAGACTTCAACCCTCTTCTAACACTTCAATTTAGATCGAAAGTGAAACATGAATCTGAGTCCCAACATACCCAGAGAAGAGAAGACAGTTGATATTTGGAGAATCAAATGACCAACCCTTGCCACCCACAAATTCGACGGAACAAGATTATACCTCCTCGCCACCATCTGTACCAAAAACTGAACAAGATGACCCAAAGGTGTTGCCTAACTTGTCAAGACCCTTGGGAAGTCCAGGGCTGGTAATAACAAATAACAGGCTTGCCAGATTGAACTTCCAGAATATAGTTCCTAGTATTATCAGGCTTAATAACATTATTTAGATGTCTTCATGTAATCACTTTGTATAAAACATGCTCAATTTGAGTAAATTCTTCTCACAATTTGAATTAAATGAACAGCTAATTTTCAGGATAGGGAATTGGGAATGATTATATTTCTAACAGAAGTGGAAAGTACTGCATATACAAATTGGTTAAATGAATGTGCCTGGAGAGATTTTAATAAATAGGCACAACACATACAACAATGTACTATACAGGTGATGACCTCGCGTGTTGAATTACGTTGGGTATAAAATAGTGTACCCTCTAAAGTCTGGGTGGGTGTCATATTAGTCGTTTCTGATCTTGTTTAGTTGTTTTCTTCTGATTTTTTCTATAAAAGTTGTGGCATTGTGTTTTGATTTCTGTCATGTTTTCTATCACCTAGACATGTTTGTCTCTATAATGGCAAACTTTTACCAATAAGTTTTATACGAGGATGTAGAAATTTGTTTCTGAAAGGGTAACATTTGAAATAATACAATAAAAACGTCAAGGGAAATATGTTCATAATTTTTGTAATTACCTGCACAATGTTTAAATTCAATATCAAAACACTTTATATATTGTATTTTAAACAGAGAATCAAATCTAGCAGGCAAGCTTATCAAAGAATTGTATCAATTCTACAATATTTCTGGCTCATATCATTTAATTGTGTCGAGTATTAATGATCTCCCAGATAATGTTAACTCCAAATGCAATATTGCCACTCACTTCACTTCATTCCTTTTGAAATCATTTTATGGCAACTTCACAACTTATACCCATGAGAAGTCAACAGAAACACTAAGGGATTCCTACCACTACCATGAGCCAACAATAGGCATAGACTTTTCAAGAAGATACAGATGGTACACATTATGAACATGAATGAATATGAATATGTTCCTTATTAGTTGTACACCATTAGTAAAAACAAGATGCCAGGAACACACCCCCTTTACAAAATATGGTCATCCATAATAGAAGTTATAGGACCTTTGGATAAATGGCCCTATGGTATGAGAAGGAAATTTTGGTCATTGGGACAGGGTGATGGTAGCGGCCTTCGTTTATGTTAATGGATTAAACCCGGATATATTCCTTGATTGGAATAAGTTGATCATAAAAGATGAGAACAAAATTAATCACATGCAAAACCTATTGAGGAAGTATTTTCCTGAGAAAAACTAGAAACTATGTTCATGGCATGTCCTGAATAACAGATGTGAATATATTGATGGTACCCAGAAATTTAGGTATGTTTATTCAGTAAATGTGTCTTGTGATTTTCTCTATATTAAGACATGTTACATTTCACTTGCTTGATTTAATGGTGCCGGTTAATTATATTGATAAATAATAAAAATAGGGGGAGGGGGAATTAAAAATTCTTTATTTAGAGTCCAGTTTGGCAATTGTGCATACCATTAATTAATATAAGAAATTGTAATGATATTTTACTCCAGGTAATGAAGATTATAATGAAAATTGGACTTGATGCTGGAAAATGACTTCAAGCTGATATATGGTGTGACGCTAATGGATATATCTTTATAAAACAATGAAACCCAATTTTCATTAAATGTAATCGTAAATATGATTATTTAGAAAAAAATAAAATGTGGTATATCATCTTATTATTTCATAATGTTTTGCAGGTATTAAACGTTATTGATTTCTTATGCCATCAGAACTAAGGGTAAAGCTTTGAAAAGGTCCATGTAAACTGGAAACAGGCTCCTATTGTATACTTTGATTTAGAAAACCAATTTAATAGCCTAATTAGTTATTTCTTATTATTTCTATAACCAATATGATGACGTATATCAAAATATTTTTTGGGCACTTTAATCCTTTGAATATAATATTTTGGCGTTTTTTTTAGTGTATATTTGGCAAGTTTTATATTCTTACACATTTGGTGGGAACATGCCTTTTGGAAATTTCGAAACAGAAAACAAAATGATGAAATAATATCGTTATAACATCAATTGTCTCCCTGGTATAAAATTGAATAAAAATAAAATGTATCAGTGTATTAAGCTTTAGTCTTGCTCAAAGACTGTATCCACTCATTGATGAGGTTGGAACTATTTGATATATCAATACACCAGACATGCTTTCTTGTAGTGAGTTTTAGTTAGTAATACTTTTTATTTTATGCTTTTAAACCTTTATTAAGACAAGGATTTAAGTTTAGAAAAGTATTTCTATACACAACAAGATAAAATCATGGAAACTGACTATTCAGGAAAAGCAGATATTCATAGGTGCCATAATGTCAACAATTATGTCAGTGTTGGTATTTTCTAACAACCCACTGGTGTCAGGACTGCAAAAGTCATTAGGCGTCCAACTTTGGCAACACGGATGTGATTCACAAGTATTTCGTGATATTCTCTATTATTGAGTCAAAAACACTAGTGGTGGCACTATTTTGATAATAATTATGCATAATTTCAGAAAATCATTAAAATTTTAACAGCAAACAAACATGTAGCAGCAAAGATACAAAACAGTGGATATGTACTTTGATAGTTAGTAGTATCTTATTATCACTTTATAAACATATATCCAAGCCAGATACAGGCTCCTGTTCAGACACATACAAGCCAGATACAGGCTCCTGTACAGACACATACAAGCCAGATACAGGCTCCTGTTCAGACACATACAAGCCAGATACAGGCTCCTGTTCAGACACATACAAGCCAGATGCAGGATCCTTCTCAGACACATACAAGCCAGATGCAGGCTCCTTCTCAGACACATACAAGCCAGATGCAGGCTCCTTCTCAAGACACATACAAGCAAGATGCAGGCTCCTTCTCAGACACATACAAGCCAGATGCAGGCTCCTTCTCAGTCACATACAAGCCAGAAGGATGCTTTAACGCTGTTGGTGGGGACACTTTCATTTGAAATCACTAACATGGCTGCCAATGAAGGAATAACCATTCTTGTTCGACCACCTCACACCACCCAATACCTGCAGCAACTGGGTAAGACATGCTTTTTTAAATATCAATATGCTTCTTACTATAAAATTACAAAACATTGAGTATTATGAATGTACAGGGCGTTCAGTAAGTAAAGCTAATTTTGCTCTCAAACTTTTATTTCTTGTCTATCATCTTTCAAATTTTCAGTGGAGAAGCATCAGACACTTTTCTAACTATCCTGACAAAATGATCAAGATATAATGAATAACAGCAAAATGGTGGTTGTCATAGTAACGCGAATACGGGTTCTGCGGAGCAATTTTATAAGTTCACAGCATAGTAGATTTTGTTAACGTTAGTTTCTGTCCTGTCTATGTTTCAACCATAGTTCTGTGGCTACTTCACATTTCTACTTTCAAGTTAGCATTCTAATTCATGTTCAAAGTAGTTGTGAATCAGATAATGTACCCATCCTAGGCTGATATTGGTTAGTTCTGAGAGTTCCCTTACAGTTATAGTGCGGTCTTCATCTAACGATTGCCTCAAATGATTCATGTTAGCCTCTTTGGTTAGAAGTTTTGGCCTCCCTGACCTTGGCTCATCACTTGTTGTTTTTCTCGCCTTTTGGAATTTCTGATACCATTTGTAGATTGTGTACTTAGGCACACTGTCCCCATATGCTTTTTGGATATCCCTAATGGTATCCTGCTTGGATTTCCCTAGCAACACATTGTATCTGATGCTACTTCTCAATTGTTGTTTCATTTCATTGTTCATTTTGCTTCCATTGGCAATCCTGGCAGCCATGATTTTGATGATGTCATGGAGCAGTGTCTGATGGATCATTCTATCTGTTGTATCATCTGTCTGTGATGTCATAGACTACTGTTGCCATGGTATCATATTTGTGTATGTTGCTGTTATGTTTGTCGTGACTTTCAGCCATAGCAAACAAAGACATATGCAGCATTAATCTTAATCAATTTCATTGCATTATAACATTTTTATTAAAGTAAGAAATTGCTCCGCAGAACCCGTATTCACGTTACTATGACAACCATTGTTTTGCTATTATTCATCATATCTTATTTAATTTTTCAGGGTAGTTAGAAGAATGTCAAATGCTTCTTCACTGAAAATTTGAAAGATAAATGACAAAAAATAAAAGTTTGAGAGCAAAATTAGCTTTACTTACTGAACGCCCTGTAGTTTAAATTGATACACTGTACTTGTAGGAAACATGAGGTATATTTGAACCAAATATGATAATGAGCTTCTCTACCTCCAGTGGAAGGACAACAACGTGGTCAGCATGCTCAGTACATTGAATTTACATGCTGATGAAATTGTGTTTGTGAGGTAAGTGCTTTTGTTTTTTGCCCAAATCACTTTGCCGTTTTCCATTTGAGTTGTCAGCATCTTTCTCGTGAGTCTGATTTGAGTCTATGATTTTTGGTAAGATTTGGCTTCAATTGATGTATCAATCTTTCAAATGTTTTAGTTATGTGGAGAGCAATCCTCGAAACTTGCGTTGCTATAGAGGATATGGGGGTATTGTCAGACAAGGGGCATTGTCGTTCATCACAGAGAAATCCGAGGCATTGTCGGACACTTTACAAATATTGATATATCGGTAAAACGAGGTCCCTTACCTTAAATAAATAAAAAACAAAGAAGTGTAAAATTTAAGAATATTTTCTGCTTCAAATGTTGTTGCCATACATATTCGAGAATGACGCAATTTCGCGCAAAATTTACATCACTTCCGGGTCAACAAAATTTTGAAAAGTTTTTCAGGTAAAGCAAATTCATTTTTTATTATAAATTGACCTCTTTTAAGACATATCGATGCACATTTCACGATTATACTGTAGCACACATACTCAAGACAGTTTTGAATACCATAACTTAGATTATTAAACGCTAAAATGGATGAAATTCACATTTAAAACGACTGTCCGACAATGCCCCTTTCTTTTACATAAACGGTTGAAAGATTTAAATCTCATTTCCCCATTTTACACTGTGAATGTGAATGAATTGGATTAGTTGAAAGTGTGTTGTTTTTCAATTTAGAAAAAATCTAGTATGTTTTTTTTCTTACAGGTGTTAATTTCTTTGAATTTAACTAGTGACTCACCCCCCCCCCTCCCCTCTACCCCCCCCCCCCAGCTACCCTAATCTCACTTCCCCCTATCAGAAATGTATACTTTTCAGATTGCTCATCTAATTTACCATAACTTTTCTAGGCTTTTCTCTAGATAGTTGAACTGTAAGTATAAAATATGAATAACTGATTAATAATTGCATCAGGTTGAAAATTGAACATGGAAAAATAAATTAAATCAAGACAAAATTTTCAACCTATTCATAGTTATAGTAAAAATATAGTGAATATTCTGAAAATCATTATTATTAAATTATTGTTTTACTTAATTATATTACAATTGAACAAGTGTAACATGGATTTTAAATGAAATGGATATTTCTTTAATTCCATGCTATTTTCTGACAATGTGTAGGTGAGATACAATGCTGTTAGGTGCAACTATGGAATCGGCATGTTAGACAATTGGAAGATCGATCTTCTGGATTTCCACAAAGAACATCATACCACATACTTTGACATTGCTGTCCAATTTCTTGCATGTATATTATGTGCTAGATAATGATATGCAGGGTGATCATTACGTTTTGGGAATTGGTCTGCCATTTCAAGATTAATTATCTTGTACAATTGGAATTCTATACGACATTTTTTAAATATGTTTGGAACTAAAAGCATCAATTCAAATGAACATGTCAGGAGTCTTGGCTATTGTCATGTCATGTCATGAAAAACAAAATGATATTATCAAGCAGAGAGCAAATAGGGATGCCATAGCAGCGTATAGACAGACATGTGAGAATAAACCAGAGGTCCAAATAAAGATATGTTAGGCTTTAAAAACCATGATCTAACATGAAAAGAAACAATGTCTAACATCCCCCTCCCCCCTCCAATCGAGAACCAATATCACAATCCAGGACCAGAACACCAAGGGACATTTCATTCATACTGAAGTCATTACAATACATGTTGAAGAAAAATTGAAAAAATGGTAGTTAATACTCATAACATCAAAAATAGTTGTTGATACTAGTACTCATAAAATAAAGAGTATTCAGTCTCAAATAGTTTTTAGAAAACATAAGCCACATTGGCTAATAACTTTTTCAACTTATCTAGACCCCAGTTATTTTGCCTATAATTAACAATAATGCCACCATACATACAGTTAATGTTTATAAGTAATACGAGCTTCAAACACCTATACAGCTTACTAGAGAGCAAAAGCTGATATAGATGGATCAGATTTGCAGCGTTTCATGCCTAGAGATTCAGATTCGGACTAAACCTCTTAAAATATAGTTCAGTGATAAGATATTGACTTAGATAGGTGATTTTGGATAATATTATATCAATTGGATGACATCACTTTTCTACTCATGTTAAAATTAATGCTAAACATATGTCTACAAATATCAAATGTTTTATTATAAATATCAAATGTTGTATCGTATAACCATACAATGTCATACATTGGTTAACATCGCGTTTGCAATTCATTCAAAGATCATCCATGTCATCCATAAGGTGACAGCAACATTTTACACATGACAAAGGCTTTTTCCATCTTGAGAGATTATATTACCATTAGAATTTTGTTTTAGTTTTGAAGATGATAGCCAGCCTCCTCAAGTACAACTAAATGAACAAGCACCCCAGATTGATGGTGAACATGATGAAGATGGTGATGAAGTTCAGGATGGACAACAACAGGTACATAATGGATATAACCTTTGTCCTCCATTGGCGACACTGTAATAAAACAAGTTCAAAAAATGAAAAGAAACCTGGTAATCCTGTATATTGATTCATCTTATAATAGAGAGGTGTCACCCAAATGAAAAAATTGTCCAACATTTTTAATAACAAGATTTAAAAATAGGCTGACAGGACTATCCTTATACACATGATCTCCATTTATCCCATTTTGTGTCTTCATATGCACACACCACTTTCTCATCAAAATAGAAACATTTGATGCCATAAAATTATTGGATACATGAGTTAAGAGCACTCTCGGACCACCTTTAACGAGGCTATTGATCTGAAGAGAAAAGTGGTGTAGGGAATATTAATTACGTCCAGTGGATAAGATAAAGTTCCATTAGTGTTTGTGCAGAGTCTATTGATGCAACATCGGTTTTAGGAAACTATTTCAAAAGCAGTAGTAACCAAATATGTCAGACATTCGAAGTAAGTTCTTGGATGCATTTAACAAGAATAAGGCTAACTTCAATATGAGCGTTATAGTGTTGAAGGATGACCAGCTGAAAATAGCTTATCAATGTTACAACAAGAAGGATACCATTGCCTTCCTACAAGTTATGGAAAAACTATGTGCCCTTTAGCACAATAGCCAGACAATGTAGTACCAGAAGTCACAGACTGGACAGACAAACCAGAACCCACAACAGAGCAACTGGTACTGGTGATGGACATACAGTTGTAGCTACCATATTAGGAGAGAAATGATCTGGCCAGGAATGTTCCTTTAAATATGCGCCAATTCTCTTCAAAATTTAACATAATGTACTTAGTTTTTTTACTTAGCTTCTTTTTTATTCCAGTTGACAAGAGCACTCCAACGTGTGACACCAGAGTCCAGGGCTTGGGTCTTGAGAGTGGCTCTGGAAAAGGGGATTGAGGCAGCCCTGGCTCTGGAAAAGGGGATTGAGGCAGCCCTGGCTCTGGAAAAGGGGATTGAGGCAGCCCTGGCTCTGATGACGTCCTCGGTCAAACAGGACACCAAGTCAAAAGAGGCATCAATGAAATTGAAATCCATGCTGCCGTCTCTATCATTACCAATGGGAAGGAACAAGAAGAACATGTATATAAGACATGATAAGACATGATAAGACATGCTACTTGAATTTATTCTTATGACTCCAAATTTTCCCATTTTTCATTCTCCAGAGATATAATATCCAGTTTCTTGATGGGGTTCTGAGTTTTATATCTATCAAATACACAAGTTCTTGTGAATCCTATACTATTCTATTGTGTCCATCCTATCTCCTCAATCCTACCCCCTCCATCCAATTTGTATGATCACCAGGCGTGGGAGTGTTTCAAAGTGACTGGACAAATTTGTTCAGGCACAAAAATGCTTATATTCCACACATGTACTTATTTTTATAATTATTTTATAAACATTCCACAAAGACTGTCCTTTTGTGGTGCCATTTCAAGCCTCCAAACATGGTAGAAATGGCCTCCAAACACCATAGGAAAGCTGAGTGTCAGCTTTCATGATCTAACCTCCATTTGAATTTTCACTGAATACACAATTAGATATTAACCTTTCATCAACATACACAGTAGGAAAGATTGGTTTCTGGTGGCCATTTTGAATTTTTTTCATGGATCTTGTCATCTCAATTTGAGAAAAACAACTCCTCGGAGCTTCTCAAAATCTGCACATATGATAGAGGATATCAAGTTCTACAGTGTAACATATTTGGATAAGATGCAGGGATGCGTATGATGTAAATGGATTTTGACAGACACAAAAATACTTCCTGGTTTGGAATCTATGCCTCTACACTTCATGATTGAATTATGACCCTAATAAGTGGCCTATACATCAATACAGTGCTGAATATAGGTCAATAAGATACTAGTGTGCATATAAATGTAATAATTGAAGCAGAATACTCATTTTGAAAAATCAGATGAATTATTTTTTCCCCATGGGGAGATCCCAATGGAGGGTGTATAAGGTCCTTTATTCCTTTAGTAAACAATACTAGACATGCAATTGATTGCCAAAGTTTTATAAGTTTTGCAAAACTGTCTAAATAAAACAGGAGTAAAATTAGTAGTTTTACTGGATACTTGAAATATAGCTAAATCTAGAGCTATAAATATGTAAATAGATTATGAGTGATATGATTTTATCCACAAATAATTTTGATATTTTTCCTAACATGCGCATATGCATGAGTGGATTTAACTCATAAGATAAGTAAATTATAGAATGTTGACTTTTCTCTAAAATCAAATAGTGTAAATAGATACAGAATGACACACTATGGAACCAGACACAATAAACTATGATTATCACCCTAACTAGCACTGACACAAACAAACTATGGGATAATAATAGTAATACTGTATAATAGTCTGTTCACCTATAGTAATATAATAATATTATAAAAATGATATTGCTATGTTGGTTCTGTTGCGATACTTTAAGTGGTCCTTTAATAACCACGAAATCTTGTTTTCTCAAAATTCGCAAAATTAAAACTAGCAAAATTAATTGGGAGTACTGTATTAAAAAATATGCATAGTGTCCATTTAATTAGGAACTCATTATGTTTCAATTTGATTGTAGACATAAGTCCAGTATCAAATTCACCCTATCTATTTTTGGGACCTTCAGTAAATAAACTGAAAAACGTTTCGCAAATATGCCAGAAGTACAAAATGACAAATGTCACTGCAACTGAGAGACTCATAATAATCGAGAGCCTCCTGTCAGGAATAAATGAGGCAACTTTGGTCACCAGTCAAAACACACTTTGATGCATCAGGGGTTTCTCAGGCATGTGCGGCACACGATACCATTGCAGCACTTATTCAAAGGTAAGTTCCTTTGACCTTGAAAATTTTACTTATTCAGACTTTTCCTGGCAACTTGTAGATGATTTTCAAAAAGGAATTTGGTCAAATTGAAGCAAGTTGAAAATTAACTAATTTTTACTGTTTTTTTTATGTCAAATATCTCCAAAACAGTAAAAATTTGATGCGGACGTATGATGAGCAGTTTTTAGAGAATGCTTAAATCGTTGCAAGAAATGATCAAGTATAAGGACAAACTTTGAGAAACTTTTCAATCACAAAACCTGCCACTGACTTTATACATGAGAAAGTTCCCTGAAAATGACATTGAATTCATGGTAATTCCCTTTGTTTGTTTGTGAACTAGTCTTTTGTAGCTTATGTAAGGAAAGCTTATGACAAGCATTTAACACTTGAAGCAATTGATCAGTTTTAGGAACCCTATTCAAATTACAAAGGGAAAGAAACTATTAAATTTATGGTAGGCCTCTTCCCTTGTTTCTTGTAACCTTGTCTTTTATAGCTTATGGAGGAAGAGCTTCTGAATTTTTGTGTATTCTTTAATGGAGTCATGTTATTTTACCAGTTAGTACTGCACGGGAGGAGGCCATTTACAAGGACAGAAGAATTCAAGACTTTTGTCACTGTCGCGAAAACCTACAGATACAGCCTACTAACAAATGTCCCATATGATGGGAATTGCTTTTTCCATAGTGTAAACGCTCCGCCGCCCTATAAAGATGGAGCAAAAGGATTAAGGAAAGCCATTATAGATTTCTGTAGATGTGGAGGAAATCTTAATTTTTGATTTTAAATTTGTGAATTTGCCGATTTGCAAACATGTTGATTCATGCCTTCCCCTATTTTTCAGAAACTGTTTCGCATCTTAGGAAATTCATGATATTTGTTTTGTAAATAATTGTTTGTAAATAACTGCTTGTATAATTATTTTTAAAAAAAGCTCTTCGAGAAGGAAATAAAGATAAACAAACAAAACTCTGACAAAAATCACTATTTTTAGACCAATGTCAGACATCAGAGGCTTCACCTATCAAGTTCTGATAGAGTTGACCAGCAATATTGAGTCCCAAGAAATCAACAGACTCTCCAATACTGATAATGGACCGGAGCACCAATGAGCATCTACAACAGATGATGTTGAAGGATTCTTTTCAATTGCTAGAAGGATGCTTGGAGGAGCCTTTACCCTCAAGGACTTCAGGGGACAGTGGAGAAAGATTTCAAGGTACATGTAATATATTATTACAGTAGAATGTAAGAGGAACATACTTTGGACCACAAAAAAAGGTTCCACTTTTGAGGTGTTCCACTTAGCAGGTTCTATTGTATATATATTGCATATATATTGTATAAAATAAAGGTATAACAATAACAAAACAGACCTGTTTATTGAAATATTACCTCAACTCGCTGTTATTTAGATTGGCATTCTGTTGTATCCATTTCTTTTGAACAGTTTTTGTAAGCACTAGCGCCAAAGGGTAGGGTGCTTCCTCTGGTGCTGGTGTGTCTGAGCATTAATATCAGCTGTCTCTAGTCAGATCAACTAACAAAACAACCTTTTTTGGGGTTGTCATGTTGGCCGAGAGGACTTGAAGACTTATAAAAATCAACAACATATGGCAACAAATACATTGTTGCTACAAGTATCCATGCTCATTCTAGAAAAATAAGCTGTGACATCATAACAATGAAGCTTTGTTGCCAAAATATCTCTGTATATTCAACAATATTGTTATGACACCATAAGCGAAAGATGAAATGCTAGGCTACTGTAAAAGTATGCCATAATACAAAAAAAATCATGTGAGAAAAGCTTTCTTGTACTCATACATGAGAAATACCGTCCATTCTTAACTCGCTTTGGTAATGTTTCTTTATCGCATCTTTGACTCGATAAAGAAGAATTATCAAAGCTCAGATGGGACGACCTTGCACAAGAACCTCTATATTGTATTCTTTCCAATTTATTTAAAGTATACAATCCTAAACAAGACACTGTATTATGCACATGTGTACAAATACCTGTGAAACATGGGTTTGCCTATACTGTTAACAAATCTCAATTTGCCTCGAAGTAGATTGCCAGTACATGAACTACCCTGGCCAGCTTGGTGTAGCTGTGGAAAGGCCAGCTTGGTGTAGCTGTGGAAAGGCCAGCTTGGTGTAGCTGTGGAAAGGCCAACATCTGTTCACAGACTGCGACTCAAGATAGCAAAACAACAGAATTTTACAACATTTGCGAAAGCTGCATTGAACCTGATCATACCTGCTGTGTGGGTTCTTCCATCACCACCACAGATATCAATCACACTAATTTTATACCACTGAATAATAACGAAGATGATTTTGAAGAGCCATACATGCCATTAGAACAACTTGCACCAGGAGTGCAATGAGTGCCTCTGATCATGTCAAAAAAGAACTGGCTTTATTTGAGACCCTCGTGGCATCCAGGAAAGCATACCTAGATGTTTATTTGTCACATTAGATAACCCATATCACAACAGCCATGGAGCCAATCATAGGCAGTTGATTAAGAAGCTTTCAGGCAAATATTTTTTATAAATGGTAATCTATTTACTGCACTCCCGGTTTATTTTAAGACAATATCATAGCTATAAATAATGCGGATGAAACAAGTTCAAAAGTTGTTTGTAGAATTAATTGGAGGAGTTTTTTCATGCATTTCACTTATGGTTTTCATCTTAAAAACATAAATACAGTTTAAAATGTTTTATTGACTTTACGATAACACCACATAATCTCCAAAAATGTTTCTCACTTTTAAAGATAATCCATTATCCAGGAAAGTAAATCTTTAACAAAATTAAGAGGTCATTAATTTGTTATTCAAAGTATTTGTATTTGAAATATCCAAAATAGATGGCTTCAAAAAGATCTACGGAATCACAAAAGACATATAGACCTTACACTGTTTGGGTTGTTCAATAGCTTAACCAAAGGGAAATACTCCTGAAACGAAAAGAGGAAAATATGATAACAGAAATGTCTAAAGTAAGTTAAACGCTATTGTACAATGATAATAAATCACGACATGCTCTTTCTTTTCAGCAGTCAAATTAAAGGCTATCTTAATACAAAGGATAAAACTAAATAATTAACCTCCTACAGAGAGACAAAATATTTATTAACAATATAACAAGCAACCTTTATCAAAGAAGAGATAACTTAAATAACCAAGAATAATTAATACTATCTTTTAATCAAAGTGTTGACCATATGACCCCGGTCTCAGCACTCTGTTTTGGTATATTAGCTGTAAATTATTTGCAAATGGAAACTAAAATTGGAGGAGGATCCGCCTCATGTTTAACTGTCATAAAAATGCAAAAACAGGGCAACCATGATCATTAATGAGTTATGTTATGTGGTATGTCATATAAAGGACCAGATATGACAATCAACCCAGCTGACTCTGCAAACCAGTCCACTGTATATCATGGTTTCCTTGACAAGGCAGAACACTATGTATCCCTTCAAAACTTATTTGGCCAAACAATAATTACAACTCTATGCTATACTGTACCTGCTCAAATACTAGTACAAGCAGTTGCCTTTGTTACTTTACATTCAAACATGCTATTAAAAGGTTTGAAAAGACATGAATGTAAAAAAAATATATGTAAAAGTTAAAAATACCATCAGTTGGCAACAATACAAATATGAAATTAGTGCAGTTCAATTCAACAGCATTATTGATTTTGATTTTTAGATAAAACTCTTCTCCTTAAATAGAATATTTTTTGTAAATACTTTCCAAAGCATTCGGAAGGTGGAATTCCTTATATTTGTTGGATAAGAATTGTGACATTGATACTCAGTATAGTTCAAATAAGATGCCATATTTATAACTGAAGGGGAAAATACAAGTATGACAAAAGGTTGTAATCGGGACAAAAATGTAATATTTTTAACATTGTGGTGCTTACTGGTATCAAAAGGAAAGAAATGCATGCATGTGGCCATACAGTAGAACAGTTTACCCGTAAGTCGAGAATTAAATTTAAAAAGCTGTTTTTAAGTTTATTTGTGAAAAGGACTTTTAGGGATGAGTGTTGATTAGATTTTGTTGATTGAGAGCTGGCCAACTCAAAAAGAGACAATATTTGTATTGACAGAAACTGGCACTTAGAGGTGTTCCCGGGGTATTAATTGAACTGAGGAAGTCCTTGAATAAAATTGCAATATGATCTTAGAGCTCTTAAGAGATTATGTTGTGGGATTGTGCACATTTGGATACAGTTCAAGAACAGTTTAAGATAACTGTTAATTAGTTATAATGTTGTTTGAACTTGAGAGATCAATGATCAATTGTTTTTAACAAAGGCAGGGATAATCTGATATACTAATAGAAAGAATTAATCCCCCAATTATAGATGACTTGATTTTGATTGCTTTATATTTTGACGTAATCTTGTCTCATGGAATGTCAATAGTAGCCAATGACATGTAGAGGTGTGTAAACAACAAGTGACAGGCCAGTGACATGTTTTAAGTCTTGGGTGCCGGGATGTCTGGACTGGTTTAAGTAGCAATGTGATGAGACCTTATATAATTAAGGGGACACTGAGGTGGTCATATTAAGTTGATTCCTTCATGTAACAACACCCTAGATTTTGAAAGAGTTGATAGGAGTTGATAACTGGATGTAAAAGCCTAATATGGCAGAGAAGAAATCATTGAAATCTTGATAGGGATTGGGGGTTAGTCCCCTGAAGGAATCTGAAGACCTGGAGGAGTTTCGCTAATTACAGGAATTCAAATGGAAAAAAGCCATGCAGGAGAAAAAATCTAAGGCTGTATACGTAAGTTGTAACAACTGTAATGAACTGTTTGCTTCAAGAAGGATGTTGAACAGCATATCCCTAAGTGCAACCAAAATAAGAAAAATCAGGTGTTAGATTGTTTCCATTGCGACAGTCAGTTCTCCAGCAAACATGCTTTATTCAAACATAAAGCCATTGCTCACCACAAAGAACCGTCATCAAGACTACCCAGAACCGTAAAGTCGGAAACTGTCAGCCAAACTACTGAGGTAATCGTTACCCCAAGAAACAAGATGCAAGCGACGGAGGGAGACAGCTACCAAGAGGTGGGGACTTTGTCCCTCCGAACCTCGCTACCCAAGGAAGACAGCTGTCAAGAGGTGGGGACTTCGTCTCTCCGAACCTCATCACCAAGGGAGACCGTCGACTTAGAGGTGGGGAATGGTTCCCTCCGAACCTCGTCACCAGAGGAGACTTCTGACTCAGATGGTGGAAATCGTCGCTCGTGGAACGCAACACTAAAGAGGACCAACAACACAGGGGTGGGGTCGCATTATTGAGAAGGTCAACCCCGGAGTGTTGAAACTTCGGGGAAGGCTATGAAACAGTGGCTCAAATTCATTTAAATTCAACTTTCATTTCTATTTAATTTCAACAATTATTATACTGCCATCTTTTGATATATATTAAAACTAAGTTAACTTTTACTTGGCATGCAGCCACTCAGGTTTGAGATCAATGGATAGAAGACAGAGGGTAGTGCTAGCTTTAGTCAGTTTTTAGCTTCGTCTTTGCAAGAGAGAACATCTATTGTTTTTACTACTTTGTGACTTTGTACATATTTATATTTATACAGGATAAAGAATTATTTTATTAATTTAAACTGATGTGATTGTGATTGACAGATAGAAAAGGGTAAACCAGTGAGGGTTTACATAAAAAAGCATGTCTTTATTGAGACTATTAAAAATTAACGCTACCACAGTATACAACCCCCTCCCATTTAAATCTCAAAAAGAACCCCGTGCTTCAATATCAAAGTTAATACAATTAAATAAAAAACAATCATAGAATTACAGGAGAATGAATATCTGGGATTCTTGCAAAGAATCCATTTAATGTCACAGGCATTAAACAAATTCTTTCCTATTAATATTATCTTGATGAAGATGACACTGTTGTTGAGATGAGAATACCCGATTATATTCCATCAGATTATAAATACATCAAGACTCCCCACATTGGATTACCTCACAAGAGATTCAAGCCATGGCATTGGAGAATGTCAAAGCAGACATGGCTACAGAACTAACAGGGTTAGTAGAACCCAAAAGAAGAGGAAGGAAGATCATGGATTTTGTTTTGGCAGATATGAACAGGAAAAATCAATGCAACTTGGATAACATATCCAGGAAGGTCATAGACCAATCAAATGTTGTGGTAAGGAGTGAAGGAGTGATATTGAAATGATCTATTATTCACCTGCCAATAACATATTTTTGTTATTATTTTTTTGTTCAGATCTATGCTTGGAAATCTGCACTTAAGCCAACTGTTGTAGACAACTGGGTCAGCAAGTGAGGAAAAGACTGGACTTCAGTGATGATTTCAGACTTCAGACTCCGCTGCATCACCATGTTCTCAGGAAACATAAATCGAATGAAGAAGTTATCAGAATAATCTCCACTAAGAGATTGGGTGGGGGAGGCAACAATTAAATCATTTTTAAATATTTGATTGTTCTGTACTTTTAAATTTTTAGATTATTCATCAAAATATTAAGCACTGCATTAATTTTATTTACTGGCAAAGTGGCAATACTTGCATTGTTTGGATTTAGTGCTACAGTAACATAATTTTATAATTGTAGTTACACTTACCTGAAGCGGAAAGTAGGAAAGCGGAAACTGATTGTACAGATATTTGGCTGGGAGAATGCCAAATATTCCGAGGGTTATTCAACGAGAATGAGCCAAATAGTTTATATATGACTTACATTTAGCTGATCTGGTTCCATAGGATGACATGTTACAGTACACACCCAGTTTAATTGATGGGGGTGAAACTATGTGTTAAAAAATGTGAAACATTGAAGAGTTTATATATGACTTACATTTAGTGGAACTGGTTCCATAGGATTACATGTTTCAGTACACACCCAGTTCAAACCTAATTTTCAGAAAGTAAGTCTGTTTTTTTTTATTTGACAGTTTCATATACATGTAGGTATGGTATTCTCTATGAACGATGTGCCACATTCAAATCTGAAAATTAGGACATTATAATATTATATACTTACACTTTTCTATATTTTTCCAGATGGTCATTGGAAAAAGGATCCCATCCAACAAAGAACAGGAACAAGATTTATCAATAGTAGAGCAGCATATGGAATACTTTTTAGTAGACGTTCGAAAATATGTGGGAGAGTGGCCCCAGCTGAGAAAGATTTTGAAACAAGGTGAGATATTTGTCTATTTCGAAGAAGATGAACCTGCCAAACAAATTCAGAGCCATCGAGATGATCCACAAAATTGTCAATAAACAGTGTACCACTGTACCATGCTTATAAGTACATATAAGTAGTCACATATGAAATATGAACAAAATCAATTAATAATAACTTCCCCCTTAGTGCAGCTTCATCTATCAAAATTTGCATAATGATGAAATACAGAAAATGAAATACCAGTATTTATTTTTTGAAAAGAAAAATGAAAAATATGGTTTAAAATTTATTTTTGAATTGTCATCAGGCTCAAATATATTTTGTTTTATTGATTATGTCATGAAAATTTTTCAAGAAATCACTCCTTGGAATATTTTGTTTGCAAAATTATATTGAATTATGGGGTTATTATTGTACAAATAGTGACTGCCATTGAGGGAAATAGTGCAAATTCGAACATGACTTTATTCACGCTTTCTATAAACTGTAAACAAAGTCAATGCTTCAGCTGGGTTATATTCGAGATCAATAACCCAGTTAATATGTGTAATGTGTGACGTCATAACGGTGGTTGGTAGTAATGGCGGACCATGATAATATTCGAAACAATTTGGTGAGTTTTCATGTTCGAATTGTAATATAGACCTTAGAACAGGGTTACTAGTTTCGAATAACACCCCGCTGGCCTCGGCACAAAAGCTTTCGAACCCCTCACTCCCTTCAGTCGTTCGGGGTACAGAAAACGTTTGTGCCGAGACCAGCAGGGTGTTATTCGAAACTAGTAACCCTGCTCTTTGGTCTATATTTCTTAAATATTTTCCCCAAGGGAATATCCTGTCCACTGAAATGTTCCCAAGGCTGCAGG